>JBBBDQ010000276.1:5715000-5825000 GCA_037127315.1 Ascarosepion bandense
TGTGTCTGTTTATCTGTCTGTATGTCCTTTATACAAATCCACAATTTTTATCCGATTCTCACCATACTTCACACAAATATTCTTTAGGCTGAGTCTGAGCTCCTGGACCATGGATTAGTTTTAAACCTTTCATTACACCCAAGTAATGCCGGACAAACTGCTAGTTTGGTAAAAATCTAAAGTGTGTACCCCCCAACAAAAAAAAGTGAAGCAAACCAAAACCATGCAGTGAAAGGCATGGACTTGTTCGTAAGTCGTTGTGGTTTTCCGACAAGCTGATCGTGGGTCAACTTCTGTGCTGTCCATGCTCCATTTGAATTTTGCAGCCCCCCTTCTTCACAGTTGTATAAAAAAGGGCATCCTAAGCAATTGTCTGTACCATGCTGTCATTGGCTTTCCTTGGGTGTCATACTTTTCTTTGCAGATATTTTATGCCTGCTCGGGCCTCTGTTTTGTCCATTTTTAGATTTGTTGCATACCTTTGTATGGGCCTCACCTGAACGTAAATTAAGACAGTAATCTGAATTAGTTTTGCTAGTTTTATAAGAAGTGGCAGTGTGTTGCATTGTCGTGTAATGGATAGAAGTTCAAAATGAAAAATTGGAGAGCAGTGTTCAAATCCCTGTCCATTCATTCACTTATGCACAAATTCTGTAGAGAAAGGTATAATTAATCCATCTCTTCTCCCTCCTGCTATGGGTTGAATAGTAGGACAGATTGTGTTATATAGGCTTGATTAAAACTTCATTTAGACTAATGGTCAAGAGGTCTAAGAAGTGCCAGATCACATGGTAGCTTACTCTATGTGAATAGAGGTTGCAAGTTCGAATCCTGCCGAATGACACACATTGGCAACTGGTCTACCGCAGAAAGTAATGGCAACTCACTGCAAGAAAATCTTCTGCTTAGTCAGTCATGTCTTGAAAGAGACATGATCACTGAAGTGTGTATCATGTCTGAAAATAAACTGACTGATCTGGATAAAAGGGTTGAATAGCATGACAGATTGGGTTCGATAGCCTTGCTTGGCAGCTGGTCTACTGCAGAAAATAATGGCAACTTACTGTGAGAAAATCTTCTGACAAGTCAGTCATGTCTTGAAAGAGACACGGTTGCCCAATCATGTATCACGTATGGTAATTAACTGACTGAGTGTGCTACCACAACAAAAATGTGCAGTTATGGGTCTTCTTTCTGGGCGAAGCTTAGAACTTTTCGTATGACCCTCGTATGTTATATCTGCGGGCAGAATCTTTAATGTTTACTGATGGAAGTATATATATATATATATATATATATAGAGAGAGAGAGAGAGATATTACACTCAAACATTATATATTACACACACAAACATTATATATATATATACATATAGATATTACACACACAAACATTATATATTACACACACACAAACATTATATATATATATATATATATATATATATATATATATTACAGATATTAAAGAAGATTAACAAAATTTGGTTATAAACAACCGACAATTTGAAATGATTTGTTTGAAAATTTTCTTTTTATCGATGCTCGTATTTAAGTAGATATTCTGTTTTTTTTTTTTTCTTAATTAAACAATATTATATATTTATATCTACTGGCCTGATTATTTACGATAAATTTTTGTTACGAAAATGTGTCATTCGGCACATTATGTGGATAGGGGTCGCAGGTTCGAATCCTGCCAAATGTATCGATAAGAAATAACGTTCAAACAAAACATTTCAAATTGTCAGTTGTTTATAACCAAGTTTCGTTAATCTTCGTTAATTTTGTAACATGTTTACATTTATGGAAGTGTGTATGATGAATTCAACAAGCAGGAGGACATTTTTTTTCAATATTCCTTGTAACATCCTTTGAGATTTTCACCTCATTTGAGTTTTTTTATCTTTTGCTGCTTTTTTTTACAGGTCATCGTTGGGGAGATGTACGGGGTATCCGAAGACACAAGATTGCCAAACACAGTGCAGTAGCATCCGTAGTCCACATCAGCAAAACAGAGAAGCTGAAGAGAAAACTGTTGAAGCCGAAGAAAAAGTTTGATCACAGTCCACATGAGGTGAGAACATGAACGATTGTCAAACTCTCAATAAGGCTCCTTGCCTCAATCTTCTGTTGGGTCTAACCTCTTCATTGTTGTTCCACTGACCCAGGGTGGTAGTCAGTTAAGTGCCATATGTTAAATACACTTGGGTGATCATGTCTTGAAAGAGATATAACTGACTAGGCAGAAGATTTTCTATCCTGCTCTTTAAACTATTGCTGAAGGGAGAAGAGGCAGATTGTATTAATAAGTAGTATTTAGTGGGGGATCAGTTTATTACTTAATAACAATAAAATACTGATCCCCCACTTTTTGTCCAGTAGAAGCTTTACTTTTGTTTTCAACTATTAACTTCATTCAGTCAGTTAAGTGCCATATGGGATACACGCTTGGAGGATCATGTCTCGAAAGAGACATGACTGACTGGGCAGAAGATTATCCCGCAGTAGGTTGCCATTGCTTTCTGTGGTAGACTGGTTGCCAGCCAAGGCTATAGAACCCAATCTGTTCTATTATTTAACCCATAACCTGGAGGAAGAGACGAATTAATACCTTTCCCAAGGGTATTTGCACGTAAGTGAATGCAATGAATTCAACTGAAATACAAACTCGGCTACTCGAATTCTCGTTCCAAGCTGATATCCACTGCACCACAAGTGGTAGTACTTGTGTTATATACTGCCACTGGATCTGCATTTGGTTGATCTAACTGTGAATGGGTGGGACCCAGTTGCCAATCTGGTTGCATGAGTAAACACCTCTGGCAGGAGCACCAGTGACTTAAGTTCGTTGGAGCAGAATCCATGAAAGTATTTGTAGAACAGACAAAGGGAAGCCACATCCCATCAGTGGAGAAGTGGCTGGAGTGGAGCCGCCAAGTCGGTACCTATCACATTACTTATTCTCCTTTGGAGCCTGTCAAGAACACTGAGATGAACAGCAGGGGCGCCTGACCATATACGGCAGCAGTATTCCATGCATGGACAAATAGTTGCTTTGTATATATGCAGGATGGATTCAGGCGGGAGAAACATCCTAGCCCGACACAGTGACCCAACCTTCCTAGTAGTGGATTTAGCTATTGACTCAATGTAGTGGTTCCATTTGAGATCAGAAGAGAGGGTAAGGCCAAGGAGGTGCAGTGTATTGTTCTAGTCATCCACAGACAGATCTGTTTCGCTGTATCTCAACTCATCAGTACGGTTAGACATCCGATAGCTTTTTACTCAAGATTGAAACCCGACCAAATTGGCGTCAGTCGGTTATTCTACCTCTGAGCTATGGGCGCTCAGTAGAAGGAGGTAGACTTTTAGCATATGATGTATCATACGCCAGTAGTTAGAATGTTCTAATTCATTACTGAATGAGCGATGTGTAGATGCTAGAATAGCTACTGTTTTTTCAAAGTCTACCATTCTTCCAAAACAATAATTTAAAACAGTGCTCAATATAAAAATAGAACAATGAATATTTGTTATTGTTACAATGTCTCATCAGGTAGTTAATAATGTTGATGCGTTACCATCTTTATATTATTAACTCCCTGATAAGACATTGTTCTTTCAATGGCAAAACAAAAAGTACAATTTTGTAGTAGTAGTTTGTAGTTTGCCCATGTTCTAAAGTAATAATAAATACTAGTGGAACCCGTGAAATTTCCACGGAAGGATAATTATGATTTCCTGGAAAAACTTTACTTTGTCATACTACAAATGATAGTAACGTCTTCAAACATAAAGTTATTGGATAATAAAATAACGATAACACAGAGTGTAATTTTATTAAAATATCTATAAAAGTAATGTCCATAGAAGCTACTTTACTGTAATCTTATATTAAGCAGCATATGCACAGACCATAACCAAAATACTGTTTTTGTGAAAGATTTTGAAAGAGAAAATGTTTTTTTTATTACTGAAAAGCTTGGCTCCTGTGTCCATTGTAAACAGAAAAGACCAACTGAGTAATGGCGAAGGGTGTAAAGGCCAGAAATTTCGTTATTAAGTCGTGGGATATGACAACAAGCCTACCTATTTTTACTATATTGTACAGTACACACACATATGCACACACACAATTACTGCTACAACCACCAACTCAAGCTGCGACTGCTACGGTAATGTTATAGGCTCTCTCCTCCTACTCTCTCACTCTACTACTTTACTGCCCTTCTGTTTGGTAAAGGTGAGAGAGAGGCTAAGGAGAGTAGCGTTTAAAAAGATAGAGGGGAAGAAAAAGCTTGTATAGAGAGTAAGTGTGTTATCTTTCTTCAGTGGTGTAACGGACAGAGGAACTAAGTAACTAACTAAGGAAGGAACAAGCAGAATTATTATATGATATATACTGTGTGCGTTGTGGCGCAGTGGATATCAGCTCGGAACAAGAAATCGGGGAACCAAGTTCGAATTCCAGTTGAATTCCTTGCATTCACTTACGCGCAAATACCCTTGGGAAAGGTATTAATCCGTCTCTTCCCTCCAGTTATGGGTTAAATAATAGGACAGATTGGGTTCTATAGCCTTGGTCGGCAACCAGTCTACCGCAGAAAGCAATGGCAACCTACTGCAGGATAATCTTCTGCCCAGTCAGTCATGTCTCTTTCGAGACATGATCGCCCAAAGCGTGTATCGCGCATGGCACTTAACTGACTGACTGATATATACCGAAAAGGAATACAGTATAAAATGATCAGTTGAAAAATGGAAGTCCACACCAGGAATAAGAAATCCAGATTCATTGTACTAAGGTACAATTAACAATAATACACATATAGGCAAGCCATGGGTTGGAGCGGAATCGACTATCGAATAGTGAATGCCTTCGCTAAGACCTTTTTCCCTATTCGTTCTGCTTGTTACCGTCTTTTATGAAGTAGAGCATTCTATTCTCGGGGATGGCAGGATGTTCCACTATAATATATATATAGTGTGATGGATAAATTGTTGCTTTTTTTATACTTTTAATTTTGTGTGTGTGTGTGTGCCTTGTTTGTTTTAGATTTTGTTAACTAAGCAGTATAGTAGAGTCACTTGGACACGGTCAGCAAGAAAAAGAGCACTATTATGCAATTCACACTGCGAGAAATTTAGAAACAGCATGCTGTAGTCTTTGGCATTCGTGCTTGAAGCTCCAATCCAAATATTTCAGTGTTTGTGTGCCAATGAGGACAGTGCAGAGAATTTGGAAAGAGGTGGATGAGTCTAACGTGTGATTATGAAGGTATGACAACAGAGAAAAACTCACTCAGATGATCACCTAAGCATGTATCACGTATGACATTCAACTGATTTACTGAATCTAATAGTTGGAAACATGATTAAGGCTTCTACTAATAATATAGTACATCTCTTCTCCCTCTATGAGTCAAGTAACAGGACAGATTGGGTTCTATAGACAACCAGTTTACTGCAGATAATAATGGTAACCTACTGCAGGATAATCTTCTGCCCAGTCAGTCATGTCTCTTCTGAGACATGATCGCCCAAAGCGTGTATCACATATGGCATTTAACTGACTTACTGAATATAATAGTTGGAAACATGATTATGGCTTCTGCTGGGCATAAAGTGGGGGATCAGTTTTCTATTGTTATAAAGTAATAAACTGATCCCCCACTATTTACTACTTAATAATATAATACATCTCTTCTCCCTTTAAATATGAGTCAAGTAACAGGACAGATTGGGTTCTATAGACAACCAGTTTACTGCGGGATAATCTTCTGCCCAGACAGTCATGTCTCTTTTGAGACATGATCGCCCAACGCGTGTATCACATATGGCATTTAACTGACTTACTGAATATAATAGTTGGAAACATGATTACGGCTTCTACTGGGCATATAGTGGGGGATCAGTTTTCTATTGTTATGAAGTAATAAACTGATCCCCCACTATTTACTACTTAATAATATAATACATCTCTTCTCCCTTTAAATATGAGTCAAGTAACAGGACAGATTGGGTTCTATAGACAACCAGTTTACTGCAGAAAATAATGATAACCTACTGCGGGATAATCTTCTGCACAGACAGTCATGTCTCTTTTGAGACATGATCGCCTAAGCGTGTATCACGTATATCATTTAACTGAGGTGAATATAAATATGCTGTTTAATGCATGAATTGAACGCCTACACACATACTAGTTTCGACTAAAAAGAACATTGAAAGTGATACAAACATGTCGGATTAGTAAAAATCCATTCTAATAAATTCTGTACGTTTGTATTTGGATCCGAAACTGCATGCAGATAGGAAAAACTTTCAGAGATCATTGACAAGAGAAATTTGGCTTGAAAGCATCAAATTTAGCTTTGCCGAGGCGTCTGTTTCTGCGTGACAAAAGCGGTATTGATGCACAAAGCTAAATGGTGGCTCTCTCTATCCTGAGGTATGCAGGTTCAATTCCAGCTGAAGACTGCAAATTTTTCTGTAATAAGATTTCTCAAAATTCCAGGTTGATAGGTGAATATAAATGAATATACTGTTTAATACATAAACAGAGTTCCTACTCAAATATTCAATAATAATATTTACAATGATACAAATCTGTCAGATTAATAAAAATCTGTCAGATTAAATTCTATATGTATGTATTTTTGGTAGAATTTTGACTGAATTAAGAAATGACTTCTGCCTGTTCTCCCATAATAATCTAAATATTGTTCATTTGGGACCAATTTTGACACGCCGTGCTCTTGTTTTTGTTTTTTTTTTTTTTTGGTTCCCAGATAGTTTACAGAGTAAAGTCCAGCAGATTCCTAATTTAGTGAACATTTTATTCGACAAAATACGACACAAAGAACTGATGGAAATGATAGGCAACCTCGACATTTTCGGCAAAGATATAAGAATAATCAAGAATCTCTACTGGCAGCAAACGGCCTGCATACGGACAGGTAATGACCTCAGTAGATACACAAAGATAGAAAAAGGCGTAAGACAAGGATGTGTCTTTTCACCGGATTTGTTCAACCTATACAGCGAGAATATTTTGAGGACCCTAGATGACACACCAGGATTTATTATTGGAGGCCACAACCTGAACAACATAAGATACGCGGACGATACAGTACTGATTGCGGACACGGAAAGGAAACTGCAAGATCTCATACAGAAAGTAGCAGTGGAGAGTGACAAGAAGGGACTACAAATAAACTTTAAGAAAACTGAGTGCATGGTCATCAGCAAAAGATACAACCCAAAATGCCAAATACAGGTGGGGGATAACAGAATCAAACAAGTCCAAGAATTTAAGTACCTAGGAAGTGTTCTAACAGGAGATGGGAAATGCGACACGGAGATCCGAAGGCGAATTGGCATGGCAAAGGATGCGTTCCAGAAGATGAGCAAAATACTAACACACAGGAAGATCTCAATAGAAACGAAGAAAAGAGTGCTAGACTGCTACGTGATGTCAGTTCTTCAGTACGGCTGTGAATGCTGGACAATATCATCGAAAATGAGGAAAAAACTGGAAGTGGCCGAAATGTGGTTCTACAGAAGGATGCTACGGATATCGTGGACTGAGCATACAAGCAACGACGAAGTGTTAGAAAGAATGGCAACAAAAAGGAAATTGATGCTGAGCATCAGGAAGAGACAATTGAAGTTCCTGGGACATGCAATGAGGAAGGAGAGCTTGGAGAACCTGATACTGACTGGTCAGATAGAAGGAAGGAGAGACAGAGGAAGGCAGCGGATAACATATCTGCAGAGTCTGATCAGGTGGATGACAGAACGGGGGTTGCCAGGAGCAACAGGAGCAAACATACTAAGAGCCACAAGGGATAGGGAGATGTGGAGATCCATGATCGCCTACGTTCTGAAGGGATAGGGCACATAGAAGAAGAAGAAGAAGAAGACCATGGATCATTTTATATAATTTTAAGTTTATACTAGCAGTATAGCCCAGCATTGCTTGGGTGTAATGGAAGCTTAAAAACTAATCTATGGTCCTGGAGCTCAGACTCTTTGGACGTTGGCACGAAAGACTAAAAAGTAATAGTTGTTTCCAGTTAAAGTGAAACCGTAGACTGAAAGAAAAATGAATGGATGTAAGTCAAATTTTGAATTCCTGGTATCGATATCAAATAAGTTTTTTTCGTCATAAACTGAATTTTGAAGGCTAAATAAGTTTTCTGAGTAAATGGTCGAGACTAAGAACTACAATTATACCTACTTAGAGCCAAACCGAAGCAAAAACGAAAATAAAAGGGCTGAAAAAAATAGACATACAGGCAGATAAACAGACACACACACACAAACATCTTGCCTTTTATATATATATATATATATATATATATATATATATATATATTATCGATTTTCTGCACTATTATAAGAACTGCAACCTTGAAACTTCTGAATATCATTTCTTATGTCTTTGTCTATGAGTGTATCAAATTTGATTAAAACTCGACCACTTCTTCTATAACCCGATTTTTTCAATTATCGATTTTTCGATATTTATCAGGGGTACCTCGACACAAAACCTAGCTAAGAACACTCACAGACGCTCATAGTACAACTCTGTAAATTTTCAAGAAAATCGGTTCAGCTGTTTCTGAGTCTATAGATAATGGATATACACACACACACACATACAAAGTTTTATTTATAAATAAGTTTAGATTTAGATAGATTTAGATTTCTCTATTTGACATTGTTAAAGTCATTTAAAAATGCACCCCAAACATAATAATCAATGGGGTTGCACTGTTGGGGTGTTAGCTGGCCAGATGTAAGGGGGTGATATGGTCATGGAAATTGTTTTGCTTGTGTGATGTGGTGCAGAGTCCTGTTGCTGGACATAGGATTTTCCAACAGCCATCCTCTTGACCCAGGGCAACACTACGTACTCAAGGCACTTGATTTAGACCTCCGTGTTGAGTCTGAGGCTGTGTGGGAAGATAAATGCAGGCATAATATCACCATCACTAGTGATCGCTCTGAACACCTTTGTAATCACCATTAGACTCATCCAACTCTTTCTGAATCCTCCGCGCTGTCCTTAGTTTGATACCCAAACACTCTGAAATGTTTATATTCAAGATTCCAGCATGAAAGCCAAGCTGTACAACATGCTGTTTCCAAATTTCTGGTGAAATGAATTGTTTCATGGTGTTCTTTTTATCACGGGTAGTGCCCAACTGACCCTACTATACTGTACAGTCAACAAAATAAAAAAATAAACAATGTGTATGTGTGAAATTAAAAATATGAAAATTGTTTTGTCCTTGATTGAGCTTTAAAGAACGAGGAGCAATAACCAGTTAACTCTTTTGTTTTGTTTTTTTTTGTTATATTTTTTGATTATGACATTACTTAGCATTGCACTTCATGCTCCACTTGTTTTTAATATATTAATATGATAAAATATAGTTTTATGGTCTGCTATATTTATGGCTTAAAGTGCTCAATATCACGGAATAGTGTGTACATAAATATGAAAGTGGACATTGAAGTCAACACCAAGCGGTGGCAATCTGTTTTATTTATATATATACTTTTTAGATGTCTCATTCTTTTCTCTTCGTTGAGCCTGGTCAGTACTTAGATGGGTGACCGCTTGAAAATACCAGGTGCTGTAAGCGTATAGTGACGGATGTGCATTGTGGTGCAGTGGATATCGGCTCGGAAAGAGAAATCGGTGAGCCAAGTTCGAATTCCAGTTGAATACCCTGCATTCACTTAAGCACTGGTACCCTTGGGAAAGGTATTAATCCGTCCATTCCCTCCAGTTATGGGTTAAATAACAAGGGTAGGACTTGGGGACCCTGCTCTTAAAAACAAATCCCAACGAATCGTGAAAAGAAAAATGTTGTAAAAATAAAATAACCTTACCCAAAATCACTGGTTATGACCTTAAATGATCCCATAAGGATTGATAGGTCGTTAAGCCTCGAAAACAAACAAACATCTTTTCTCTTTCTCTTTTTCGTATTTCAGTTATTTGTTGAATTAGACGAACTTCATGTCGGTGATCAGAATGACTGGGATTGGGAATGGAGAGAAAAGGCTCGATGGATTAAGTTTGAAGAGGATCTTGAAGAAGGGGCTGAAAGATGGGGCAAACCCCACGTAGCATCTCTGTCCTTCCACAGCCTTATAGAACTTCGCAAAGGGCTTGAGCAAGGTCAGTATTTTTGTATGTCTCCTGTTGTTGTTGGTCACATTCTTTCTTTGTACCATATTCCATCAGTTATGTGAACCCTCTACCTGGCTTCATTAGCTACAAAAATGTTTTTCATATTTGCTTTTCTCATTTTTCTATTTTTGTCAAGATGATGTTAGTAAACATTAAATATTACTAAAATCAAAGAGACTTGATTGTTTGCTTATCAAATATTAATTTGCTACAAACATTTTTCATACTTGCTTTCATTCTTTCACTATGTAAATAATGTTATCAAGATGATGACAATAAACATTGAAATATTAACAAAATCAAAGAGACTTGATTGTTTGCTTATCAAATATTGATAAATAAAATAATAAAATGGTATCCTCCAAGTCTCTTGTCGAAGGGACATTAATTAAGCTTTCAGTTTCATGCTTTTGTAATAAAAAGCTGCCCGCCCAACAAACACTAAGTGAGAAGAAACTGTTAGCATAGAACTTACGGTTAAATTGAGCCAATTTAATTGTGCATCGATAAGACCACGCCACTCATCTAGTACTGCAGTTGAATTCATAAAGTTTATCTGAACAATTGCCATGAAAGTATTTATAAAAAAAGGCCCAGGGAATGTATGTTATGGTGTTGGAAAAGTGATTGAAGCTGAAATGTCAGATGAAGACCTATAATATTACTGATTATTGTTTGTATTTTATCATGAATCTCTATAAATGTTCTGGTGAAACACACCTATTCCTCAGATAATGGACTCTTGCCCATATATTCAAGAGTGTGGATATTGTGCTCAATATTTATGGAGCTCAATATACACACTGAAATTATCAGCCAATCAATACTTATAGAATGGACTTGCTTGTAACAGAATGGAATCTCCCAGGTTATTATTTAAAACACCTACCAATTTGCCCTGGGAGTTTTTTGGTCAGTTTGACTCAACTTCTACTCTAGTTGATTACTGGCTGGTTGTTCTAGAAGACCTTTACACATCCATTCATTTTTTCTTTCAGTCTACGGTTTCACTTTAACTGGAAACAACTATAGTCTTTCGTGCCAACGTCCAAAGAGTCTGAGCTCCAGGACTATGGATTAGTTTTAAAGCTTTCATTACACCCGAGCAACGCCAGGCTGTACTGCTAGTGCCTCATAAATTTTAATGCTTCTAAAACGAAGCTGCTATCATTTAACCACAATAGACAACTGCTTCTACGCCACATCAGAATGAATCAGGCTTGTTTCCCTGAAAGCAAAACTCCTAGATCTAAATCTATCAGCCGAAGAAGTAGAATGACTACGTTGAATCTATAGTCAAATCTGCTGCTTGAAAGATATTATGGAGAAACACACCTATTCCTCAGATAATGAACTCTCCCTCCTATATGGTATCCTCAGTATTTGTTATGGAGAAACACACCTATTCCTCAGATAATGGAGTCTCCCTTCTATATTAATAAGAGTTAACAGGAAGTTAACTTGAGAAGTTCTTGGGAGTTCTAGAGAGTTCTTTAGATTTCTCTTGGAGTTCAGTAGAACTATTAGTTCCAGTTTGGACATAGTTGGACTAAGGCAGCTGATATTAGTCGGCAGTTAGTTGAATACTAAGGAGTCAGCTTAGAGTAGAACATTACCAAGTCCCTAACATTTTCGGTACGTTAAGTCGATTAGCAACCGACATAGATGTTGTGGGGTGTTACCCACTTAACTATGGACTCTTCTTACTAGTATATTAACTGAGAGTTAATCACTCTTGTGGCTTCAGTTCAGTTCAGCTCAGCACAGTCTGTCTGTCAGTCACTTGTAAGCCAAGCTGATGTTTAATCTGTTCTCTTGTATCCATTTTTGACTTAATTATGTGTTAACCATACCACCGTGTTTTGAGTTATCATTTCGTGGTCCCATCACCAGTCCACATCAATAGCATGATTATAACCTTCAGTGCGAAAACTACTCCACAACAATATAGCAGAAGCTTTAAACCATATTCGAAAATATAAATATTTTAGAAATATTCTAAGCCCTGGTGAATGGTAGACACATGAATATGTAATATAGATACAAGAGATAAAAACTGTCCAGCAAGATACAGTGAACAAGATTTAAGATAACATTCATATATGTATGACTAGCAGTATAGCCTGGCATTGCTCAGGTGTAATGAAAGCTTTAAAACTAATCCATGGTCCTGGAGCTCAGACTCTTTGGACATTGGTACGAAAGACTAAAAAGTAATAGTTGTTTCCAGTTAAAGTGAAACCGTAGACTGAAAGAAAAATGAGTGGATGTAAGTCAAATTTTGATTTCCTGGTATCGCTATCAAATAAGGTTTTTTTTCATCGTAAACTGAATTTTGAAGGCTAAATAAGTCCTCTGAGTAAACGGTATCATGGCTGAGACTAGGAACTACAATTATACCTCCTTAGAGCCAAACCTGAAGCAAAAACTAAAATAAAAGGGCTGAAAAAAATACAGACATACAGGCAGATAAACAGACACACATACAAACATCTTGCCTTTTATATATATATATATATATATATATATATATATATATTATTGATTTTCTGCACTATTGTAATAACTGCAACCTTGAAACTTCTGAATATCGTTTTTTATGTCTTTGTCTATGAGTGTATCAAATTTGATTAAAATCAAACCACGCCTTCTATAACCCGATTTTTTTCGATTATCGATTTTCAATATTTATTGGGAGTACCTCAACACAAAACCTAGCTAAGAACACTCGCAGACGCTTATAGTACAACTGTGTAAATTTTCGAGAAAATCGGTTCAGCCGTTTCGGAGTCTATAGGTAACGGACAGATACACACACACAGACACACAGACAAAGTTCCATTTATAAATAATTTTAGATATAGATTAGATATATATAATAAACACACTACAACCACGCTCTCTCATAGAATTACCTGCCACCTTTCTGATCATAGTTTAATTAAACACCATCCCTTAGAGAAACATAACCGTGTAGGTAACATTAGACAGATTTTAGTTGATAACACAATAATACTCACACATACACACAGTAAAAAGAAGCTTCAGATACTAGAGGCCATCTACATTAATCAAAGCATCCCACACTTTATAAAATTACATTTCAATCTTATCACAACACATTACATTGTATTTAGACCTATGGTTCAGTTAACATTTCGGTCTCCCATGGAGTGGCATGAGAACCAAGCTGTGATGCAACATTAACTTCCAGCATCTTATATGCACAAGTTTGTTGTTGCTTGGAAATCTTCCATGTAAACAAAAACAGTTTGACATGATGGTTTGTCCATGTTTATAATATATAATGTAATTTAACATCTTTAAAAAAGGTTTATGTAAGCCAAAAGCTTAGATTGGATTATTAAAAAAATTATGTATCAATATTGTAATTTTCTTTCTTCATTTAATGATAATGCTATTAAGCTTATCAGAGAATATGAAAAAATTTACATAAAATAAATAGACAAAACTTGTGTATATTATTTAATGAAACATGCATTAATATATATATATATATAGGCTATGGTTAAATAGGGGCTTAGGTATTTTGAATCTTTATAAATATTTCAATAGTTAAACATTTTTTAGATACACTTAAAAAATTTTTCTTTAAAACATTTAAAAGTATTATTACAGTTAGTTTTACGTTTAAAAATATTCAAACTCTATTGCTTTCTACATCTTGCGATGGACACTTCTCGCAACAGACGGTTCTAATTTAAAATCATTTGTTTCTGATGAAAGGGCGAGGCGGGTCTGAAATATAATATATATACATATATATATATATATATATATATATATATAATAATCGAAATGAATAAATACTGTCAAAAAAAAACCATTTTCAACTTACAAATTTTTAGTAGTTTTTCCTATACATATTAAGACAATATACGTGGATTATCATTATGCTATATATATATATATATGTGTGTGCGTGTGTGTGAAAAGTCTATGTATATAATTATAAATATCAGTGTATATATATATGCAATTTGTTATACATATTATATTGTTTACATATTATATATGTGTGCTACTTATTTAAAAGCGCTCAATATCAGTGATAGAGTAGACACATTCATATAGATAGGTGTGAGTTTGTAACCCTGGGTTTCACGCTTTTGTGAGTTTGTAACCCTGGGTTTCACGCTTTTGCGATCTTCAGACAAAAGATCGCAAAAGCGTGAAACCCAGGGTTACAAACTTACACCTATCTATCTATCTATCTATCTATCTATCTATCTATCTATCTATCTATATCAGTTTATTCATATTTATCTCGTATATATCTATATCAGTTTATTCATATTTATCTCGTATATATCTATATCAGTTTATTCATCTTTATCTCGTATATATCTATATCAGTTTATTCATCTTTATCTCGTATATATCTATATCAGTTTATTCATCTTTATCTCGTATATATCTATATCAGTTTATTCATCTTTATCTCGTATATATCTATATCAGTTTATTCATCTTTATCTCGTATATATCTATATCAGTTTATTCATCTTTATCTCGTATATATCTATATCAGTTTATCTTTACTATCTTTGATCTTTATCGTATATATCTATATCAGTTTATTCATCTTTATCTCGTATATATCTATATCAGTTTATTCATCTTTATCTCGTATATATCTATATCAGTTTATTCATCTTTATCTCGTATATATCTATATCAGTTTATTCATATTGATCTCGTATATATCTATATCAGTTTATTCATCGTTATCTCGTATATATCTATATCAGTTTATTCATATTGATCTCATATATATCTATATCAGTTTATTCATCTTTATCTCGTATATATCTATATCAGTTTATTCATCTTTATCTCGTATATATCTATATCAGTTTATTCATCTTTATCTCGTATATATCTATATCAGTTTATTCATCTTTATCTCGTATATATCTATATCAGTTTATTCATCTTTATCTCGTATATATCTATATCAGTTTATTCATCTTTATCTCGTATATATCTATATCAGCTTATTCATCTTTATCTCGTATATATCTATATCAGTTTATTCATCTTTATCTCGTATATATCTATATCAGTTTATTCATATTGATCTCGTATATATCTATATCAGTTTATTCATATTGATCTCGTATATGTCTATATCAGTTTATTCATATTGATCTCGTATATATCTATATCAGTTTATTCATCTTTATCTCATATATATCTATATCAGATTATTCATCTTTATTTCGTATATATCTATATCAGTTTATTCATATTGATCTCGTATATATCTATATCAGCTTATTCATCTTTATCTCGTATATATCTATATCAGTTTATTCATCTTTATCTCGTATATATCTGTATCAGTTTATTCATATTGATCTCGTATATATCTATATCAGTTTATTCATATTGATCTCGTATATATCTATATCAGTTTATTCATATTGATCTCGTATATATCTATATCAGTTTATTCATATTGATCTCGTATATATCTATATCAGTTTATTCATATTGATCTCGTATATATCTATATCAGTTTATTCATCTTTATCTCGTATATATCTATATCAGTTTATTCATCTTTATCTTCGTATATATCTTTATATCAGTTTATTCATCTTTATCTCGTATATATCTATATCAGTTTATTCATCTTTATCTCGTATATATCTATATCAGTTTATTCATCTTTATCTCGTATATATCTATATCAGTTTATTCATCTTTATCTCGTATATATCTATATCAGTTTATTCATATTGATCTCGTATATATCTATATCAGTTTATTCATATTGATCTCGTATATATCTATATCAGTTTATTCATCTTTATCTCGTATATATCTATATCAGATTATTCATCTTTATTTCGTATATATCTATATCAGTTTATTCATCTTTATCTCATATATATCTATATCAGTTTATTCATATTGATCTCGTATATATCTATATCAGTTTATTCATCGTTATCTCGTATATATCTATATCAGTTTATTCATATTGATCTCATATATATATCTATATCAGTTTATTCATCTTTATCTCGTATATATCTATATCAGTTTATTCATCTTTATCTCGATATATCTATATCAGTTTATTCATCTTTATCTCGTATATATCTATCAGTTTATTCATCTTTATCTCGTATATATCTATATCAGTTTATTTCATCTTTAATACGTATATATCTATATCAGTTTATTCATATTTATCTCGTATATATCTATATCAGTTTATTCATATTGATCTCGTATATATCTATATCAAGCACTTATTCATCTTTATCTAGTATATATCTATATCAGTTTATTCATCTTTATCTCGTATATATCTATATCAGTTTATTCCATGTGATCTCGTATATATCTATATCAGTTTATTCATCTTTACATCTCGTATATATCTATATCAGTTTATTCATCTTTATCTCGTATATATCTATATCAGTTTATTCATCTTTATCTCATATATATCTATATCAGTTTATTCATCTTTATCTCGTATATATCTATATCAGTTTATTCATCTTTACATAGTATATATCTATATCAGTTTGATAAATCTTTATCTCGTATATATCTATATCAATTTATTCATATTGATCTCGTATATATCTATATCAGTTTATTCATATTGATCTCGTATATATCTATATCAACCCATTCATCTTTATCTACGTATATATCTATATCAGTTTATTCCTTTATCTCTCGTATATATCTATATCAGTTTATTCATATTGATCTCGTATATATCTATATCAGTTTATTCATATTGATCGCGTATATATCTATATCAGTGCATTCATATTATCTGTTATATATATCTATATCCAGTTTATTCATATTTATCTCTCGTATATATCTATATCAGTTTATTCATCTTTATCTCGTATATATCTATATCAGTTTATTCATCTTTATCTCGTATATATCTATATCAGTTTATTCATCTTTTATCTCGTATATATCTATATCAGTTTATTCATCTTTATCTCGTATATATCTATATCAGTTTATTCTTCTTTATCTCGTATATATCTATATCAGTTTCTTCATCTTTATCTCGTATATATCTATATCAGTTTATTCATCTTTATCTCGTATATATCTATATCAGTTTATTCATCTTTATCTCGTATATATCTATATCAGTTTATTCATCTTTATCTCACATATATCTATATCAGTTTATTCATCTTTATCTCGTATATATCTATATCAGTTTATTCATATTTATCTCGTATATATCTATATCAGTTTATTCATCTTTATCTCGTATATATCTATATCAGTTTATTCATATTGATCTCGTATATATCTATATCAGTTTATTCATATTGATCTCGTACATATCTATATCAGTTTATTCATCTTTATCTCGTATATATCTATATCAGTTTATTCATCTTTATCTCGTATATATCTATATCAGTTTATTCATATTGATCCCGTATATATCTATATCAGTTTATTCATATTTATCTCGTATATATCTATATCAGTTTATTCATATTTATCTCGTAATTATCTATATCAGTTTATTCATCTTTATCTCGTATATATCTATATCAGTTTATTCATCTTTATCTCGTATATATCTATATCAGTTTATTCATATTGATCGCGTATATATCTATATCAGTTTATTCATCTTTATCTCGTATATATCTATATCAGTTTATTCATATTGATCTCGTATATATCTATATCAGTTTATTCATCTTTATCTCGTATATATCTATATCAGTTTATTCATCTTTATCTCGTATATATCTATATCAGTTTATTCATATTGATCTCGTATATATCTATATCAGTTTATTCATCTTTCTCTCGTATATATCTATATCAGGTTATTCATCTTTATCTCATATATATCTATATCAGTTTATTCATCTTTATCTCGTATATATCTATATCAGTTTATTCATATTGATCTCGTATATATCTATCTCAGTTTATTCATATTTGTATCGTATATATCTATATCAGTTTATTCATGTTTATCTCGTATATATCTATATCAGTTTATTCATCTTTATCTCATATATATCTATATCAGTTTATTCATCTTTATCTCGTATATATCTATATCAGTTTATTCATCTTTATCTCGTATATATCTATATCAGTTTATTCATCTTTATCTCGTATATATCTATATCAGTTTATTCATCTTTATCTCGTATATATCTATATCAGTTTATTCATCTTTATCTCGTATATATCTATATCAGTTTATTCATCTTTATCTCGTATATATCTATATCAGTTTATTCGTATTTATTTATTCACTACAATCTCTTTATATAAAAATCCATTCATAAATTGATAGCTTAGCAGCTCAGATGCAGTCACTTTCTCACCGGGGCAATGTGGCTTCCCTATGTCTCTTCTACAAATACTTTCATGGCTTCTGCTTCAATAAACTTAGCTCACTGGTGCCCCCTATATATGAATTTACTTAAGCCACAAGATTAGCATCTCAGTTCCACCCTTTTACTGTGAAAATAAAATGTAAATGCAAATTCTACTCCAGCAGCTTCTTTTCTCGCACTTCCCTTCCGTTTACTTGCTTTCCCGACAGCTACAATCACCAAGAATTAAGATGTAAAGTCGATAGTCATCTCCTATCTCACTAACCTGCATCCGCACTCTCATGTTCTTTTCTCCATTCAATCCACTCTCATCAGGATTTTTATACTTCTTTTACCCACTTCCTGACACCCCCTATAACTTGTCACTCTTTCCCATAACTTTCTCTTATGCTTCTTTCTCCATCCACTCCACTCTCATCAGTATTCTCATCCTTCTCTTACCCACTTCCTGACACACCCTATAACCTGTCACTCTTTCTCATAACTTTCTCTCATGTGTCTTTCTCCATCCACTCCACTCTCATCAGTATTCTCATCTTCTTACCCACTTCCTGACACCCCCCATAACCTGTCACTCTTTCTCATAACTTTCTCTCGTGCTCCTTTCTCCATCCATTCCACTTTCATAAGTATTCTCATTCTTCTCTTACCCACTTCCTGACACCCCCATAACCTGCCACTCTTTCTCATAACTTTCTCTCATGCTCCTTTCTCCGTCCACTCCACTCTCATATGTATTCTCATCCTTCTCTTACCCACTTCCTGACACCCCCTATAACCTGTCACTCTTTCTCATAACTTTCTCTCATGCTCCTTTCTTTGTCCACTCCACTCTCATCAGTATTCTTATCCTTCTCTTACCCACTTCCTGACACCCCCATAACCTGTCACTCTTTCTCATAACTTTCTTCCTATCTAACCCCCAGCAAAACAGTGACCGTAAAATGCCTTGCTTAGGGCGATATGATTATAAAAAAAAATTTCTATGCATTTATATTCCAGAAAATGTAAATAAATCTAAAAGACATGCATGTGTAGCTAATCAGTATTTCATTGGTTCCTTTCCTACGGCTTATCAACAGACAAGAAATTATTATGTAAATATAAAGTTGGGGATCAATTTTATATTACAATCTGTATGTAAATTGTTCCCTCACTTTATGGCCACAGTTATTTTTCTCTTACCTACTTCCTGACAGCCCCTATAACCTGTCACTCTTTCTCATAACTTTTTTTTATGTAACCCCCTGATAAACAGTGGCAGTAAAATGCCTTGCTTGGGGCGATAAAAAAAAACCTCCTATGCGCCAGTGGCAGTTCTGCTTTGCTTGGGGTGAAATAATTATAACAAAAACAAAAAACAAACAAAAAACTTCAAAAATGAAGAAACCAGCAAGTAGCCTATATCATTAGTTTATAAAATTGAATGGCAAAACAGGGTGGGATAGTCAGAAGACAAACATGGGAGTGACAAAAGATAAGAAATTGTGAAGAGCTATGATTACCCACATTCTGAAGGGGCTCATCACATTGAAGAACAAGCCTAAATTTTTGCTTTTTCGTTTTCTTAAGTTTGTTTGTTTTCTCCTGACCTAAATCCTTTCTTTCTCGTCAATTCTACTTTAAGCAGTTGCTATATTTACTCCCACAACCAATGACCCATGTGGGAAAAGTTGAGTTCTGCTGGTCGATTTCATGAGAAGAATTCAGGCCTTCTGAGAATATGGCGCAGTTCCTCAGCCAACCTTTTCTCAGCAGAAGAAAAACAAATTAAAAACAAGATATTTTTAAATTGAACACGTTTATAATCACTACAATGACTACTGCAACATATTTATGCTCGTTTCTCTTTCACTGTTTGTCATAATGAATGTCATGCAAGATGAATACCTAAATCTAATCTAAATCTAAACTTATTTATAAATGTGTGTGTGTGTGTCTGTTACCTATAGACTCCGAAACAGCTGAACCGATTTTCATAAAAATTTACACGGTTGTACTATAAGCATCTGTGGGTGTTCTTAGCTAGGTTTTGTGTTGAGTTACCCCCAACAAATATCGAAAATCGATAATCGAAGAAATCGGGTTATAGAAAGAGTGGTCCGATTTTAATCAAATTTGATACACTCATAGACAAAGACATAAGAAACGATATTCAGAAATTTCAAGGTTGCAGTTCTTACAATAGTGCAGAAAATCGATAATATATATCTATATATAAGGCAAGGTGTTTGTGTGTGTGTCTGTTTATCTGTCTGTATGTCCTTTATACAAATCCACAATTTTTATCCGATTCTAACCAAACTTCACACAAATATTCTTTAGGCTGAGTCTGAGCTCTAGGACCATGGATTAGTTTTAATACTTTCATTACACCCGAGCAACACTGGGCTATACTGCTAGTTTATTTATAAATGGAATTTTGTCTGTGTGTGTATGTGTCTGTGTGTATCCATTACCTATAGACTCCAAAATGCCTGAACCGATTTTCTTGAAAATTTACACAGTTGTACTATAAGTGTCTGCGAGTGTTCTTAGCTAGGTTTTGTGTTGAGGTATCCCCAATAAATATCGATAATCGAAAAAATTGGGTTATAGAAGGAGTGATCCGATTTTAATCAAATTTGATACACTCATGGACAAAGACATAAGAAATGATATTCAGAAGTTTCAAGGTTGCAGTTCTTACAATAGTGCAGAAAATCGATAATATATATCTATATATAAGGCAAGGTGTTTGTGTGTGTGTCTGTTTATCTGTCTGTATGTCCTTTATACAAATCCACAATTTTTATCCGATTCTAACCAAACTTCACACAAATATTCTTTAGGCTGAGTCTGAGCTCTAGGACCATGGATTAGTTTTAATACTTTCATTACACCCGAGCAACACTGGGCTATACTGCTAGTTTATTTATAAATGGAATTTTGTCTGTGTGTGTATGTGTCTGTGTGTGTCCATTACCTATAGACTCCAAAATGCCTGAACCGATTTTCTTGAAAATTTACACAGTTGTACTATAAGTGTCTGCGAGTGTTCTTAGCTAGGTTTTGTGTTGAGGTATCCCCAATAAATATCGATAATCGAAAAAATTGGGTTATAGAAGGAGTGATCCGATTTTAATCAAATTTGATACACTCATGGACAAAGACATAAGAAATGATATTCAGAAGTTTCAAGGTTGCAGTTCTTACAATAGTGCAGAAAATCAATTATATATATATATATAAATGGCAAGATGTTTGTGTGTGTGTCTGTTTATCTGCCTGTATGTCTGTATATTTTCAGCTCTTTTATTTTAGTTTTTACTTCAGGTTTGGCTCTAAGTAGGTATAATTGTAGTTCTTAGTCTCTGCCATGATACCATTTACTCAGAGGACTTATTTAGCCTTCAAAATTCAGTTTACATTGAAAAAAACTTATTTGATATCGATACCAGGAAATCAAAATTTGACTTACATCCTGTAATTGAAGCGTACAATGAGAAAAATCCAATGTGACTTGTTTCTTCTTTAAGAAAAACTTCTTCGGTGTAAATA
Organism: Ascarosepion bandense; assembly: GCA_037127315.1. Classification (NCBI taxonomy): domain Eukaryota; kingdom Metazoa; phylum Mollusca; class Cephalopoda; order Sepiida; family Sepiidae; genus Ascarosepion; species Ascarosepion bandense. Next base: position 5,737,146 of record JBBBDQ010000276.1, read on the forward strand.
ATCTTTTGATTAATGATATTCTGTATAAGTGAGATTTTTTTCTAGCTTGTTAAACTCTCTTTAATCTGATTTAGGGAATTTAGAGGGATTTAGAGTGATTTCTTGCAATTCCCGCCTGTGGAATTCCCTTCCATTTACTTGCTTCACTGACAGCTATAATCTCCAAGAATTTAAATGTAAAGTCAATCGTCATCTCCTATCTCACTAACCTGCATCCTGTCTCTCATGCTCCTTTCTCCGTCCACTCCACTCTCATCAGTATTCTCATCCTTCTCTTAGCCACTTCCTGACAGCCCCCTATAACCTGCCACTCTTTCTTATAACTTTCTCTCGTGCTCCTTTCTCCATCACTCTCATATGTATTCTCATCCTTCTCTTACCCACTTCCTGACACCCCCATAACCTGCCACTCTTTCTCATAACTTTCTCTCATGCTTCTTTCTCAGTCCACTCCACTCTCATCAGTATTTCATCCTTCTCCTACCCACTTCCTGACACCCCCATAATCTGCCACTCTTTCTCATAACTTTCCTCCTATATAACCCCCTGCAAAACAATGGCAAGGAAATGCCTTGCTTGGAGTGATATGATTATATAAAAAAAAATAATGTGTTATGGTGAAGTCGATATCGGCTCAGAAGAAGAAATTAGAAAGCCAATTTGGGAAAGGCATGAATCCATTTCTTCTTCCAGTTATGGGTTAAATAACAGGACAAATTGGGTTCTGTAGCCCTGGTTGGCAAACAGTCTACTGCAGAAAGTAATGGCAACCTACTGCAGAAAAAACTTTTGCCCAGTCAGTCATGTCACTTTCAAGACTTGATTGCACAAGCAAGTATCATGTACGACACTTAACTGATAGGTAATTTTCTAAGCACAAGGCCAGAAGTATGGCGTACCCAGTGAGGATCAAACTCACTACTCAGTCATAACTGGTCTAGCAAGACAAGCTTCTTAACCATTACACCATATTGAGTTGGCTTTTTAATCTGCTATATAGAGTTTATGGATCATATTCTCATAATGAAGGTCTTTTAATGAAGATTATACAAGATGGAAGTCTAATGAAGGTCATACAAATTGATTAGCAATGAGAACCATTTGGCATTCATTGACTGAGCAGTCACTAATACTTCTAGTTAAATTTATAAAATCTTTCTCCTAAATAACAACATAATGTTATATGACCTCCCTTCAACAAAGGTTATACATGATGAATGGAGGTCATTTAATGAAGCACTTACAGAATAAATGGAGATCATATAATGAAGGTCATGCAGGATAAATGGAGGTCATATATCAAAGGTCATGCAGAAAGAAAGAGGGCATTTTTCATTAAATAGTAGGATTAGTATCTGGGGGAAAAAACTATTCTTATTTACAAAAATTAAGATATTAATGCAAGAAGAAATGTTGGTTTTCTGACAGGTTTTTTACTTCCCATGCTAAAGAGTTCCAATGAAAACTGAAGAGCCTAGTATTCTCTACTATTTAATCCATTGCTGGTGGGAGAAGTATGGATCCATACATTTTCCAATAGTATCTGGAAAAACTATTCTTATTTACAAAAATTAAGATATTAATGCAAAAAAAAAAATAATTCTTGCCAACAAAATGTTTCAGCTTTAAATAACTTAAGAAAGATTGTCAAAAGAAACAACAATTTATTTGTCTAGTCCCTTGTGTTACATAAGGCCTCCGGTGGGGTTTCTATAATGGAATTCTTCCATAGCCGATGGTTGTTGGCCTCATACCTCTGCACCAGGAAGAAGTGTTTGTTTTCTGTCAGGTTATTTCCTTCCCATGCTCAAGAGTTCCAATGAAAACTGAAGAGCCCTGTATTCTCTACTATTTAACCCATTGCTGGTGGGAGAAGTATGGATTCATACATTTCCCAAGAGTGAACATAATGAACTTGACTGGAATTCAAACTTGAATCCACAATTTCCCATTTTAAGCCATCAACTGTTGCACCACACACGCATCCCGAAGAAACTTTAAAGTAAAATAATTATAGTCAATAGAAAAAATCAACAGGATGTTTTCACAAAAGAATTCTATATTTGTTAAACGTAGAAAAAAAGAGAAATCATGATCGCTTATGATGATAAAGGTTGAAGGGGCACAACCACCGAAAAGTTGTTATTATGATAACTCCTGGTCCCAGAAATTCAGAAGACATTATAACCAAAGCATTGTGATAACTAAAACGTGTTGAAATGTAAATAATGGTAACTCCTGGTCCCAGAAATTCAGAAGACATTATAACCAAAGCATTGTGATAACTAAAACGTGTTGAAATGTAAATAATGGTAACTCCTGGTCCCAGAAATTCAGAAGACATTATAACCAAAGCATTGTGATAACTAAAACATGTTGAAATGTAAATAATGGTAACTCCTGGTCCCAGAAATTCAGAAGACATTATAACCAAAGCATTGTGATAACTAAAACGTGTTGAAATGAAAATAATGGTAACTCCTGGTCCCAGAAATTCAGAAGACATTATAACCAAAGCATTGTGATAACTAAAACGTGTTGAAATGTAAATAATGGTAACTTCACTATTTACAGTCTCTAAATCAGGGAGAGTTTTTCTCTCCAGGGCGACTATCATCACCCAGAGAGGTAACTTATGTTGGTTTATACAACACAGACACCTGAATATTTTTTGTAAAATCTGATCTCCATATTATTTCATGACCAACGCATTGTTGCTACATCTTCAAACTTTTAAAATGTTTGTCTTTGCAATAACGTGTGTATAGTGTAATAAATAACGGCTTAGGATGTGAGTGCAAAGAGCCAAGTTTGAATGTCAGTTGAACTTATTATAGTTACTTACACACAAATACTCTTGGGAAAGGTTTGAATCCATCACCTTCAACAGCTATGGGTTAAATAGTAAAATTTGCATCTAGAAAAAAATTTTTGTTATCTTAAAAGAAATTGTTTATACCATTTTCACTTATAAAAAAAATGAATGATTGTTAAAATCCAAAATTTGTTTCTGTTGGGGCGCTCTCCACCTTTGTCTACAATAATGAACTGTTCCAAGCACTACATAAAGTAGTAGTGATGATACCTCGGGGAAGGCCTCAGAAGTCAGCCGAGTAACAAGTCAGTCGAGTATTTCCAGTAGTGAACTGGAAGTGTGCTATTGATCAGACTCTTACGTCTCACGACAATACGTGCTACTAAACCCTTGTTCCTGTATTCTACTAATAACCTCTTTTGTAAATACTACTCTTCTCGGTAATATACCAATTTACTACAATTCCGTTGTTTGTATTTATTCCACCATAATTCTTCACATGCAGCATAAGAGTTTCATCTTTAATTTGTCTACAAAGGGTTGGTAAGCAAAAAAAAAAAAAATCAATCTTTTTTGTTTTTCTTTTAACCTGCTTCCTTGATATCCAAAAGTTTAAATCCAATGTATATTGCCATCTTCTATCTCACTGAATCTCATCCAACTCTCATCCTTTCTTTGCCATCTCTGATACTGTGTGTTTCTTTTTTTTTTTTTTTCGCTCTCTCTCTTCTAACTCCTTTTTCACCAGTAGCATTCCTGCCTTGCTTTGGGTGACATAATTATACAAGGGTCATTCAATAAATAAGGTGAATTTTTCGGTATAATGACTTCTAATATAGATAGAAGCTTTTTTTTTTAATTTTTCAACATAGTCTCCCAGCAGTATCACACACTTTTCCCATCTGTGCACAAGCTTCCGTATTCCCTCAGCATAAAAAAACCTTTGGACTGATGTCTCAGCCAATCGCTCACAGCACTTTTGACTTCATCATCACTTTCAAACTTCGTGCCTCTCGTGAATGCTTTCAAGGAACCAAACAGATGAAAGTCTGAAGGGCCAAGATCTGGGCTGTAAGTGGGAGAAACACTGCTGGGACAACTCAATTCTCTTCTGTTTGTGCTCTGCAGTAAGCATCTTTGGCACCCACCGGCAGCTGACCTTCGAGTAGGCAAGGTCATCATGGACAATTTTGTGTGCTGTCCCAACAGATAGGCTCAAAGTCCTTGCAATGTCATCCACTGTCAGACTGAATGAGGTCATTGACTGATTTGATCACCTCAGGAGACCTCACTTCTGTAGGCCTCCCAGACTTGTCTTCATCCTCAATACTGCTTCATCCTTCTTTAAACAATTTAGCCCACTTGTAGACAATTTTTTTTAACTGAAACATGTGGCACTATACGCAGTTGATATTCTCCTATTAATTTCATCTGGTTTGCACCCTTCAGCAACCAAAGACTTGATAACTGACCTCTTTTCCATCCTGGGGCATGCTTCTTGGTCGGCCGTCCTTGTTAATCTCCAAAGCTCTCAAAGTTTTTTTTTTTCAATCTGCAAAAAAAATTAAATTCCTTTGAAAAAGAAGTAAAGGAAAAAAAAAGTCAGCTTCTATCTGTATTAGAAGTCTTTATACCGAAAAATTCGCCTTATTTATTGAATGACCCTCGTAGATGTCCTGATACTGAAAAATTCACCTTATTTATTGAATGGCCCTCATAGAAGTCCTTATACCGAAAAATTCACCTTATTTATTGTATGACCCTCGTAGAAGTCCTGATACTGAAAAATTCACCTTATTTATTGAATGGCCCTCGTAGAAGTCCTTATACCAAAAAATTCACCTTATTTATTGAATGACCTTCGTAGATGTCCTGATACTGAAAAATTCACCTTATTTATTGAATGGCCCTTGTAGAAGTCCTTATACCGAAAAATTCGCCTTATTTATTGAATGAACCTCGTAGAAGTCCTTATACCGAAAAATTCGCCTTATTTATTGAATGAACCTCGTAGAAGTCCTTATACCAAAAAATTCGCCTTATTTATTGAATGGCCCTTGTAGAAGTCCTTATACCGAAAAATTCGCCTTATTTATTGAATGAACCTCGTAGAAGTCCTTATACCAAAAAATTCACCTTATTTATTGAATGACCCTCATAAAAATATTAAATAAAATAAATAAAAGAAATTAAATTTTTTCTTTAATATTTTTTCCTCAGGTGTGTTTCTCCTTGACCTTGAAAGCAAGGATTTATCGTCCATTGTACATAATATTGTTGAACAAATGGGGATTTATGATCTGATCCAGCCAGAAGACAAAGGAAATGTACTCAGGACATTATTACTCAAACACAAGTAAGTTAATCTCTCTTTGATGTCGTTTCTGCTTTTTATGATTGAATTTGATTTTTTTAAAAATCAAGATTGCAATTGCCAGTTTTTAAATAACGTTTTCTTTTCATTTAGCAGAATTTGCTTTCAGGACCATTACTTACTAGGCAATTCGGTAGCCTGTTGAGTGAAAGATTATTACTGAATTTTCTTCCTTAAACCTTATGCTATCTTCTGTGTATTAAATGCAAAGAGGAGAAAGTTAATTTTTTGGCCCCTAAATTTTAAATAAGGTTGTAGAGCAGCTGACATCCCTCTAGAGCTCTCAAAGATGGAATGGTCTGTGGTCTGAAGTAGCTATATAAGTAATAATTAATAGCAGTTAGCAATTCGGATCCAACATATTATACATTAGGATATGCATTGTGGTGCAGTGGTTATAGGCTTGGAACAAAAAATCAAAGGACAGATTGAGTTATATAGTCCTGGTTGGCAACCAGACTACTGCAGAAAGTAATGGCAACCTACTGTGGGATGATATTCTGCCCAGTCAGTCTTGTCTCTTTTGAGTCATGATCGCCCAAAGCGTGTATCACATATGGCACTTAACTGACTGACTGAAGATAATAGTTGGAGACATGAATAAGGCTTCTACTGGGCATAAAGTGGGGGATCGGTTTTCTATTGTTATGAAGTAATAAACTGATTCCCCACTAATTACTACTTAATAATATAACACATATCTTCTCCCTCCATCTGTGTGTTAAATAACAGGACAGATTGGGTTCTATAGCCTTGGCTGGCAACCAGTCTACCACAGAAAACAATTTAAACCTACTGCGGGATAATGATCTGCCCAGTCAGTTATGTCTCGAAAGAGACATGATCGCCCAAAGCGTGTTTCACATATAGCACTTAACTGACTGACTGAAGATAATAGATGGAAACATAAATAAAGCATCTACTGGGCAAAAAGTGGGGGATCAGTTTTGTATTGTTATTAAGTAATAAACAGATCCCCCAATAATTACTACTTAATACAGTCCGTCTCTTCTACCTTCACCTATAGTTTAAAGGGCAGGATAGAAAATCTTCTGCTCAGTCAGTCATGTCTCTTTCAAGACATGATTGCACAAGCATGTATCACGTATGGCATCTGACTGACTGACTAAATATAATAGTTGAAAATATGATTACGGCTTTTACTGGGTATAAAGTGGGGGATTGGTTTTCTATTGTTATGAAGTAATAAACTAATCCCCCACTTATTACTAAATAGTATAATACATCTCTTCCCTCTCTAGCGATGAGTCAAATAACAGGACAGATTGAGTTCTATAGCCTTGGTTAGCAACCAGTTTACTGCAGAAAGACATAATCGTCCAAGCGTGTATTAAGTATGGCATTTAACTTACTGACTGACACATTAAACCAGTGTTTCTCAACTTTTTTCACTTCAGGGCACACTTACAAAATCACTAAAATTGTTATGTTCACTTTAAATTTTAATAAATGGAAAATAATTCCTGAAATTGAAAATTAAAAATAATAAAATCTTGAAATAAGTATTTATTTTTAAGATTACTTGGTATACCTAGCTTTTTAAAAAATATAGATTTTTTTAAAATATAAAAATAATTCACACTTTTTCTCTTTCGTTAACTTGAGGTGCACCTGGTTACCTTTCAGGGCACATTAGTGCACCCAGGCCCACCGGTTGAGAACTGCTGCTTTAAATACTTCATGATGAAAGAGAAGTTGTTTTCACGGAGGGCAGAAAAGTCTGAAAGCTTGTTATGATAGTGAAAAATCCCTTCTAAAACCTAAGAAACAAGAAAATTTCATTAGAAACAAAGAAAACTGAAATGTAATATCGGTCATCCAACATTGCAGTAAATGCTGGACAGTCTCCTCGCAGATGAAGAAGAGACTTGAAGCAACAGAAATGTAGTTCTACCAAGAATTCCATTGACTAAACATGTGAGCAATGAGGAAGTTTTTGGGAAAGTAACTAAAAGGACACTTATATTTAGCATAGGAAAAAGATAGTTGAAATTTCTAGGGTACATCAGAGGAAAGAGTGCTTAGAGAACTTGACACTCAAGGGAAATACTGAAGGCAAGAGTAGAGGAGAGCAGCTCATAACCTACCTAATGAGCATGAATAAAAATGATTGGCAGAACAGAGATTAGGAGAGATATCAAAAATACTAACTTTACTGATAACTATAAAAGATAGACAATTGTGGAGAGCCATGATCACTCATACCCTGTAAGCACAGAAGAAGAATAATGATGTTTCAGGTAGTGTAATGGTTATCAGCATAGAAAATGGAATCAGCAAACAAAGTTTAAATTACAGCTTAGTCTATTGCATTTCCTTTCACACTATTACCTTTGGAAAAGGGGGAACTTCATCGCTTCTTCTAGGAGTTATGAGTTAAACAGCGGGATAGCTTTGAGTATCGGCTGGTCTAGAAGAAAGACAACTAAGTCAAAGCAATAGAGAAGGAACTGCTCTACTATCTTAATCAAGAAACGGTAATTTACTTCTGTTGTGGTGGAACACGCCTATTCCTCAGATAATGGACTCTTATTCCTATATTAATAAGAGTTCACAGGAAGTTAACTCGAGGAGTTCTCTGGAGTTCTAGAGAGTTTTTTAGAGTTCTATTGGAGTTCAGTAGAACTATTAGTTCCAGTTTGGACATAGTTGGACTAAGGCAGATTATATTAGTCAGCAGTTAGTTGAATACTAAGGAGTCAGCTTACAGTGGAAGATTACCAAGTTCCTAACATTTTTGGGTGTGCTAAGTCGATTAGCAACCGACATAGCACGTTTATAATCTTCAATGCGGAGAGTACTCCACAACAACTTCTAATAAGGGATGATGAACAGCGCCATGTTTACTGAAAGGACAACATAAAAAAGCAAAAAGGAGCATGGTTATTTCCCTTGAATTATTTTCTCACTAAACTCAACGATAAAAACAACAGTCAAATCACAGATTTAGATTATTAATTTTTTTTTTTTTTTTGAATTCTTGAAATTAGTGCATTTTGAGGGGAGTCTTAATTCAAAGGGATGTGCACTGTGGTGCAGTGGATACTGACTCGGAACGACAAATTGGGGAGTCGAGTTTGAATTCCATTTGAATTCCTTGCATTCACTTATGCGCAAATACTCTTGGGAAAGGTATTAATCCGGTTATTTCCTCCAGTTATGGGTTAAATAACAGGACAGATTGGTTTCTATAGCCTTGGCTGGTAACCAGTCTACCACAGAAAGTAATGGCAACTTACTGTGTGAAAATATTCTGCTCAGTCTTCCATCACCCATATTAGAGTACATCATTTCTTAGTCTTCCATCACCCATATTAGAGTACATCATTTCTTAGTCTTCCATCACCCATATTAGAGTACATCATTTCTTAGTCTTCCATCACCCATATTAGAGTACATCATTTCTTAGTCTTCCATCACCCATACTAGAGTACATTATTTCTTAGTCCCCTATCACCCATATGAGAGTACATAATGTTCTTAGTCTCCTTTTCTGGGGTATATTATTTCTTTGACTCCCTCTTTGGAGTTTATTATTTCTTAGATTCCCATCTTCTCTTTTGAGACATGATCGCCCAAGCATGTGACAAGTATGGCACTTAACTGACTGAATATAATAGTTGGAAACACGATTAAGGCTACTACTGGGCATAAAGTGGAGGATCAGTTTTCAATTGTTATGTAGTTATAAATTGACCCCCTACTAATTACTACTTAATAATATAATACATCTCTTCTCCCTCTAGCTATGAGTCAAATAACAGGACAGATTGGGTTCTATAGCCTTGGTCGACAACCAGTCTACCACAGAAAGCAACGACAACCTACTGCAGGATAATCTTCTGCTCAGTCAGTCATGTCTCTTTTGAGACATGATCGCCCAAAACGTGTATCACGTATGGCACTTAACTGACTGAATATAATAGTTGGAAACATAGATTAAGGCTTCGACTAGGCATAAAGTGGGGGATCGGATTTTATTGTTATGAAGTAATAAACTGATCCCCCACTAATTACTACTTATTAATATAATACATCTATTCCCCCTCTAGCTATGAGTCAAATAACAGGACTGATTGAGTTCTACAGCCTTGGCTGGCAACCAGTCTACTGCAGAAAGCAATGACAACTGAACTACAAGGGGTTACTGAGAGTGAGAGAGACTGAAAAGAGAGTGGTATGAACTGGGTGATGGGTGAAACTATCTCCTATATGGTAGTAATACTTCATTTCTGGTTGAATCTGACTCTGGATGTGTGTTGTGGTGCAATGGATATCGGCTCGGAACGAGAAATCAGGGAGCCGAGTTTGAATTCCTTGTATTCACTTACGCACAAATACCCTTGGGAAAGATATTAATCAGTCTCTTCCCTCCAGTTATGGGTTAAATAATAGGACAGATTGGGTTCTCTAGCCTTGGTTGGCAACCAGTCTACCGCAGAAAGCAATGGCAACTTACTGTGGGATAATCTTCTGCCCAGTCAGTCAGTCATGTCTCGAAAGAGACATGATCGCCCAAGCGTGTTTCATGTATGGCACTTAACTGACTGACTGAATATAATAGTTGAAAACATGATTAAGGCGTCTAGTGGGTGTAAAGTGGGAGTATCGGTTTTATATTGTCATGAAGTAATAAACTGATCCCCCACTAATTACTACTTAATAATATAATACACCTCTTGCCCCTCTAGCTATGAGTCAAATAACAGGACAGATTGGGTTCTATAGCCTTGGCTGGCAACCAGTCTACTGCAGAAAGCAATGGTAACCTACTGCAGGATAATCTTCTGCCCAGTCAGTGATGTCTCTTTTGAGACATGATCGCCCAGGCATGTTTCACGTATGGCACTTAACTGACTGACTGAATATAATAGCTGGAAACATATCTAAAGTTTCTACTGGGCATAAAGTGGGGGATCGGTTTTCTATTGTTATGAAGTAATAAACTGATCCCCCATTAATTACTATTTAATAATTTAATACACCTCTTCTCTCTCTAGCTATGAGTCAAATAATAGGACAGATTGGGTTCTATAGCCTTGACTGACAACCAGTCTACCACAGGAAGCAATGGTAACATACTGCGGGATAATCTTCTTTCGAGACATGATTGCCCAAGCGTGTTTCACATATGGCACTTAACTGACTGATAGTACCTGGCATCGAAAGTTCTTATGAATTGGTGAAAAAGGATGTCATTTAACCTTTCAAAAGAAATTTTTGCTTCAGCAAAATGATAGCTCTATGAAGTTATAACATTGATGCGTGTTTGATATTATTTTCACACCATCCTAATTGAAGAAATTCTGTAATAAGAAAAAAATAAACAGGCTTTTAATTTTCCGGTTTTCAAGTGGGGGAAGTCATCAAGTACGATCATCCTGAAATTTCAGGGCCAACTCAGGGAAAATAAGCATATTAAGGAAGAAAGCAATTTTAAATCTCATCAGAAAGAAAGTTTTTGATGTTTAAAATCAGCCATTTTTTTCTGTTAATTCTTGTAACATACTCTTCCTCTATGCCAGTAAACTTCACTTTGAATTAGATTGCTTCTTTGGTTCCCATTTTGGAAAATATTATTTACTAGCAGTATAGCCCGGCGTTGCTCGGGTGTAATGAAAGCTTTAAAACTAATCGCACTTCACCCACATCTATTGAACAGGTGAAGAGGCTCATCCCTTGTTTCCTGTTTAGGATGCGGTTTCTGGTTTTCTCTTTTCCAATAATTTCACTCTTTTCTTTATTTTTTTTTTCAATTGGAGTAGATAGACTAAACTATCGCCCGGTTCACACTCCTCCCACATCTATTGAACAGGTGAAGAGGCTCATCCCTTGTTCCCTGTTTAGGATGTGGTTTCCGGCTTTCTCTTTCCAATCTTTTTACTCTTAAGTAGCCCCCTGCGCATCAGTGGCGTTATCGCCTTGCTCGGGGTGATATGATTAAAACAAAAAAAAATCCATGGTCCTGAAGCTCAGACTCAGCCTAAAGAATATTTACCAATCCCACTGAGTATATATATATATATATATATATATATACTAGCAGTATAGCCCAGCGTTGCTCGGGTGTAATGAAAACTTTAAAACTAATCCATGGTCCTGGAGCTCAGACTCAGCCTAAAGAATATTTGTGTGAAGTTTGGTGAGAATCGGATAAAAACTGTGGATTTGTATAAAGGACATACAGACAGATAAACAGACACACACGCAAACATCTTGCTTTTATATATATATATATATATATATATATATATATATATATAAATAATTGATTTTCTGCACTATTGTAAGAACTGCAACCTTGAAACTTCTGAATATCATTTCTTATGTCTTTGTCTATGAGTGTATCAAATTTGATTAAAATCGGACCACTTCTTCTATAACCCGATTTTTTTGATTATTGATTTTCGATATTTATCGAGGGTACCTTGACACAAAACCTAGCTAAGAACACTCGCAGATGGTTATAGTACAACTGTGTAAATTTTCAAGAAAATCAGTTCAGCTGTTTCAGAGTCTATAGGTAATGGACACACACGGACACACACAAAGTTCCATTTATAAATAAGTTTAGATTTAGATTTACTCATAAATAATATATCTCAGCAGGCGAATCTAATGAATACCACACACACACGCACACACACACACACACACATATATATGCAAATAATGTTTAGTACCACTTCATGATAAAATAAATGCTAAGATAGGGATCATGATTTAATGTTTATCGATTAAAATCAAATGAAATCAAATATAATCTAATATGCCTTTCAACTGACACTTTGTCAGAAGTCAGTTGTCAGTATTAAAATATTACTGACAGGATGATTTTAAGATAGGATTTTAAAATTGTAGAAGGGACACAGAGGAGAAAAAAAATATACACACACATTATTTCTTAGTCTCCCCCACCCATATTAGAGTACATCATTTCTTAGTCTTCCATCACCTATATTAGAGTACATTATTTCTTAGTCCCCTATCACTCATACTAGAGTACATTATTTCTTAGACCCCTATCACCCATATTAGAGCACATCATTTCTTAGTCTTCCATCACCTATACTAGAGTACATCATTTCTTCGTCCCCTATCACCCATACTAGAGTACATTATTTCTTAGTCCCCTATCACTCATACTAGAGTACATTATTTCTTAGTCCCCTATCACCCATACTAGAGTACATTATTTCTTAGTCCCCTATCACTCATACTAGAGTACATTATTTCTTAGTCCCCTATCACTCATACTAGAGTACATTATTTCTTAGTCCCCTATCACCCATACTAGAGTACATTATTTCTTAGTCCCCTATCACTCATACTAGAGTACATTATTTCTTAGTCCCCTATCACCCATACTAGAGTACATTATTTCTTAGTCCCCTATCACTCATACTAGAGTACATTATTTCTTAGACCCCTATCACCCATATTAGAGCACATCATTTCTTAGTCTTCCATCACCTATACTAGAGTACATCATTTCTTCGTCCCCTATCACCCATACTAGAGTACATTATTTCTTAGTCCCCTATCATCTATATTAGAGTACATTATTTCTTAGTCCCCTATCACCCATATTAGAGTACATTATTTCTTAGTCCCCTATCACCTATACTAGAGTACATCATTTCTTAGTCCCCTATCACTCATACTAGAGTACATTATTTCTTAGTCCCCTATCACCCATACTAGAGTACATTATTTCTTAGTCCCCTATCACTCATACTAGAGTACATTATTTCTTAGACCCCTATCACCCATATTAGAGCACATCATTTCTTAGTCTTCCATCACCTATACTAGAGTACATCATTTCTTCGTCCCCTATCACCCATACTAGAGTACATTATTTCTTAGTCCCCTATCATCTATATTAGAGTACATTATTTCTTAGTCCCCTATCACCCATATTAGAGTACATTATTTCTTAGTCCCCTATCACCTATACTAGAGTACATCATTTCTTAGTCCCCTATCACTCATGCTAGAGTACATTATTTCTTAGTCCCCTATCACCCATACTAGAGTACATTATTTCTTAGTCCCCTATCACTCATACTAGAGTACATTATTTCTTAGTCCCCTATCACCCATACTAGAGTACATTATTTCTTAGTCCCCTATCACCCATACTAGAGTACATTATTTCTTAGTCCCCTATCACCCATATTAGAGCACATCATTTCTTAGTCTTCCATCACCTATACTAGAGTACATCATTTCTTCGTCCCCTATCACCCATACTAGAGTACATTATTTCTTAGTCCCCTATCATCTATATTAGAGTACATTATTTCTTAGTCCCCTATCTCCCATATTAGAGTACATTATTTCTTAGTCCCCTATCACCTATACTAGAGTACATTATTTCTTAGTCCCCTATCACCCATATTAGAGTACATCATTTCTTAGTCTTCCATCACCTATACTAGAGTACATTATTTCTTCGTCCCCTATCACCCATACTAGAGTACATTATTTCTTAGACCCCTATCACCCATACTAGAGTACATTATTTCTTAGACCCCTATCACCCATACTAGAGTACATTATTTCTTAGACCCCTATCACCCATATTAGAGTACATTATTTCTTAGACCCCTATCACCCATACTAGAGTACATTATTTCTTAGTCCCCTGTCACCCATATTAGAGTACATTATTTCTTAGGCCCCCATCACACATATGAGAGTACATTATTTCTTAGGCCCCTATCACCCATACTAGAGTACATAATGTTCTTAATCTCCCTTTCTGGGGTATATTATTTCTTTGACTCCCTCTTTGGAGTTTATTATTTCTTAGATTCCCACCCTTATTAGTTTAAATTATTCTCCTTCTTTAGGATATTGTTGTATACCTAAACTATGGGCCATAATTATTAGGCCACCCCAGTTTGTTTGTTTTTTTACTGATGTATTTCATACTATTTTTAGTATTTATTGCCAAGTGGATAATTCCAAATGAAAATAGAATGGTTCTTTGGTTATTGCTACACAATAACATGTGCATCAAATGAACTGTTTTGGTGTCCAGTTTTTGTGCTCTCTTCCCCATGCTAGTCTCTTCTTCTTATTGGCTGGCCGAAGCAAAATCTTCCTGGCTGCCTTGTAACATTTTGCAAAGTAATAATAACAAAAAACAATTCTATTTTCATTTACAATTATCCACTCAATAATATGAAATACATCATTTCTTTTAAAAAAACTGTGGTGGCATAATAATTATGGCCGGTAGTGTATATATATATATATATATATATATATATATATATATATTAATAAAATCTACTGGGTGCGATTGGTAAATTGTCGCTATTTGCCTTGTAAAATTTTACAAAGTAATAATAACAAAAGAACCATTCATTTTTTTTTGTCGTAAACTGAATTTTGAAGGCTAAATAAGTCCTCTGAGTAAATGGTATCATGGCTGAGACTAAGAACTACAATTATACCTACTTAAAGCCAAACCCGAAGCAAAAACTAAAATAAAGTGGCTGAAAAAAATAGACATACAGGCAGATAAACAGACACACACACAAACATCTTGCCTTTTATATGTATATATATATATATATATATATATATATATATATATTATCGATTTTCTGCACTGTTATAAGAACTGTAACCTTGAATATCGTTTTTTATGTCTTTGTCTTTGAGTGTATCAAATTTGATTAAAATCGGACCACTCCTTCTATAAGCCAATTTTTTCAATTCTCGATTTTCGATATTTATCTGGGGTACCTCGACATAAAACCTAGCTAAGAACACTCGCAGACACTTATAGTACAACTGTGTAAATTTTCAAGAAAATCGGTTCAGCCATTTCGGAGTCTATATATAACAGACACACACACACGCACACAAAGTTCCATTTATAAATAAGTTTAGATTAGATATCCGATTATGCTACTACTACTACTTTCTTTTATATACCATGTTTCAGGACGTTGGTGATCAGGGCTCCACAATTTCCTGATTTCTTTTTTTTATTTTTATTTTTATCTCTTTATTTCTTTATCATCCTTATTTGAGTTTTGCTATTCTTTCAGATGAAGTATTTGTCGATACCTCTGAGATGAAGTAGTATTTACATCATTATTTACACTGTTCGGACTGTTGTCCTCATCTTTATTGCCATGTTTACGACATTTCAGCTGTTGGCCTTCTTCAGATGCTAGGAATTTCGAACCAAACCCTTTATTTCGATCACTGAGATATATCATTCTCATTCCACGTGTGATGCCTCTTCCGTTAGCCATATAGTTGTCTCCCTTTAACTTAACTCTCTAAGTTATTTGTTCACCACTACTGTAGACTGGTATTGAACTCACAACTCTTTGGGTGAAGTCACCAGAAGTAACCAATGCCTACATCTACTTATTTCATATTAAGTCGGTTGGTCAGCTACCATCCGCTTCACTTGCTTCCAATATGTCCCGTGAATGAAGCCCTCTTTCTGTTGTGTCCTGAAAAGTCTTTAAGACTTAATGGCAGTTTTCATGGAGTTTCTATTCTTCCTAAAACTTCCTTGTTGCTCACTGTTTTAAAGTCGTATATCATAGTGGTTGATACTCAAGCAAGTAGTCCCACAAGCTGTATATGAACAATGCTCTGTTTTTGTGTAAGGGGAGACAAATTATAGTCTCCACTCTTCACACTTAAATTTGACTACTATGAGAAATATATTTAGCGGTGGAAGGAAATAGACTGTACACACTGTACTGTAAACATTACTGATTATTATAAAAAAAAAACTTTTTCCGTTACACCCAATGGTGTGTAGGGCAGCGTCTTTGCTGTTTTCGTAACAAACTGTTTTTTATGGGGCAGGGTTGTTAGCCCTGTGCCCAACTCCCAAACCTGGAGGAAGGTGATTTTCTAAGCGCATCTTAGATGTGACACACAGCTGAAAGTAGGGGTTACCTAGTGAGGATCGAACTCATTACTCAGTTATAATGATTCTAGCAAGACAAGCTTGTTAACCACTGCACCATGCCGAGGTGCCCACTGATTATGATGGGCACCTGAAAAAGACAATGTAACAATGTTAGCTTGTTAACCAGAACCCACTTGCCAAAATATAAATTTTTTTTTTTTAGGCTGAGATTTTTTCAGCATGTCTTAGTTCTGTTTCAACTTGAGAAATGGAACTGTTTTAAAGTCGTATATCATAGTGGTTGATACTCAAATAAGTAATCACACAAACCAAATATGTCAAACGCTTTTTGGTCTCATCTAAGGGGGCAGCAATTTATCATCTCCATCCTTCATATATTTAAATTAAACGAATAATACGGGGGCTAAAATATGAAAGTTTAAAGTTTAAAATCTTTCTTGGTTTCTTGCTATATCAATTTCTTTCTTTATTTTTTTAATTATATTGCCCCCCCCAAAAAAGCAGTCTACTGCCACTGGTGCAGAGGGGGTTACATAGGAGGAAACTTATCAAAAAGAATGACAGGTTATAGGAGGTGTCAGGAATTGGGTAAGAGAAGGATGAGAATACTGATGAGAGTGGAGTGGAAGGAGAAAGGAGCATGAGAGAAAATGATGAGAAAGAGTGACAGGTTATAGGGGGTGTCAGGAAGTGGGTAAGAGAAGGAGGAGAATACTGATGAGAGTGGAGTGGATGGAGAAAGAAGCATGAGAGAAAGTTGAGAGAATGAGTGTCAGGTCATAGGGGGTGTCAGGAAGTGGGTAAGAGAAGAATGAGAATACTGATGAGAGTGGAGTGGACGGACAAAAGAGCACGAGAGAGTTATGAGAAAGAATGACAGGTTATAGGGGGTGTCAGGAAGTGGGTAAGAGAAAGATGAGAATACTGATGAGAGTGGAGCGGACAGAGAAAGAAGCATGAGAGAGAGGATGCAGATTAGTGGAATAGGAGATGACTATTGACTATACATTTAAATTATTGGAGATTGTAGCCGTCGGGGAAGAAAGTAAACGGAAAGGAATTCCACAAGCAGAAAGTGCGAGAAAAGAAGCTGCTGAAGTAGAATTTGCATTTACATTTTATTGGTTTCATTTTATTACTGATTCCCAATAATGTCTTTATATGTTTTCTTATTGATCTGTTTAACAATGTTTTAATTGTGTTTTCATTGTGTATCAATTTGATTTGAATGTATTGTCATTATTTTATATTATATAGAAATATCTTTACAGTATTTAATTTATGTATTAATCCATTGTACCCAAGAATCACATTAAAATTAAACTTGTCTTTTTGTTCCTTAGATAGCATGTATATGCATTGCCATTACCTCAGATAAAGAACGGATTATTACTGTTTGATTGCAAAGATTGACAGAAGAAAAAATATATCAAGGGTGTTGTTTGTCTTGAAGGAAAGAGAGAATGAAAAGAAAAAGGCGATAACACTCTCATGGGCTTAATGTTTGCTTTTTAATAATTCCAGTTTTTGTTTTGTTTTTTGTTTTTTGTAACAGAATGCTAAAATGTGAATGTTTAATAATAATGATTAGAATTTCATGTGTTCTTTAGTTCACATGTAAATGACGCTGTGCCATTATTTACAGATAAACAATGGCCCATTCCTGTTTTTTTATTTATTAAATGTATGATTTTTATACCAAAATCTAAAAATAGAATAAGGTACTAAAATCATGGGAGGAAAAAAAAACAGATGAAATTTATATTTCAGGGTCCAACATTATTAATTACATGTTACAAAATAGGACCTTAAAGATTTAATTCATTTTGTTTTTTTTATGTGATTCTTGGAAGTAAATTACTGAAAATTAATTGTGGTACAGTGGATATCGGCTCGGAACGAGAAACCGGGGAGCCGAGTTCAAATTCCAGTTGGAATCCATTGTATTCACTTACACACAAATACCCTTGGGAAAGGTATTAATCCGTCTCTTCCCTCCAGTTATGGGTTAAATAGAAGAACAGATTGGGTTCTATAGCCTTGATCGGCAACCAGTCTACCGCAGAAAGCAATGGCAACCTACTGCGGGATAATCTTCTGCCCAGTCAGTCATGTCTCTTTCGAGACATGATCGCCCAAGCGTGTATCATGTATGGCACTTAACTGACTGAATTGAAACTCACCTGAAGCAAGTTGAATGTGTAATGCTCCTCATGCCGATAACATTTCCCCCCAAGCTTCTCTACGGCATATGATTTCATTTAATTTATTGTGTTCCTCTCGAATTTATATTTAAACTGGGATCATCAGGAAAGAATGTGCACTGTTTCGGGGCCTTCCTCCGAACGGTTTCACTTGCACACCGGCCCCACTCACTAATGTGAGGCTCCATTATAACGATATATAAGTGTGTCGTAGATATACAAGCTCAAATGTCTAACGGCGAAATTAGATTTATGAAAAATTTTGAAAAATGGCAAACCTTGCGTTCTGAGAATGCAACGTGAACGTCATTATGTATTCACGATCAATCATGATGTTTCTTTCCTCCCAGCTCTTTACGCAATGTTTTGCTAATGACGTCGCATACACCACACTTCCGATCTGGATGCTAGTTGAAATTTAATTCTTGGCAGTTTGGGTTGCATCCCATCCTTTAATTCAACAGCTTGGATATCCTCAGCACTGGGGTCTGCATCCTGTCATTGGATTTCCAACATCTTATTTGCGTTGGCAGAGCGCTGCTCCTGAACCGTTTTTTTATGTGATTCTTGGATACAATAAATCAACAAAAATAAGGGAGCCCAAAAATACAAAGTGTAAATATAAGGGTTAATTTTTTCACATCTTAATTTTTAACTTATCTTTTTATTCCAGCTTGATAAAAATTACCAAGATTTGTTTAGTAAAGGTTTTTCTTAACAAATATAAAGATTAATGGAGACTTAGGTAAATTTTCATTTTAGGACCCGAAGGCCTTTACCTCTTCAGATCTTTCCAAAACATCCCTATTTCCGTGCAAATGTATATGCTGAACTCAAATCGATAATTGTTTATAGAAGAAACCTACCTTTTTTTCATGGTATCGACCAGAAATAAATCGGACTATATCTCATCCCTTACTAATGTTCTCACATCTGATTAACCGCTGAATGACTTGAGGCGTAGGATACTTATTTCGGCCTGTTTACTCCCTTTTTAGCAATTACTCTGCGATTTGTTGGATTTCGGAACTCATTTTTCGTGTATTAATTGCAAAAAAAAAAAATCGGAAATCTACATGTGAAGTCAGTCTACAGTGAATAACATTTTCTAGCCATAGTTAGGGGGTGAGATAAACAGCAACAAGAAGTTCCACATTTTTCTTCTCAATAAAATGAAAAAAAGGTAGGTTTCTTCAATAAACAATTATCGATTTGCGTTCAGCATATACATTTGTACAGAAACAGGGATGTTTTGGAAAAATTTGAAGTGGTAAAGGCCTTCAGGTCCTAAAATGAAAATTTACCAAGATTTATTGGTTTATCTGGAGAAAAGACAAAATTTTTAAATATTATCTTAAGGGTTCACTTACTTTTATACAACACTGCATAAGCAGAGAATATAATGCTAAAACCTGAATTTGTTGAAGTTTTACGAAGAGTTTCTGTCTATGAGACAATGTGCCTTTGTAATGTTTTCTATATAACTGTGTATTCAGTACTGTATCACTGCTCATTATATATATTAATGTAAAATATATATATATATATATATATATATTCTTCAATTTAATTCTCTTTATTGTTAATAACTTAAATGTTCTATGTTTACTGTGTGTTAATATTTATTCTTTGATAATGGCTTATGTGAGCTGAAAGCTTAGACCTGATAAAAAATCAACAATTACTGTGATTTTTTTGTTGTCTTTCAACGATATCACCATGAAGTATATCAGACGGTACGAACAGATCCTACTCAAAATTAATAGACAAAACTTGTCTATATTATTCAATGAAACCTGCATTAATATATATATATATATATATATATATATATATATGATGTAATGAATAGGTAATGAATATGTATACACCTTGTTTCCACCTCATTGGAATGTGATTGGCTGGTGTCAGCCATAAATACAGACGAAGGCAAGGACATCTAGAGTGAGATCTACCAGTCTTCCACTAGACAGATCTAGAGATCTTCCGCCAGAGGTCTATTGGCCTACCACCATTGACTACGCCTATGTCTCAGGATACTGCATACGACAATTACATCTGCATACTAAACTGACCTACCCAGTTACATTTGCCTTAACCACTTATTTGTATTGATATATATCCCTTTCTGGGACATATCATATATATTTGAGAAGGTGCTATACTGGAAAGTTCTCAGGCCAACCAAGAAGCCTTTTCAAAAAAAAAAAAAATAATAATAATAATAATCTGATGTTCAACTTTTGGAAAGGCGTCATGACAAAAGCTTTTCAGCACCACCTGATATAATAAAATTAAATCTATGTTTATTTATTAAGTCTTATTTTTCAGGGTTTTTATTACTTCTTTGTTTGCATTTAGCAAGCCTTCAAATAACTTTTAGTTTTTATGCATAAACAACACAAAATGAGATTTATGTTAGCGTAATTAAACCTGACTATATTACTGAGATGAGGTACTGTAAATATTTACATCATTCAAATTGTTACTTTCATCTTTATTGATATATTCACAATGTTTTGGAGATTGTATGCTCTATTGTAGCCCCAGGCTACTCATCTCAAAAGCTCTGTTTTTTTTTATATCACCTGGCCATGACTCAGGAAAATGAAAATGATTCTCACAATGACTGTGATGTACTCAGGGGTGTATAAAAGGAGCAGTCTAAAGGCAAGCAAGTCAGTAGATGGCCTGCAAGGATGAAGGAAGGACACTGTGTCATTCCAGGGACTTGACGGTGCCTGACTAGTCAAAAGAACCAAATTGCACTTCAACAATTAGCTGACTACTGCAAACACATGACGAGCCAATCTTATCCACCCAGTGCAAGCAACGGCTAGCAACTCGGGCTCCGTTTTCTGAATTACATATTATTAACTGCACGCACCAACAGCTCAAGCTTATAAGAAATGAACACTACTCAATGAACAACAGTTCTGTGGCAGCCCAAAAGACTAAAGCAACTTTGTCATCTTACATCTTGTTTTTGTCATCTTTGCCTTTCCAGTGTGACATCTGAAGTTCTTTAAAGTTTGGAGTTGGTTATCATAATTGGTTGTGTAACAGCTCTAACCTTCTCAAAGTGATAGACACTACCGGCCATAATAATTAGGCCACCCCAGTTTTTTTAAAAGAAATGATGTATTTCATACTATTTTTTTGTATTTATTGCCAAGTGGATAATTCTAAATGAAAATAGAATGGTTCTTTTGTTATTATTACTTTGTAAAATTTTACAAGGCAAATAGCGACAATTTACCAATCGCACCCAGTAGATTTTATAATATATATATATATATATATATATACACACACACACACGTACATATACTACCAGCCATAATAATTAGGCCACCCCAGTTTTTTAAAAGAAATGATGTATTTCATACTATTTTTTTGTATTTATTGCCAAGTGGATAATTCTAAATGAAAATAGAATGGTTCTTTTGTTATTATTACTTTGTAGAATTTTACAAGGCAAATAGCGACAATTTACCAATCGCACCCAGTAGATTTTATAATATATATATATATATATATATATATATATATATATATATACACACACACACACGTACATATACTACCGGCCATAATTATTACGCCACCCCAGTTTTTTAAAAGAAATGATGTATTTCATGCTATTTTTTTGTATTTATTGCTAAGTGGATAATTCTAAATGAAAATAGAATGGTTCTTTTGTTATTATTACTTTGCAAAGCTTTACAAAACAAATAGCGACAATTTACCCATCGCACTCTGTAGATTTGCCATATATATATATATATTTTTTTTTTTTTTTTTTTTTTTTTTTAATCATATCACCCCGAGCAAGGCAGTAACGCCACTGATGCGCAGGGGGCTACGTAAGGGTAAAAAGAATGGAAAAGAGAAAGCCGAAAACCGCATCCTAAACAGGAAACAAGGGATGAGCCTCTTCACCTGTTCAATAGATGTGGGTGGAGTGTGAACCGGGCGATAGTTTAGTCTATCTACTCCAATTGAAAAAAAAAATAAAATAATAAAGGAAAAGAGTGAAAAGATTGGAAAAGAGAAAACCGGAAACCGCATCCTAAACAGGAAACAAGGGATGAGCCTCTTCACCTGTTCAATAGATGTGGGTGGAGTGTGAACCGGGCGATAGTTTAGTCTATCTACTCCAATTGAAAAAAAAAATAAAATAATAAAGGAAAAGAGTGAAAAGATTGGAAAAGAGAAAACCGGAAACCGCATCCTAAACAGGAAACAAGGGATGAGCCTCTTCACCTGTTCAATAGATGTGGGTGGAGTGTGAACCGGGCGATAGTTTAGTCTATCTACTCCAATTGAAAAAAAAAATAAAATAATAAAGGAAAAGAGTGAAAAGATTGGAAAAGAGAAAACCGGAAACCGCATCCTAAACAGTAAACAAGGGATGAGCCTCTTCACCTGTTCAATAGATGTGGGTGGAGTGTGAACCGGGCGATAGTTTAGTCTATCTACTCCAATTGAAAAAAAAAATAAAATAATAAAGGAAAAGAGTGAAAAGATTGGAAAAGAGAAAACCGGAAACCGCATCCTAAACAGGAAACAAGGGATGAGCCTCTTCACCTGTTCAATAGATGTGGGTGGAGTGTGAACCGGGCGATAGTTTAGTCTATCTACTCCAATTGAAAAAAAAAATAAAATAATAAAGGAAAAGAGTGAAAAGATTGGAAAAGAGAAAACCGGAAACCGCATCCTAAACAGGAAACAAGGGATGAGCCTCTTCACCTGTTCAATAGATGTGGGTGGAGTGTGAACCGGGCGATAGTTTAGTCTATCTACTCCAATTGAAAAAAAAAAATAAAATAATAAAGGAAAAGAGTGAAAAGATTGGAAAAGAGAAAACCGGAAACCGCATCCTAAACAGGAAACAAGGGATGAGCCTCTTCACCTGTTCAATAGATGTGGGTGGAGTGTCCGAAGGGCGATAGTTTAATCTATCTACTCCAATTAGTTTAATCTATCTACTCGGGAACCCCTTCCTAAACTAGAAACAAGGCGATCAACTCTACTCCTGTCCAAAAGAAGGGGGTGGAGTGTGAGACCTGGCGATAGAAGGTACTATCTACTCCAATTAAAAAAAATAAATATGTGGCTGAAGTTAATGAAGTTTTAACTTAGTATAAGTCAAACCTAAATTTCATAATTAAGAACAATTTACACAAAAATTAGGCAGAAAAGATAAGAACCAAAAAGAATAAAATAAAATAAAAATACAAGTAAAAATAAGTAAATAACAATTCAAAAAATAATAAAAAATAAGATCACACTGGCTAAACTCACCAAGTTGCAGGCTTGCTGACAGAAAAAGTTAAGAAAATTTCAAAAAATTATCTTCATTCTGTTTCTTCTATACAGTTCTGGAGAGTTCTGGAGAGATTAAGTTACCTTAAGCAAGCAGTAACAGACAGTAGTAAAGGATGGGAGGGAAACTGCCTTCCAAGCCATGTGTCCAGTTAGCAAGGGAATGACAGAGAACAATAAAAAAAAAAAAAAAAAAAAAAAAACATGGCCGGTCTTAGAATTCCTACATATAACCAAAACCCTAATATACCAAACCTAAATTTCATAATTAAGAACAATTTACACAAAAATTAGGCAGAAAAGATAAGAACCGAAAAAGAATAAAAATAAAATAAAAATACAAGTAAAAATAAGTAAATAAATAATTCAAAATAATAAAAAATAAGATCACACTGGCTAAAACTCACCAAGTTGCAGGCTTGCTGACAGCAGAAAAAAGTTAAGAAAATTTCAAAATTATCTTCATTCTGTTTCTTCTATACAGTTCTGGAGACTTGGAGAGATTAAGTTACCTTAAGCAAGCAGTAACAGACAGTAGTGTGATGGAGGGGGAATCACCCAAGCCATGTGTCCAGTTAGCAAGGGAATGACAGAGAACAATAAAAAAAAAAAACAAAAAAAAAACATGGCCGGTCTTAGAATTCCTACATATAACCAAAAAACCCTAATATACCAAACCTAAATTTCATAATTAAGAACAATTTACACAAAAAATTAGGCAGAAAAGATAAGAACCGAAAAAGAATAAAAATAAAATAAAATACAAGTAAAAATAAGTAAATAAATAATTCAAAAAATAATAAAAAATAAGATCACACTGGCTAAACTCACCAAGTTGCAGGCTTGCTGACAGGAAAAGTTAAGAAAATTTCAAAATTATCTTCATTCTGTTTCTTCTATACAGTTCTGGAGAGTTCTGGAGAGATTAAGTTACCTTAAGCAAGCAGTAACAGACAGTAGTGTGATGGAGGGGGGAATCACCTCCAAGCCATGTGTCCAGTTAGCAAGGGAATGACAGAGAACAATAAAAAAAAAAACAAAAAAAAACATGGCCGGTCTTAGAATTCACATATAACCAAAACCCTAATATACCAAACCTAAATTTCATAATTAAGAACAATTTACACAAAAATTAGGGCAGAAAAGATAAGAACCGAAAAGAATAAAATAAAATAAAAAATACAAGTAAAAATAAGTAAATAAATAATTCAAAAAATAATAAAAAATAAGATCACACTGGCTAAACTCACCAAGTTGCAGGCTTGCTGACAGAAAAAGTTAAGAAAATTTCAAAAATTATCTTCATTCTGTTTCTTCTATACAGTTCTGGAGAGATTAAGTTACCTTAAGCAAGCAGTAACAGACAGTAGTGTGATGGAGGGGGGAATCACCTCCAAGCCATGTGTCCAGTTAGCAAGGGAATGACAGAGAACAATAAAAAAAAAAAAAACAAAAAAAAACATGGCCGGTCTTAGAATTCCTACATATAACCAAAACCCTAATATACCAAACCTAAATTTCATAATTAAGAACAATTTACACAAAAATTAGGCAGAAAAGATAAGAACCGAAAAAGAATAAAATAAAATAAAAAATACAAGTAAAAATAAGTAAATAAATAATTCAAAAAATAATAAAAAATAAGATCACACTGGCTAAACTCACCAAGTTGCAGGCTTGCTGACAGAAAAAAGTTAAGAAAATTTCAAAAATTATCTTCATAAGCATTGGTTGAGTAATCTAAAAAATGACTTCACCCAAAGAGTTATGAGTTCAATACCTGGCCACAGTAGAGATAAACAAAAACTTAGAGAGTTGAGTTACTAAAGGAAGATAACAAAAACTGTGTATCCATAAAAGACATAACACAAATAATTTGAACAATCTATGTGCGTGGGTGGTGCAGTGGATATCAGCTCGGAATGAGAAATCGGAGAGCCGAGTTCAAATTCCAGTTGAATTCATTGCATTCACTTACACGCAAATACCCTTGGGAAAGGTATTAATCTATCTCTTCCCCCAGTTATGGGTAAAATAACAGGACAGATTGGGTTCTATAGCCTTGGTTGGCAACCAGTCTACTGCAGAAAGCAATGGCAACCTACTGCGGGATAATCTTCTGCCCAGTCAGTCATGTCTCTTTCGAGACATGATCGCCCAAGCGTGTTTCACGTATGGTAATTAACTGACTGACTGACCCCTGTGGACTAAATAAAGCATTCAGTTCAAAATTCCATTGAATATCACCTAAAGATGGTTGGAGCGTACAATGGGTGAATGTGGTAAGCTGTTGTTAGCTAAAAGTATTTACAACTATTTATCTAGTAGTTTCGTCCTCAAGGTCAGGACTGCTTTAGCTTCTCATTGTATCAACTATTTATACAATGAAGATTTGCATATGAATACAACAGATGTGAATAGGGCAATAAAAATGAATATAACAGTCTGAATGATGTAAATAGTATTAAAGCCATATGTATGTACATAGTATAAATAGTATTAGAAATAAAGCCATATATATCTAAATAGTATAAATAGTATTAAAAATACTAGTATAAATAGTATTAAAAATGAAGCCATATTTATGTAAATAGTATTAAAAATACTAGTATAAATAGTATTAAAAATGAAGCCATATTTATGTAAACAGTATAAATAGTATTAAAAATACTAGTATAAATAGTATTAAAAATGAAGCCATATTTCTGTAAATAGTATTAAAAATACTAGTATAAATAGTATTAAAAATGAAGCCATATTTCTGCAAATAGTATAAATAGTATTAAAAATGCTAGTATAAATAGTATTAAAAATAAAGTCATATATATCTAAATAGTATAAATAGTATTAAAAATACTAGTATAAATAGTATTAAAAATAAAGCCATATTTATGTAAATAGTATAAATAGTATTAAAAATACTAGTATAAATAGTATTAAAAATGAAGCCATATTTATGTAAATAGGATAAATAGTATTAAAAATACTAGTATAAATAGTATTAAAAATAAAGCCATATTTATGTAAATAGTATAAATAGTATTAAAAATACTAGTATAAATAGTATTAAAAATGAAGCCATATTTATGTAAATAGTATAAATAGTATTAAAAATACTAGTATAAATAGTATTAAAAATGAAGCCATATTTATGTAAATAGTATAAATAGTATTAAAAATACTAGTATAAATAGTATTAAAAATGAAGCCATATTTCTGTAAATAGTATTAAAAATACTAGTATAAATAGTATTAAAAATGAAGCCATATTTCTGTAAATAGCATAAATAGTATTAAAAATGCTAGTATAAATAGTATTAAAAATAAAGTCATATATATCTAAATAGTATAAATAGTATTAAAAATACTAGTATAAATAGTATTAAAAATGAAGCCATATTTATGTAAATAGTATAAATAGTATTAAAAATACTAGTATAAATAGTATTAAAAATGAAGCCATATTTATGTAAATAGTATAAATAGTATTAAAAATGCTAGTATAAATAGTATTAAAAATGAAGCCATATTTATGTAAATAGTATAAATAGTATTAAAAATACAAGTATAAATAGTATTAAAAATGAAGCCATATTTATGTAAATAGCATAAATAGTATTAAAAATAATACTAGTATAAATAGTATTAAAAATGAAGCCATATTTATGTAAATAGTATAAATAGCATTAAAAATGCTAGTATAAATAGTATTAAAAATGAAGCCATATTTATGTGTAAATAGTATAAATAGCATTAAAAATACTAGTATAAATAGTATTAAAATTAAGCCATATTTACAAATAGGAGAACAGTATTAAAAACATTAGTATAAATAGTATTAAAAATGAAGCCATATTTCTGTAAATAGTATTAAAAATATCATATAAATAGTATTAAAAATGAAGCCATATTTCTGTAAATAGCATAAATAGTATTAAAAATGCTAGCATAAATAGTATATTAAAAAATAAAGTCAGATATATCTAAATAGTATAAATAGTATTAAAAATACTAGTATAAATAGCATTAAAAATGAAGCCATATTTATGTAAATAGTATAAATAGTATTAAAAATACTAGTATAAAATAGTATTAAAAATAATATATATTTATGTAAATAGTATAAATAGTATTAAAAATGCTAGTATAAATAGTATTATAAAATAAAGCCATATTTATGTAAATAGATAAATAGTATTAAAAATACTAGTATAAATAGTATTAAAAACAAATATATATTTATGTAATAGTAAGTAACAGGTATTAAAAATACTAGTATAAATAGTATTAAATGAAGCCATATTTATGTAAATAAAAATAGTATAAATAGTATTAAAAAATGCTAGTATAAATAGTATTAAAAATGAAGCCATATTATAAATAGTATAAATAGTATTAAAAATAATAGTATAAGAGGTATTAAAAATGAAGCCATATTTATGTAAATAGTATAAATAGTATTAAAAATACTAGTATAAATAGTATTAAAAATGAAGCTATTGTAAATAGTATTAAAAAATACTATATAAATAGTATTAAAAATGAAGCTATATTTCTGAAACAGTACAAAATAGTATTAAAAATGCTAGTATAAATAGTATTAAAAATAAAGTCATATATATCTAAATAGGATAAATAGTATTAAAAATACTAGTATAAATAGTATTAAAAATAAAGCCATATTTATGTAAATAGTATAAATAGTATTAAAAATACTAGTATAAATAGTATTAAAAATGAAGCCATATTTAGCAATAGTATAAATAGTATTAAAAATACTAGTATAAATAGTATTAAAATGAAGCCATATTTCTGTAAATAGTATTAAAAATACTAGCATAAATAGTATTAAAAATGAAATATATTTTCTTGTAAATAGCATAAATAGTATTAAAAATGCTAGTATAAATAGTATTAAAAATAAAGTCATATATATCTAAATAGTATAAATAGTATTAAAAATACTAGTATAAATAGTATTAAAAATGTAGTCATATTATGTAATAGTATAATATATTAAAAATACTAGTATAAATAGTATTAAAAATAAAGCCATATTTATGTAAATAGTATTAAAAATGAAGCCATATTATGTAAATAGTATAAATAGTATTAAAAATACTAGTATAAATAGTATTAAAAATGAAGCCATATTTATGTAAATAGTATAAATAGTATTAAAAAAATGTTAGTATAAATAGTATTAAAAATGAAGCCATATTTATGTAAATAGTATAAATAGTATTATGTATTGTATTTAGTAGTAAATAGTATTAAAAATGAAGCCATATTTCTGTAAATAGTATTAAAAATACTAGTATAAATAGTATTAAAAACAGTTTATATTTGTAAATAGCATAAATAGTATTAAAAATGCTAGTATAAATAGTATTAAAAATAAAGTCATATATATCTTAATAGTATAAATAGTATTAAAATAATAGTATAAATAGTATTAAAAATGAAGCCATATTTATGTAAATAGTATAAATAGTATTAAAAATACTAGTATAAATAGTATTAAAAATGAAGCCATATTGTAGGTAAATAGTATAAATAATAATAAAAATAATACTAGTATAAATAGTATTAAAAATGAAGCCATATTTATGTAAATAGTATAAATAGTATTAAAAATACTAGTATAAATAGTATTAAAAATGAAGCCATATTTATGTAACAGTGTATAAATAGTATTAAAAATGCTAGTATAAATAGTATTTAAGAAAAATGAAGCTGTTATTTATGTAAAATAGTATAAATAGTATTAAAAATACTAGTAAATAGTATTAAAAATGAAGCCATATTTATGTAAATAGTATAAATAATATTAAAAATGCTAGTATAAATAGTATTAAAAATTATGCTTTATATTTATGTAATAAATAATAGTATTAAAATACTAGTATAAATAGTATTAAAAATGAAGCCATATTTATGTAAATAGTATAAATAGTATTAAAAATACTATATAAATAGTATTAAAAATAAAGCCATATTTATGTAAATAGTATAAATAATATTAAAAATGCTAGTATAAATAGTATTAAAAATGAAGTCATACTATAAATAGTATAAATAGTATTAAAAAAAATACTAGTATAAATAGTATTAAAAATGAAGCCATATTTATGTAAATAGTATAAATAATATTAAAAATGCTAGTATAAATAGTATTAAAAATGAAGCTATATTTATGTAAATAGTATAAATAGTATTAAAAATACTAGTATAAATAGTATGAAAATGAAGCAACATTTATGTAAATAGTATAAGTAGTGTTAAAAATACTAGTAAAAATAGTATTAAAAATAAAGCCATATATATGTGAATAGTCTTAAAAATACAAGTATAGAGACTATTAAAAATGAAGCTACATATATGTAAATAGTATTAAATATAGTAGTATAAATAGTATTAAAAATAAAGCCATATATATATATAAATAGTAATAAAACGATATTCTACTAAAGTCATTTTAAACTGATACCATCATTTTTCGATATATCATGATTTAAAATTTACATTTTCTTGATTCCAGATGAAAACTTAGCAATTTTTCAACACATTTCAATTAAATTTGCCTTATCTAGAATTACAATTTATAATTATGGAAAAAGATGACATTAGTTTAAGCTGATACCTGGAAGGTTTATTTTAATAATAATTTTACTCATTAACCTCATTAACTCAGTAAAATCAGGTTTCCCAGAAGTTTCTATTGTTTACTACCTCTTTTTGCCCACTTTTTATTCAACATCAGTCTTTGAACTTTTCAACATCATTTATTCAGTTAGGGTTAATTATATACTTATGAGAGAGCTCACATATGTCCACTTGTACGTTTTGTGGGTTTCCCAGCTGACAGAGAGGAAACACTTTATTCAAATTCAATTCACCACATCTTCAATAGATACTCAATAGATTTAAAGAGAAAAAAGAAAGAAAAATACCTGGCAGTCATTTTTTCTTGATGAGATAGAGATAAAAATCCTTTATTTTATACTTGAATAATTTGTAGTTGGGCATACAAACTTTTATTAAATTTTAAAAAGCGGGCTTTTTAAAAGTATAATATACACAAATATATAAAACAAAGGGGATTTCTTTTTGTTCAAAATGTTATTTGAAGTCTTTCTAAATGTCTAATTTTAATTTATAATACGTAAAAAAAATGTTGAATTTGTAGCCAAGATTTTTTTCTTTCAACATTTCTTCATAAACACGCTTTTCCAGGAATTTTTCTACGCAAAATGTTATTTGAAACCTTTCTAAATGTCTGATTTTATTTTATAATTAAAAAAAAAATGTTGAATTTGTAGCCAAGATTTCTTTTTTCAACATTTCTACATAAACACACTTTTCGAAGAAATAATATTCTTTTTTTTTTTTTTTGCTCTCCTATTGGATAAGTGCTCTAAAAGACAAATATCTGAAGAAAATTTTTCTTTTAAAAGATTTTCAAATTTTAAGAGAGGGTTCAGTTTGCTATGCAAGTTAATTGTAAACTCATCCCCCTTATGCAATCCAAAATGATATACTTCTACTATATAACAGCTGGACATATATATATATATATATATATATATATACACTAGCAGTATAGCCTGATATTGCTCGGGTGTAATGAAAGCTTTAAAACTAATCCATGGTCCTGGAGCTCAGACTCTTTGGACGTTGGCACGAAAGACTAAAAATCAATATTTGCTTCCGGTTAAAGTAAAACCGTAGACTGAAAGAAAAATGAATGGATCTAAGTCAAATTTTGATTTCCTGGTATCGATATCAAATAAGTTTTTTCGTCGTAAACTGAATTTTGAAGGCTAAATAAGTCCTCTGAGTAAATGGTATCATGGCTAAGACTAAGAACTACAATTATACCTACTTAGAGCCAAACCCGAAGCAAAAACTAAAATAAAAGGGCTGGAAAAAGATATTCACCTTATTTATTGAATGACCCTCATAGATGTCCTTAAACCAAAAAATTCACCTTATTTATTGAATGACCCTCATAGATGTCCTTATACTAAAAAATTCACATTTATTGAATGACCATCATATAAGAAAAGAGACTTTCCTTTACACACCACCTGAGGAGACATTGTCACTTCAATGTCAAAACAAAATGTACACTTTGTAGTGGATAAAAATTTATACATTTTCTAAACTATAATATATATATATATATATATATATATATATTAATATTAATTTCCGTAACATCTTTCCATTTATTGGCATTATGATACATTTCAGAGCATATATGGTTATTACAATGAATCGAAAATTGTGTTATATAGGCTTCATTTGGCTACGTTTAGACTGTTGGTCATTCATGGTCGAGAGGTCTAAAAATGTCTTTATGAACGAATTACATTCAAAATATATTTAGTTGAAGCCATAAAATTGTGTTCAAAGAATTTAAATTTCGGCATTAATCCATAGAGATTGTTATGCTGCTGAACAAAATGAACCAACCAGCATGGAAGAAGTCTCTCATGGTATTAATCCATATAATATCCGACAATTTCTTAAAGAAATAAAATTATATTCTAAAATATAATTAAAACAAAACTACAACGTAAAACACACATCACCGCCTCTAGTAATTATATCCCTACAAATCTGTATATGCCCAAAATCTGAGTTTCATCTACCATGTATTCAGTTGTGAAAGCAGAATAATATATTTTTATTACTTCAAATCTCACAGTAAAATTAAATTTTATTATTAAACTAGCAGTATAGCCTGGCATTGCTCGGGTGTAATGAAAGCTGTTAAACTAATCCTATGGTCTGGAGCTTAGACTCTTTGGATGTTGGCATGAAAAACGTAGGTTGTTGAAAGGTTGATCCCGAAGCCATAATTTTGATTTCTGGTATCAATGTCAAAGAAATTTTCCATTACAAACTGAATTTTGAAGGCTAAATAAGTCCTCTGAGTAAATGGTATCATGGTTGAGACCAAGAACTACAATTATACCTACTTAGAACAAAACCCAAAGCAAAAATCAAAATAAAAGGGCTGACAACCTGATTTTGATCAGACTCGATAGGCTCAGGGTATCATCCAAGAATAAATTAACCTAAGTAAGTCCATGAAAACTTATCATACCCATTGGGAGTAAAATTGGGATATTGATGGCTGAATATCGGTTTTTGATCAGATTCAATTGAATATTGGGGAAAATGAGTCGTCCGAGAAGATCTACTAATGTTTGAGACTAAAAACTATAATTTTACCAAGTTAGAGCAAATTCTGCAGCAAGAACCACGATAAAAGGGCTGAAATCCTGATTTTGATCAGACCTGATGAGGTATCGATTTCCAATAATGGGGGGAAATCTGAAAAAAAAAACAAGTAACTCATGACCTGACCGGAAGCCTAAAAAATATTTGTGTGAAGTTTGATGAGAATCAGATAAAAATTGTGGATTTGTATAAAAGACATACAGACATACAGACAGACACACAAACATTTTGCCTTTTATATATATAGATGACCCATAAGATGATAAGCTGCTAAACAAATCAAACATACAATGAATTTGCAAGTCGAAGTCTCTTTTAAATTAATAAAAAATTATATTTGTTACCCATAGAATATGAAAAAAATAAGAAAAATGACTATTCCTTACTGAAGTGTGTTTATGTAGAAAAATCATTCTTTCTTTCTTTCTCTATATCTTTTTTTTTTCTTCTTTGTCTGGTTTCTTCTCCGTGCAATTCTCGCTGTCCACTTACCCCTTGTCAACCTCAGTATTGAATAAAACTTATTTTTCTGTTTTGACAGCATTTAGTATAGTTTTTAATGCATGAAAAGAACTAGCTCTGTATATAATGCATATATTAAATGCCTTTGTCTACCTATATTCATCTATCTACCTCCCTTCACACAAGAATAAAAGAATCAATTAGAGAAAGGTAATTTCTAAGGTGTGCTTAAATATTCCAGGAATCGACTTCATTGGCTTTCAGTTTTTGTTTTATTTCTGGAAAATTTAAATATTATTGTATGTTTTTTGTATTAAAACCAGGACTTTGTATATATGATCAAAGACGATATATATATAAAAAATGTTGTAATTTTGTTATTATAATGGTTTATAAAAGCATTATATGACTACACAAAAAAACGTTTTATAAACCATTAAATAAAAAAACGTTTCCATTACACCCAATGGTGTGTAGGGCAGCATTTTTGATGTTTCCATAACAAACTGTTTTTTATGGAGGAAGGTGAATAACTTAGATGTGATACATGACCCAAAAGGGACACTCAGTGAGGATTGAACTCACTACACAATTGTAATGATTCAAGCGAGAGAAGCTTGCTAACCATTACACCACTGCTAGGTGCCCTTTGTAAACTATTGTAATAGCAAAATTACAATATTAAGCTCTACTCTGTATTGAGCACACTTTATAAAATTAAATATTCTTTCACTTACTTGTAATATATATATATATATATATATATATTAACTATAGTAATAACAATACCAATAGTAACAGAAATAACTCTGCCGAAACTGGTTTTAATTAAGCTATAATTTAAATTGTCTTGTACAACCCACCAAGAACGAACTCGGAGGGAAAAGAAGGGGAAGTAAAAAAAGAAACAAACGAAGTACATGAACAAAAAGTCAAGCACTCGTAAGAAAGACGAAAACCCTAACACTAAATCACTCAATATGAAAGTAGAGCAAACAAAGACAGAAAAACTAAGCAAGAGCCAACAACCTACCACGGTTTCACCCTACGGCTCGTCAGGGAAATTGACACTGACGAGCCGTAGGGCAAAACTGTGATAGGTTGTTGGCTCTTGCTTAGATTTTCTGTCTTTGCACATATATATATATATATATAAGGATTTCTACTACTTAGCAAAAGACAACATTTCTTAAGTTTGGGACTGGATAGTTGTGAGCACCTGAGTGACTCAAAGGGCCTGCTTCACATGTGCAAACTTTCCTGCATGTGGTCATTGAGAGACATGCATATGGTTTTAGTCTATCCAGTCATTATGCATTCTAATGTGGCTCTTAAGACCTGCTGTTGATCCACATAGTTTGTCACCAAACTAACATAAATTGAAGATAGCTCTTTAAAGCTAAAGATTTGGTTAAAGAATCTTTGGTGAACTTTAGATTATATAAATTAAAGCCTGTAAAGTTGCCCCAAAAGACATTCAGAATCAGAACCTTGAAAATAGAATTAAAAACTAAATATCTACTTAAAATTCCTTGTTTCACATGACATGACTATTATATAAGAATCAATGTGTCATACAACCACATATCTATCAGATGGAGATATGATTAAAAATTCTGAGAATATCTATTAAAATCATTGCTTTGCAATACATGACCATTATATAAGAGTCAATGTACCTAGATGCCTGATCTGAAAAGCTAAAGATTTGGTTAAAGAATCTTTGGTGAATTTTAGATAATATAGATTAAAGCCCCTGATAGAACTGTTTAACTATGTTTCTACATTGTGTGTGCAAAGTGCTGAGGTACGATATTTCTTAGTTCTTTAGTACTTTTCTCTTTGATTCTTTTGGTGCACTTACCATTCTTTTTATCTCTGGCATGGTTTGGAAATGCTACCTTCCCCTTCATTTCAATCCCTCTTTCATTTCCTAAAGATGCTTTCTGACAGCAAAGCAAACAAAAAGAAAACCATTTTTCTTCAAACACTTTGACTGTCTTCATTGTTGTTTGTTCGGAGTTGACCAGCTTTATTTGAATTAAAGAATGAATCCTCACAGAAATGATGTTGAAGCTGTTAGCAAGGTTGCCAAAATGGATCTGGTCTTCTTAAAGATAATAAAGAACTATAATGCAACTCAAAATCCAACCAAATGTTTAAGACTTCAACAAAATAAGACAACCACTTCCTTATTAGTTATTGACTTTCTTAAAGACATGATCTTTATCCAACTTGGTTATAGGAATTTTTAACAATATGCACAATGCCCAAACTGTACCACCTCATCAACTCTAACCAACACACATTTAATATTTTCTTAAATAAGACTTTGTATTTAGGTACTTACATTATTAAAAAGAAATAAGGGTATATTAAGATTTTAAAAAAATAAGGGTATATTAAGATTAGCACTTCAAATGATTTTTATCTACCAAACACTGATTTACCTTCCTTACATTTTCTTTTAAATTTTAAAAAGCATTATGTAGGAAGAAAGTGTCAATACCAACATGTGTGGTCAAACACGGATCTCCAGGCCACAAACTTAACAGTTGAGTGAAATGTGCTACTGAGATCACGTGAGCATAAATATTTAGCATATAAAACACTCAGACAGTCTGAGTATATTCTTTATCGTGCATCATTTCAATGTTGTGCATC
Organism: Ascarosepion bandense; assembly: GCA_037127315.1. Taxonomy (NCBI): domain Eukaryota; kingdom Metazoa; phylum Mollusca; class Cephalopoda; order Sepiida; family Sepiidae; genus Ascarosepion; species Ascarosepion bandense. Next base: position 5,773,184 of record JBBBDQ010000276.1, read on the forward strand.
ATTAAAAAGAATTACCTGAATGAATTACCCAAGAGAATTATTCCAAGAGCATTATTGTGTATTATTCAAGGGATTCGTTAAGTACTTTGACTTTACACAAAATGACTGAAATATTATAACTCACTAAGAACGAGTTACCAAAAGTTCCCTTCAGGATAACATTACAAAAAACTAGCGTTATAAAAAAAAAAGAAATAATTTAGAAAAACAATGGCAGATAAAACCAAAGAGAGGATATTAATCCCATTGCAAATAATAAAAACTTCTCATCCTAGAAGGTCCTGGGCATGACCTGGGCAGCATGGAACCACCTCTTAATTGCTGTTGTTCCCAGGTCCACCCTGACCTGGAATGGTAGCAAGGCCTCTGGTAGTGGTAGCGCCTGTTAGGGTCCCAGCTATGGGTAAATAGTTGACCCTCAAATTGATATCAAAATGCGATGAAAGTGTTGGGATGCCCACGCCTATTCCGCTATAATGGACTATTCCATTACTATGTAAAGTAATGGTGGCATCTACATAGGAGAGTGTGCCGAGCAGCCGATCGACAAGTCAGTCGTAGACTTCCGGTGACGACCCGGAAGTACCCATTGCTCATACTACGTCTTACGACGGTTGAGACGATTAACCTTTATTCTTGTATTGGATACTAATAACCTTTGTAAATACTATTTTCACGGAATACAACAATTAACCTATTCCTGTTGTTGAGTTATTTATTCTTACTCACGACATAACAGAAAGTATTTATCAACAAAACTTTTGTGAATGAAAAATGTTACCAACAAAATTTTATTGATTGAAAAATGTTATTAATAATCAAACAAAAACAATAAAATAAATAAACTAAATAAAACAAATCAAAACGTTTTTTCAGCATTAAATGACCTAATGAAAGGTTTATATGCTGGTTAAATCAACCAATCAACCAACAATCATCCTAGAAATCCAGAGAGAATTTCTAAGCCCTTTTAAAGCAGTTCGATTATGCCTGAGTCATTTGGAGTGATGAGAAGTAAAATGAGAATCTGCAAATCTCCAAAAGTAAAAACTAGCGCTATCCAAGAATTCTTACTTTACTGTTGTGGAGTAGTTTTCGCACTGAAAGTTATAATTGTCCTATATCAGTTGCTAATCAACTTAACGCACCCAAAATGTTAGGAACTTGGTAATCTTCCACTGAAAGCTGACTCCTTAGTCTTCGGCTAACTGCCGACTAATATCAGCTCCCTAGTGGTTCTACTGAACTCCAATAGAACTCTAAAGAACTCTCTAGAACTTCTAAGAACTCCTAAGAACTTCCCAAGAACTTCTTGAGTTTTTTTTTTTTTTAATCATATCACCCCAAGCAAGGCGAAAATGCCACTGATGTGCAGGGGACTACATAAGAGTGAAAAGACTGGAAAAGAGAAAAACCGGAAACCACATCCTAAACAGGAAACAAGGGATGAGCCTCTTCACCTGTTCAATAGACATGGGTGGAGTGTGAACCGGGCAATAGTTTAGTCTATCTACTCCAATTGAAAAAAAAAATATGAAAAAAAAGAGTGAAAAGATTGGAAAAGAGAAAAACCGGAAACCACATCCTAAACAGGGAACAAGGGATGAGCCTCTTCACCTGTTCAATAGATGTGGGTGGAGTGTGAACCAGGCAATAGTTTAGTCTATCTACTCCAATTGAAAAAAAAAATAATATGAAAAAAAAGAGTGAAAAGATTGGAAAAGAGAAAAATCAGAAACCACATCCTAAACAGGAAACAAGGGATGAGCCTCTTCACCTGTTCAATAGTTTCCTGTTAACTCTTATTAACATAGGAGGGAGAGTCCATTATCGTGTGTTTCACTATCCTAAATGTATGTGGCAGGAAAATATTTGCAGAAATCACAACAACCCCAACTATCTTCCCCAGCTGGATTGCTGTTATGTCGCCAAGTATAAATGAATAACTCAACAACAGAATCAGAATATAAGTTGTATTCCGCGGAAAGACGGTTAGTATGTACAGAAGTGATTAGTAATATTTACAATAGAAAGATACAAGAGTCCAATCCGTCGTAAGACGTGTGTATACGTGATTACTTCCGGTATGCCACCGGAAGTGTGACTAACTCTTTACTGACTCGCACTGACTCTCCAGTAACTCATTAGAGACTCTCAAGTGACTCTCTACGACTCCCCTGTAGAGAATCCACCATTGCTATATGTAGCAATGGGAACAGTCCATTTGTAGTCAAATAGGAGCGGCGCCCTAACAATTGCAAAGCTTCACTTGCAGTTCCCTTTTTTTTTTAAAAAAAAAAAAAAAAAAAATGGCAGTACATTACATAAGATACTTTGAGAATCGTTGGTATACAGTGTGCAAACATCTCCACTCAGGTCTGAAGCCAGAAATAATTATTTAGTGATTCAACTCTTACTAATTAACCCATAGCTGCGAAGTTAAGTGATGGATTCATACCCAACAGTGGTATAAAGGATAAGAACCCAGAATAAAAAATTTGAAAGCCAAGTTTGACTTACTGTCTGGTTCACTTACATGCCAATAATCTCAGAAAAGGTCTGAATCGATCTTCTCCCCCTAGCTATAGGTTAAATAGCAGGACTTGTATCTGGAAAAAATCATTGTTATTCTTAAAAGACTGATAAACCATATAAACATGTCAAAGAATTTCAGTAACCCTCTATACTGAGTGGCACGTGGATTGTATTGCATGAACACTTAGTAAAAAATAAAATGTAGAAATTATTTGAAGTGCTAAATTTAACAGGACCCCAAAAAAAGTGGTCATAAAAAAGAGAGATGCTGCTAAAATCTTACAGAAACTTCCAGAAGTGTCATATGAATCTTTTCAACACCTGTCGTTAAAACAAGTTTGACTGTTGATATATATCTTCTGATTGTATTTAACATGATAAGTCTAAACATGCCACTGTTAACTAAAAACTTAAACCCTTTTCTCTACTCGCCAATTAACAAGATTGGCTATGCTGTCATTTTTACAGAGGTTTACTGACTGTCCCAGGTCTTCCCATTCTAAGCTTGGCTACGCATCTGTTCGACATATAACATGAGATTCTTTTTTTTTACTATGACTTTTATATAAGTGACTTTACCAGTACCATTTTGAATTTTCGATAAAAATTTGGTTGTTGGAAATAGTCACAGAAGAAAAATCATAAGGTACACTTTTTGTTAGGGTCAGAAAACGTCATTAGAAATAAAATTGTCATTTTCGTTTGTGGGCAGAGAAAGATCGTGTGAAATCAAGTAATGTTTTCATTTTAAAAGTAAGCCATGTTTTTGATAAAATATTATTCTCATTTGTTTTAATAAGATCTCAAAAAAAAAAATCGGCTTCATATTCTACGTATTTATTGCTTCAAACCTTATTATGTTCGACACTTCTTATTTGAAATAAACTCCACATTTTTAATTATTATTAAACAATGTGTATTAAAAAGGGTAAGAAAAGTGTATATTAGCATTAAAAGAGCTTTGCTGATTGTGAACTCCTTCGTGGCTGAGTGGTAAAAGCATGCTAACCTCTGGTAGTTTGCCCTAGAAAAGGAGATGCAGGTTTGATCCTTGCTGAAGGACATTTTCTTTACTAAAGACAAGAGATGCAATACATAAGGTTTAATAAACAAAAATGGGACGTCTATTTTAAATAAGAGGCATCAACTCTAATAACAGTTGAAGTCATAAAAATGTCAGATAATTCTTTAGAAAATGCTTTACTTATTACCATATGTAATGTGGGATGTGCGTTGTGGTGCAGGGGATATCAGCTTGAAACAAGAAATCCGAGAGCCAAGTTCAAATTCCAGTTGAATTTATTGGATTCGCTTCCGTGCATAGTAATAGCCAGGCTACTGAGGGATGGGTGTTTTAATTGAGACCCCATTGGTAACCAAACCTAAGGAACTTTTCTCTGTCCTTTAAGTGAGGACTTCCTGAATTTGAATAATTATTGAACTGTTAAAAATTCAAAGAAACTCACCAGACCATTCAGAATATTGAAAATCAACATATTAAAACAAAAAGCCAATGATAAGGCACCTAATAGATCAGAGGTGGATTGTGAAGCAGATTTTTGCCACTGGTTCCTTCCTCCTAAAGATCATTATAGACAGAATTGGAAGCCTTTGAAAAGTGAGAAATCACATCATAATCCCATATTTCTACAGAAAACCAATGTAGTGTATCAATTTACATGCCTGTTCAGAGATTGTATCTCTGGTACTAATAATAAACCCAGTACATATATTGGTTTTACTGCAACCACACTCTCTTGTAGACTTACCTGTCACCTTTCTGATCAGAATACAATTAAACAACATTTCTTAGAAAAACATAATCATGTAGGTAATATCAGACAGATTTTAGTTAACAATACAATAATCATAATTCATACACACAGTAAAAAGAACCTACAGATATTGGAGGCCATCTACATTAAATCCAAACAAACCACACTTAATAAAATCATGTTTAAATCTGGTCATAACACATTACATTGCATTGAAATATATGGTTCTGTCAACATTTCGAGCTCTCACGCGGTGTGACATCATAGAACCGCCTTACAAATTTACGAACTACGTCTGCTATTTGGTAACTGTTATCGTTGCTTAGCAAAGTTTTATGTTAACACAAGATAAAATAGTCTTTGATGGTGGATGTTTTTGTTCACATCCCTGTAACCTCTCCAAAGATGGCTCATGTGAGCCAAAAGCTTAGAACTAACTTAATAAAAAATTATCCAAATGTTGGATCATATGCTAAAAGTCTGCCTCCTTCTACCGAGCATCCATAGCTCAGAGGTAGAATCGCCGACTGGGTTAAAAGCAATCGGATGTCTAACCATACTGATGAGCTGTGATACAGCAAAACAGATCTGTCTGCGGATGACTTTATATATATATATATATATATATATATATATATATATATATATATATATATGCAATTTGTTATATATATATATATATTATATTATATATGCGTGGTACTTATTTGAAAGCACTCAATATCATTGATAGAGCTGACACACACACATATATATATATATATATATATATATATATATATATATAAAATGATTATCTTCTCATTTCTGATTTAAGATATAAAATCATTAAAAAATACATGTAAAGTATTACATAAATATAAAAAAATCTCATCATGGCTCTCCACATCTTCCTTTTCTATGAATTGTAATAACTTCTTGAGAAAAATAGTGGTTTCTCACTGCCACTGTTTTCTATTCACTGTGTCTTCTCATAAACTGTTAGGCAACCAAGGCTAATGAATCTGGTCTACTCTGCTATTCAACTTACAGTAGAGAAAAGATGGATTTATGCCTTTTCCAAGGGCATCAGTTTGAAAATGAATACAACAGACTATGGTAAAATTTGAATGTAGCATATCAATTTGTATTTCTTATGACTAATACATTGCCGACACATCCACTAAATATCGTTAAATAATTTTAAATATTATTTCATGAAAAAATTATTAATCATTTTAAATGAAAATATTTTTTTTTCTGCTTTTTCTCTCCTCACAAAAAAGAGTTAAGACTTCTTTTTTACTGTCCTAACATAGTCTACCCTATGATTTTCTTCCATGAATTTTTTTTTTTCTGTGACTTTTTTTCTCGTCACCGGATCTTGGAAAAAAAAATGATGATACCCATAATTCAAATAATAATAATGAAAATCTACTGTTACACCAACTGCCTGTTTCAGACACGTTGAAAGTTCTCCTTTTTTACGACGGAATTTCGCCCATTACAACCTGACTGGTTTGGAGAAAGACACCCGACAAAGGTTGGCTTGTTTACACCTGATCTTGGCATGAAAAACTTCAATGAATCTTTCTCTCTTTTCTTTTCTTTTCTTTTTTTTTTTTTTTTTGCTCTAAATCTTTCTATTGACTGACATGTTTTCTTTCTCTTTCTTGATGTTTGTCATTTCATAACACTGGCCACGTTTTGCATTATCATTTTTGTTCTTCCATCTTTCTGTCCTCATTGTGAATATCATTATTATCAAAGGAGAGGTAAATCTTTTCTCCTCTGTTTTTTTTTTTTTGTTTTTTTTTCTTTCATTTCATTCCATCTTCTACCATTTTGTATATGTCTGATTATTGTTTTTTTTTTTCTCATTCCAATTTGTATGAGTTATCTCCCTGGAATAATTCCCATCATCCCTCATTATGTCCTTTCTAAATATTTTTCTTATTATTTTCATTTATTTTTTTTTTACTTTCTGTTCTTATCATGATTATCAAAGTAGGGGTCAATCTTTTCTGCTTCCATTGTTAATTTTTTTTTTTTTTCATTCTTTCATTTCACCCATCTGCCACCACTTTGTAAATATGCTGACATTTTGTTCTTTCATCAATTTGTATGACTTATCTCCCTTGAATCATTTCACTATCAGCCCTCATTTTTTTTTTTTTTTAATGGTTTCTTTCATTTGGGGGAATATCATGCTTATAAAGATATTTACAGTTAAAAAATTTTTTTCTCCTTCCATTGTTATTCATTTTCTTTTTTTTTCTTTCATATCATCCATCTTTAACTATTTTATACAGTCAATTTTCTGCAGTTTGTAGGAGTTGTTTCCCTTGTATTATTTCCCATCATCCCTCATAATGCTTTATGTTTTTTAATCATATCTAAGTTCATGCAAGATGAGTTTTTGTGTTTCAAAAGTTTCAGTAAATGAATACTCTTCACTTCCTCATTTTCTTATAAACCCAATATTTCATTAAGTAAAATTGCCATTCATTTTTAGGTGTCATGATTAAGATGTATAGTTTCAACTGGCTCTCAGTGTTTTCATCATTAAAAGAAACATTTTTAAAAAGATTCTATTGTTAACTGTTATCTTCTTAATGTTTAAAAAAAAAAATTTTTTTTCATATCAGAAAAAATAACTCATAACCCTTCTTAATTTAAAAGATTTCTTCTGAAGAAGGGTGGGAGGTGTGGTAGGGTATAATGACAAGGAAATGTGCATATATTTTAATGACAAAATAAGAAATTTATTTACAAATTTGCATAGTTGTAATTGTCAGTAGCTTATTTCAGGACAAGTAATCATATGGTAAAAGTTTGTAGATTTGATGAGAAAATGTTCATATTAAATTATCAGATACTAAGTACATTTCCAAAATTCATTTTTACACAAAATTATTACAGTTGAATTCCATAGAAACAAAGGTTTCCAAAATGATTGAAACAAATTGAAAGAGTTAATTTTTCACAATAAATTATTTCAGTGGAATTCAATATTAAAAATGCATTTTAGGTACTTAGCTTCAACTATAGAAAGAGTCCTTGCAATCCTCAGTTGTCATTAAAGGCTAATAATGTATTAGCATGAAACGTGACACTGATGATATTCAGAGGTGTAGTTTCTACTTTTCTTTCTCTTCCATCTTTCTGATGCTGACTGACTTCTGACCAACTGGGCACTGTTAATAAATAGGCCAGACCAGTCATGTGACCCGCTCAATGTGAACTCTTTTATTTGGGCAGAAAGAAACATGACATGGGTCATTGAAAGTTCAATTTTATATTTTTGTAAATCATTATTTTTATTGGTTAGAAAATTAATTCACTTAAATTTTACTTTTTAATTGTCCAAAATAGACTTTCACATTTTGCAAGTTTGCAAACCGTGAGGAAAAGAAATTTAATTTTATTTCTTTACCGCACTTCTAAATGCCAACTCATCCTTCATAAATTGTTTATCTTACTTATTTCAAAAATATTTCACAAAATTTACCATAAAGCATTAAAGTCATAATGACTGCAAAGATATTTGCAGATGAATGCCGAGAGAGAGAGAGTGAGAGAGAGCTTTATTTAAGCTATCAGAAGTTTTACCAAACAAGCAATAGTCATAAGGAGGAAGTGGAAGAAGAAAGAAAGAAAGAAGTAAGCACAATCCAGAAAATCTAAAGACATTTCCCTTGCCTGTGGGACATTTTTATAGGAACTAATTGTAGACATTATAGTTGTTTCAAAAGAGAAGATGCTAGACAGCAACAGAGAATTCAGTAGAAGAGGAATGACAAAAGAGGTATGAATAATTCAGTGACTGCCTGTGGGAGATGTTCATAGGAACTATTATGTGGCCAGCTATGGCTCCTTCTACGAGAAAAGATAATATGTGTCAGAATTAGCATTCTGATGTCATCTCTGATTAAGTCTTCACATACTTTATGTAACCTGCTATGGGTCCTTCTATGAGGAAAGACAATATCTGTGTCAGAATTAGCATTCTGATGTCATCTCTGATTAAGTCTTCACATACTTTATGTAACCTGCTATGGGTCCTTCTATGAGGAAAGACAATATCTGTGTCAGAATTAGCATTCTGATGTCATCTCTGATTAAGTCTTCACATACTTTATGTAACCTGCTATGGGTCCTTCTATGAGGAAAGACAATATCTGTGTCAGAATTAGCATTCTGATGTCATCTCTGATTAAGTCTTCACATATTTTATGTGGCCTGCTATGGGTCCTTCTACGAGGAAAAAAAATCTCAGTACACATAGTTTCTTTTTTCTTCTGTTATTGAATCTATGGCTAAAAACAGTATGAAAATCTTTTCTTCTACTCTGGGTAATTTTGTTACGCATGGATGTGGTGCAGTGGTGCAGTGGATATCAGCTCGGAACAAGAAGTCAATGTGCTGATTTCGAATTCCAGTTGAATTCGTTGTATTCACTTACATGCAAATACCTTTGAGAAAGGTAATAATTCATCACTTCTCCTTCCAGTTAAGGGTTAAATAGCAGGACTGATTGATTTCTATAGCCTTTCTCAACTCATGAATCATTTGATCTTATATCGTATTCTCATCATTTGGACATCTATCCTTGACCAAATCCTTTGGTTTAACATCCTCATCTCTTTATTTTTAATTTAATATACAGTACTGTGCAAAAGTATTAGGACAAGAACAATTTTATTCTTTATGAGGCATAATTGACAGAAAATAAAGGATTTAATTAAAGTAATTTTATTTGATTTACTCAACAAATGCTTTAGCAAGAAAAAAAATACTTGTTACAAAATAAATTTTATATTTAGTATAATAGCCTTTTGCTTTGATCATAGCTTTCATTCTGTCAGGCATTGACATCACAAGCTACTTCAATGTATCTAATGGTATCTCCTGCCAAGCAGCTTGTATTTGTTCCCAAAGTGTGTCTTGCAAAGTAACATTAGATTCATCAATTTTTTTATCCAAAATATCCCATAGATGTTCAATAGGATTGAGAACAAGGCTTTGTGGGGGCCAATTCAAATTCCGAAGCCTTCCTTTCTCTTCTTTTTTAGTTAATTCTTACAAAGGTTTGGCTTTTCACCCTGTATTTGAATTTCCGTGAGGTTTTTAGGAAAATCACCCCTGTCCTAATACTTTTGCACACTACCGGTAGTGTGCAAAAGTGTTAGGACAGGGGTGATTTTAAACTTTATTTTGATGCCTCATAAAAAATAAAATAGTTCTTGTCCTAATATTTTTGCACAGTACTGTATGTACTAATCAATTTTTAAACATCCTTTTTCCTGTTGCATGTTACTGCTTCTACTTAATTTCCTTTTCAACTAATGTCCTCATCTTTCTGGTTGTATATTTATTCTTACGTTTTTTGGAAAAAACATTTTTCTTTTCATCTAAAATATTTATTGATTTGGTTTTTTTTTACTAAAGAATCATTTATCAATACTGCTACATTGGACTAACATTTTCATCTTTGCTGGATCTTGTGATCAGTTACTTTTATCTGTTTTCTTTTGTTTAGAGTTTGACTATTTTGGTCATTCTCAAAATAACCAATTGTTTTTATTTATTTCAACCTGTTTGCAAGCAATTCAAACTCCCACTCTTTCCCACAATGCTCTTTGCATCATCTCCAAGAAAATAAATTCTAAATTTTCAGTTTTCACATCAGAACTTTTTAAAAAAATCCAAACCAATCAATCAATAATTTCCCAATAGTTTGATTTTTCTATTATCTAAACGACTGATTTAAAATTACCAGCTATAAAATCAAATTAGCTTTTAAGCTATTTGACTTCCTTGACAACACCATTTTTTCTTTATTTTTCGACCATTTTTTAAAAAAATGAGGGCAATATGTACTTTTCATCTTATTTTTGTGAATAGAAATTATTTGTATGACATGCAAAAAGTTAGTTTTTTCTTTTTCTTAATCAAACATTGATTAATTAGGAGTTACCTTCATTTTATATATATATATATTTTATATATATATTTATATATATATTTTACATATATATATATATATATATATTTTATATATATATCTATCTATCTATCTATATATATATATATATATATATATAATTTATATATATATGTAATTAATTATTACGTTAGAACATGTACAAACTACTACAAAATTGTCAACTGAACATTAAAAAAAAATCCCCTATAAACCCTACCTTTTTGGCATTAAATAACCCACAGAGGTGTTGATATGCCATTAAACTAAACTCACTCACCCTTGGACTCTCGTGCATGTCCGTCGGAAATACTTTATTCCAACTTCTATCAACGATTGACACCTTCCCCACCCTCACTCCTAATTTTTGTCTTTTTCTTTTTTTTCTAAACCAACTTTTACTTCTGGTTGGACAAAGATTTTTTTTTCATAATATTGTTACTTGGAGCTGAGAAAACAGGTTTTTAAGGACCTGCTAAAATGGCTATTCTCCACATAAAACAATTTGAATTTATATGTAGAAAAAATATATATATATATATATATATATAATTTTTGATATAACTAAAATATGTATTGTTAAGAAAACAATATGAATAAAGCCAAAAGGAGAACTTGACATGCTCTGATGGACTTTATTGCGACAAATATAAGGATTTTAATTTTGCAACAGCTGTTTTTATTAATTTTAATTCATACTCGATTTATTAAAATATACTTAAAAATTTGTGGCCCAGTTGAATCAACAATAGTTTTATGCTCCAAGATAGTGGATCTCAATGGTATTGTGCTAACAACAACCAGACTACAATATGTCGTTTTTGCTGTGTTATAGTTACAAGTACAGAAATTTGCTCATTATCGATTTTAGTTGACAGCAAGAGACTTATTTTTTGTCTCACAATTGATTTATTTATTTTCTATTTTTTTCTTGTAATTAAAAATCAATTACTTGTATTAGGATATAGGGGTTGAATGAAAATAAAGGTTCAAAATCTTACAAAACATCTTTTAGACCAGATAGAATATAAGTAAAGTCATGAATTCTATGAAACAAGTGAGACCAGATAGAATTATGAAATTAATGTCAAAATGAAAGAAATTTATTTCTCATTAAAATTACAAGGGTTTATTGATAAGTAAGGTCTTCAATCATACAAAACAATTTTTAGACCAGATAGAATAAAATTAGTACCAAAATTAAGTAAGTTTTTAATCTTTTGAAAATTATGAGGGTTGATTGATAAGTAAAGTCACGAATTCTATGAAACAAGTTTGAGACCAGATAGAATCATGAAATTAATGTCAAAATGAAAGAAATTTATTTCTCATTAAAATTACGAGGGTTTATTGATAAGTAAGATCTCCAATCCTATAAACCAATATCGAGACCAGATAGAATGATGAAACTGGGATCAAAGTGAAGTAAATTTATTTCTCTTCAAAATTACGAGGGTTTATTGATAAGTAAGATCTCCAATCCTATAAACCAATATCGAGACCAGATAGAATGATGAAACTGGGATCAAAGTGAAGTAAATTTATTTCTCTTCAAAATTACGAGGGTTTATTGATAAGTAAGGTCTTCAATCATACAAAACAATTTTTAGACCAGATAGAATAAAATTAGTACCAAAATTAAGTAAGTTTTTAATCTTTTGAAAATTATGAGGGTTGATTGATAAGTAAAGTCACGAATTCTATGAAACAAGTTTGAGACCAGATAGAATCATGAAATTAATGTCAAAATGAAAGAAATTTATTTCTCTTTAAAATTACAAGGGTTTATTGATAAGTAAGATCTCCAATCCTATAAACCAATATCGAGACCAGATAGAATGATGAAACTGGTATCAAAGTGAAGTCAATTTATTTCTCTTCAAAATTACGAGGGTTTATTGATAAGTAAGATCTCCAATCCTATAAACCAATATCGAGACCAGATAGAATGATGAAACTGGGATCAAAGTGAAGTAAATTTATTTCTCTTCAAAATTACGAGGGTTTATTGATAAGTAAGATCTCCAATCCTATAAACCAATATCGAGACCAGATAGAGTGATGAAACTGGGATCAAAGTGAAGTAAATTTATTTCTCTTCAAAATTACAAGGGTTTATTGATAAGTAAGGTCTTCAATCATACAAAACAATTTTTAGACCAGATAGAATAAAATTAGTACCAAAATTAAGTAAGTTTTTAATCTTTTGAAAATTATGAGGGTTGATTGATAAGTAAAGTCACGAATTCTATGAAACAAGTTTGAGACCAGATAGAATCATGAAACTGGTATTAAAATGAAGTCAATTTACGTATCAACCAACCTTTGTAATTTTGAAGAGAAATAAAGTCTCTAATCCTATAAAACAATTTTCAGACCAGTTAGAATAATGAAATGAAGGAACTTTTTATCAATCAACCCTCATAATTTGAAAAGTAAGGTTTCCAATTCTATAAAACAAGTTTTAAACCTGATATCAATAATGAAACTGATATTAAAATGAAGTCACTTATTTCTTTTCAGAATTACAGTTGATAAGCAAGGTCTCCAATCCTGTCAAATAAATTTTAGGCTGGATAAAATAATAGAAACTTGAATCAAAATTAATGGCATTTATTACAAGGGTTGATTTTTGATCTCCTATCCTATAAAACAAGTTTTCAATGAGATAGAATAATGAAACTGATATCAAAATAAAGTCGATAAATCTCTTCTAATTTTATATTTAACAGATCAAAGGCTGTAAAAATATCAATTTTACCTTAAAAATGTTTTCATTTTGAAAGAATATATTTATCTTAGATAAAGCAATAGATGATCATCTTTGAATGTAGAAAAAATTTATGCCTGTCTACGCGTACATTTAAAAACGATCATCTATTGCTTTTATGACATATGACATGTATCTGACCAATGAAATCAAACCTCAATCAACATACTGTCTCTTTGATTTTTTTTTAAATTTAAAAATTATTCGTCTTTAAAGAATCTCTAAAGAAGCTTATTAAAGTGAAACACGTTAGATTAAAGACACTTTTTTCCTACCTGTTCTTTACTTATTCTGTACATTTTGTCTGATTTTAATTCATATATTCAACACACACACACACACACAGAGCATTTTTTGAATCAGCCTATATACATATATAAGAACTTAAGATGACTTGAGGTAGAATTTAGTTCAAGCATATTGACGTATTGGCAGTGAAATTGGAGATTTTGAAATCAGTGTACGAATTACATTTTCCGATTCTTTTTATCAGAATTGGGAAAAAAAAAAGAGAAGAAAAAATTCAAAATGAGTTTTTCGATGTTTCATTTTGCATCAACTTCAGCATGAATTTATTGCTGAGGAGAAAAATCTAAAATTAGATTAATTTTTATGAAAAAGCAGAAAAATATTGCTATTTTTCTTTTCATTTACAAAAAAAAAATGTCTCTTGGAATAACTTTTATTTTTTCTTGGTTTTTTAAAATTGATAACAATGAAAAATTCCAGTATATTTTTTTAAGTTTTTTTTTTTTTTGGTTCTTTGTGATTTTTTTTTTTTATATCCATGATAATGACCCTAGAATTTGTCTTTAGTTCAACATCTCTTCCCACAAGTTTCCCCAAGTGCCTTCCCGCCCTAAACAAATGTCAATTTACCTGCAAATTGCATGAATGCTTTTTCTTTGCTTGCTTAAATTGAATTTGTCTTCCTTCGTATTTTTTGTTGTTGTTCTCATTCTGTGTTCACTCGTATTGCTATTGTTTCATGTCTTTCAATTGGTTGATATTATTTCATATTCACTTTTTGCTTTAAGTCATTTTCTTTCAGCGGATAAGTAATTTCACAACTGAGGATTTTACATGTACACGGTGCGTTGGGTAAATTGTCGCCATTATATATTTTTAATTTTGCACATGTGTTTTTTTTTTTGTTTTTTTTTTTTGGCTGCAAAGTATAGTAGGGTCAATGTGGCTCGGTCTGAGAAAAAGAGCACCGGGGCGCAATTCACTCTGCCAGAAATTTAGAAATGGCATCCTGTACTGCTTATCAAGGTGTTTGAGAAGATCGTTAGTGATGGCAACATTATGCCTCCATTCATCTTTCCACATGGCCTCATATAGGCCTACATCAAGTGCTGCCCTGGGTCAAGAGGGTGGCTGCTGGAAGACCCTATGAGGTATACCGCACCCTTTGGGAACCACTGGGCTAGATGTACAGCCTATTCGACATTTGATGCTAGAAATTTAAAATTTAAAGTTTAATATTTCAGCATATTCGGTGTTTTCTCAACATGTATATAATTCCTCTATTAAAAACCTTATCTAATTTGAAGAAGTCCTTTTCGTAGGAGGAAATGTCTTACATAAGATTTTTTTTCTGTTTTGTCATTTAATAACTTATAAATTAATGTGTTTCTGTATGTGCATGGTGCGTTGGTTAAATTGGCTGCAAAGTACAGTAGGGTCAATGTGGCTTGGTCTGAGAAAAAGAGCACCGGGACGCAATTCGCTCTGCCAGAAATTTAGAAACGGCATCCTGTACTGCTTATCAAGGTGTTTGAGAAGATCGTTAGTGATGGCAACATTATGCCTCCATTCATCTTCCCACATAGAGGCCTACATCAAGTGCTGCCCTGGGTCAAGAGGGTGGCTGCTGGAAGACCCTATGTCTGGCAACAGGGCTCTGCACCATGCCACACAAGCAAAAGAATGCAGTCATGGCTGTCAGACAATTTCTGCAGCCACATCCAACCTTACATCTGGCTACCAAACTCCCCCCCCAGACTGCAGTCCCCTTGATTATAATGTGAGGGGCACAGACACCAACAAAATTTTATGTAACACCAAAGATGAACTGACGACAAAGATTATGGCAGGTTTCCCTAAATTAAGGATACCATCCAGAAGAGTTGCAGGAGATTCCAAAGTTGTCTGGAGGCTGTGGATAAAGCCAATGGCAATTTTATTGAATAAACTTATACAAAAATATCTTGACGTGCTAAAGAGTAATTTTGGTAAATATATCTTTGAGATGAAATGTCAGTGTTATTTTAATTTTTTGTGTAATTTAGATGACAATTTATCCATCTCACCCTGTATGTTCTCTCCTCAAGATGGAATTTTCTAAAACTGGATAAAATGGTATGGCATCAAGTTTCTACCATTAATGACGACAAATTTTCTATGGATCAAGGAATAGGAACCCTTTCACTTTACGTTCAATTATTACTAATTAGAATATGTATGTTCTTGTTTTTCACTTATCCTATTTTCTCAAATAAGCAACCCCTCTCTCAAAAAGGAATTTTTAATCAAGAAGTAATATTTAAATACGTGCCTTTTTTGGAATTATTCTGAAAAAAAAAGAAACAGTTACAATTGCTTTTCAAAATATCAACTATTTCTCCGAAGAAGCAGCCTCCTCAAATAATTGCCTCCTTTTCCTTATCACAAAATAACTTCAAACGAGCTCCCCATCAAGAAATCACTTTTTAATGATCACCCCACTCAAATAGCATCCCACTACGATAGGAAAAATATTATGTATTAATGTTTTTTCAAAAAGACATTGTTTTTTTTTTTAATTCCCCATTCACAGAATTTTAATTATTTATTCAAATAAATACCCTTCCAAATAATTTCCCCTACTCACCCTCATCAAGAAATATATTCTTGAGGCTTTTGGGACTGTAAGGCACTTCTTAAAAATGTCTTCTCTGTAAATGTATTTTTTATATATTTTCTCTACACACATAAAATTCATTACATGTCATTTTGCTTATCCATTTTGACTCTACCTTGAAGATGCTTGTATTGGATTAAATTAAGGATTAAAAAAAAAGTTTCAACTGATATGCTCTCTAGTCTTCTTCAGAAGTGAGTCACATCCAGCTGTCTTTGGAAATCCCTTTGTATGTTTTTTTCATCTCCTTGACATTGTTTCTTTTTTTTTTTTCATCTCCTTGACATTGTTTCTTTTTTTACTTTTTTCTTTTTCATCTCCTTGACACTGTTTCTTTTTTTACTTTTTTCTTTTTCATCTCCTTGACACTGTTTCTTTTTTTACTTTATTTCATCTCCTTGACATTGTTTCTTTTTTTTACTTTTTTTATTCCATCTCCTCAACATTATCATTTTTTTTGTCTTAACATTGTTTCGTTTTTTTCTCTCCTTAATATTGTTTCTTTTTTCCTATCTCCCCAACATTGTTTCTTTTTTCTCTCTTTGTTTTTCTTTTATGTGAACTTTTAAATTTGACTTCAGCAAGAATCAAGTAAACATCAATTTTTCTTTTTTTTTGTTTGTGTTTTTTTATTTATTTATTTTAGCATCTCTTCAGATGTCTTAATCATCGGAATAACTTTCTTTAATTTCTAATTTATCTTGAATTGTGTTGCATTGGATCCGTCACTCTGCATGGGTTGAAAATATTCAGATGGGCAGTGATGTTGTTTTATGAGGGATGTTACTGGGGCTGGTGCATTATGGGTGTTGGGGATGTTATTTTGGTGGGGGTTTTGTTTGATTTTGAAAATGCATGTTTTCATCGTTCTCTTGAAGTTAAATTTTTCTCTTAGTTTTAGCTGTGATTTTATTAATACAAAACAATTTTTATTATTTTTCCTAATTGATATGAAATTAATATATATTAATATATATATGAAATTAATATTAAGAATAAATTACTGAGATTAATCTTTTTTATTTTTATTTTTATTAATAACAGGGATAGTCATTTAATTTTTGTTTATTTGTTTATTTATCTTTTAATAAATTTCTGTTGTCTCCAGATGAGCAAATTCTCTTGAGATATCATTTTTATTCTGTGAAAAAACAATTTTTTTTTATTTTATTTTCATTTGTTTTTTATCTAAATTTAAAAAAAAAAATCAATTTCAGAGAGGTTGTTTTTGTTTGTTTGTTTTACATGAATCACAATTTTTTTTCATCATTCAATTACGAACAAAACTATTTCCATTTTTTTTTTGTTTTGTTTCATTTCAAGTTGATTGCTTCTTTGTATGTTGATATGTTTTTATTATTCAAAAATATTTTTAGTAAACGCCCATATTTAAGTATTTATTTTTTACTTTCATATTATGTAATGAGAGCTACAAAAAAAAGATGTTCTATTTTATCTGTAAATAAATAGATTTTTATTTGTTCTTCTTTCAGAAAATGAATCTCAGTAATTATTTTAATTTATTTTAATTGTTTTTTAATTAATTATATGCATGTTTTTTTTTTTCAGATACATGTTTTTTAAGAGGTTTGATAGAATTTTTTTTTATGTTTGTGCATATAAATGTGTTTATATTAAAATTGATTCTGTTTAGTTTAAACTGTGAAATCATTTGTGGCTGACTGGTCTAAAATGCGTTTGATCAATTAACAGATTCCCCTGTATTGTTAGGGGTCACAGGTTCGTATCCTGCTGAATGACACATTTTCGTAACAAAATTTCCCAAAAATATTCAGGCCTGTGTGTGTGTGTGTATATATATATATATATATATATATATATATATATATATACACACACATACACACACACACACACACATATACATACCAACACATCCACATACACACACATATATATATATATAGATAGATAGGTAGATAGATAGTCATCCGCAGAAAGATCTGTTTCACTGTATCACAGCTCATCAGTACAGTTAGATAGCTGATTACCTTTTACCCAGGAATCAAACCTGGCTGAATTGACTGAATCAGTCGGCGATTCTACCTCTGCGCTACAGGCGCTTGGTAGAAGGGAGCAGACTTTTTTTAGCATGTATATTATCATTATATACACACACACACACATATATATATATGTATATATATAGTCTAGAAAAAACTTTAGATATTCTACAATTTCATGGGTAATACATATTTCACAGCCAAATCTTCTGCTTGTCAGACTTAAATGATACAACAGTTAATATTCAAAATCATCCAGAAATTAATCACATACAGACACATGCCCATATCGAGAATAGATATTTGTAACAGTAATCTACAAAAAACATTTCCTCACTCATTCAAAAAAACAACTTCCTTCTCTTTATACTGTTCGTTCTCCTTTCATTTTCTTTTTTTTTCTGTTTTTTCGTTTATGATTTTTCTATATTTTTATTTTTCTTTCTTTTGTTTTTTTTTGAACGAGCAAGGAAATGTTTTTTGTAGATTACCATTACAAATATCCAGTCACAGCCATCCTTGTTCTTCTAATTGTACAAATATCATTCCCATTTATTGACAAAATTGACCAAGTATGAATCCCATTTTACAAAAACCAATACTTACTTCACATTTTTTTTACTTATGCGCCACGACAATCTCATACCGAAGCTTTTTGAATAAGCACTTGAACTTACCATATATATATATATATATATATATATATATATATATATATAAACGAAATTATAATTATACTCGTCTCGAAAACTATCCTCGAAAACTATCGAATGAAGGAAAAAATGGTTGTAAAAAAAGAAAGAGCTTAGGGCATGAAAGTCAGTTAAAAATGTTTGGACCGAAATCAGCACGAAGCCCAAAGAAAAAACCCAACACGAGTAATCATCTAACAGAAAGCGCTCAATACAAAGATAGAGCAAACTAAAAAAATAGTGCTTAATGAGCCAGACAGACCTACCTAGGTTTCACCTGAAGGGATTGTCATTGCGTATTTATTTGCATATATAAGTAAATGGATATCGGCTCGGAACGAGAAATCAGGAGAACCGAGTTTGAATTCCAGCCGAATTCATTGCATTCACTTACGCGCAAATGCCCTTGGGAAAGGTATTAATCCGTCTATTCCTTCCAGTTATGGGTTAAATAACAGGTTAGATTGGGTTCTATAGCCTTGGTCGGCAACCAGTCTACCGCAGAAAGCAATGGCAACCTATAATCTTCTGCCTAGTCAGTCATGCCTCTTTCAGAGGTGCATTAAGGAAATCCAGAAAGGAAGAGGTAATACTGTCTTGAATTAGGATAGGACACACCTTTTTTACCCACTCCTGGCTGTTAAGAGGAGTAGATCCGCCCAAATGCTCTAAATGCCAGATGAATAATAGCATAAGACATATACTAATTGATTGTACAGACCTGGCAAAAATTCGTCAACAGTTTTATAAAGTACAGAACTGAAGATCTTTATTTGAAAACATCAATATGGACAAAATACTAACCTTCCTTCGGAAAATTGACCTATTTAATAAAATTTAACTTTATTATATAGCTTCAACATAGACATATAAACTATAACATTTCCTCCTAGCTATGGGTAAAATAGCATTCTGTGTTCCGAATATGCCTGTTTCCAGGGAATAACTCTCATTTAAAATAAAAATACGCTTCTGGCCTTAAATGACCCTTTAGATGTTGATAGGCCATTAAACAAACAAACAAAAATGTCTCTTTCGAGACATGATTGCCCAAAGCGTGTATCACGTAAGGCACCTGACTGACTGAAGTAAATAAATACACAATGGTCTTTATTATAGTAGAGAGTATATATATATATATATATATATATATATGTTAGCCTCAAGGTATATTTATGAGTTGTAGTGTTCAATATTAGAGATAGTGTATAAACGTGGACACTGAGGGCAAGACCAGGTGGTGACAGTCTGTTTCAGGCCTTGTGTGTTTTGTTGTGACTTGACGATATATGCTGGTTAATGGAGTATTATGGGTAGGCAGTAATTATTTCAAGTTACTTAGACTACTGAGTAGGAATAATTGTGTTTTCAAATGAAGTTATTTGCTTTTTTTTTTTTTTTTTTTTTGCTAATTATTTGCTGACTATGATTATTGCGTTTATGTGTGTGCTCATAGTTAACACAGTTGTTCAACAATAATACACTGTGTGGTGGATGAGTGCAAAAATGAAAATAACACTGACATCTCATTTTAACAGATATGCAGGGTGCGATAGGTAAATTGTCGTCTAAATGACACACAAAAATGAAAATAACACTGACATCTCATTTTAACAGATATGCAGGGTGCGATAGGTAAATTGTCGTCTAAATGACACACAAAAATGAAAATAACACTGACATCTCATTTTAACAGATATACAGGGTGCGATAGGTAAATTGTCGTCTAAATGACACACAAAAATGAAAATAACACTGACATTTCATTTTAACAGATATACAGGGTGCGATAGGTAAATTGTCGTCTAAATGACACACAAAAATGAAAATAACACTGACATCTCATTTTAACTGATATACAGGGTGCGATAGGTAAATTGTCGTCTAAATGACACACAAAAATGAAAATAACACTGACATTTCATTTTAACAGATATATTTACCAAAATTACACAAAAATATCTGGATATGCTAAAGAGTAAATTTATTCAATAAAATCACCATTGGGATCAACCGTTGCCTTCAGATGACTTTTGGATCTTCTGCAACTCTGCTGGACTGTCTTTTTGTCTAATTGGTAAATGCTACCAGAATTATTGTTGTCAGTTCATCTTTGGTTTTACAAGAAGTTTTGTTGATCTCTTGCTCAATTGCACCCTATACATAATAATGAAGAGGGTTTCCGTCTGGGGAGTGAGGTGGCCAGATGTAAGGGGGGATGTGGTTGCAAAAATTGTCTGACAGCCATGACTTGGTTCTCCTGTTTGTGTGGCATGGTGCAGAGCCCTGTTGCCAGACCTAAGGGCTTCCAGCAGCCACCCTCTTGACCCGGGGCAGCACTTGATATAGGCCTCCATGTAAAGTCTGAGTCCCTGTGGGAAGATGAACGAAGGCATAATGTTGCCATCATTAGTGATCACTCCAAACACCTTCATAAGCAGTACAGTACGTCGTTTCTAAATTTTTGGCAGAGTGAATTGCGTCATGTAGCTCTTTTTCTCAGACGGTACCACATTAACCCTACTCTACTATACAATCAACAAAACAAAAATTAAAATAACACTGACATTTCATCTCAAAGATATATTTACCAAAATTACTCTTTAGCACGTCAAGATATTTTTGTATAAGTTTATTCAATAAAATTGCCATTGGCTTTACCCACAGCCTCCAGACAACTTTGGAATCTCCTGCAACTCTTCTGGATGGTATCCTTAATTTAGGGAAACCTGCCATAATCTTTGTCGTCAGTTCATCTTTGGTGTTACATAAAATTTTGTTGGTGTCTGTGCCCCTCACATTATAATCAAGGGGACTGCAGTCTGGGGGGGAGTTTGGTAGCCAGATGTAAGGTTGGATGTGGCTGCAGAAATTGTCTGACAGCCATGACTGCATTCTTTTGCTTGTGTGGCATGGTGCAGAGCCCTGTTGCCAGACATAGGGTCTTCCAGCAGCCACCCTCTTGACCCAGGGCAGCACTTGATGTAGGCCTATATGAGGCCATGTGGAAAGATGAATGGAGGCATAATGTTGCCATCACTAACGATCTTCTCAAACACCTTGATAAGCAGTACAGGATGCCGTTTCTAAATTTCTGGCAGAGCGAATTGCGTCCCGGTGCTCTTTTTCTCAGACCAAGCCACATTGACCCTACTGTACTTTGCAGCCAATTTAACCAACGCACCATGCACATACAGAAACACATTAATTTATAAGTTATTAAATGACAAAACAGAAAAAAAATCTTATGTAAGACATTTCCTCCTACGAAAAGGACTTCTTCAAATTAGATAAGGTTTTTAATAGAGGAATTATATACATGTTGAGAAAACACCGAATATGCTGAAATATTAAACTTTAAATTTTAAATTTCTAGCATCAAATGTCGAATAGGCTGTACATCTAGCCCAGTGGTTCCCAAAGGGTGCGGTATACCTCATAGGTGTAGTGGAAGAGAATAGTAGGTGAAGCATATTGGTTGAAAGACGATCAAAAATTCAGAAACAGTTTCAAAATATTCATGTTAAAATTCAAATAGGAATTCAAAATTTAATATAAAATTATAGATTACTTGTAACTACATGCAAGGTTCAAGTATAAATAGTTATAAATAACTATTGATTTATTTTATCACTGCGATATTTTTACATTTTATTAAGTATTAGCATGATAGCTCAGCGTTTCTCGTGCAACTCAGAACATTTTAGCAGTATGAGAAGATACCATTTCTTCGTCTCCCCCTCTTTCTTTTGCCATCTGGGGTCCAGTGTAGTGCTGTTCTTTAGTAAAATAAAGGAAGGTAAAGAAGGTGTTGGGTATTACCTATTTATTATTTACTAGCATCATAATCCGGCGTTGCTCGTGCAACTCAGAACAATTTAGTAGTAGGAGAAGATGCCAATGAGAGGAGTAAATGGTAATCATTTATATATAGTTGATTTCCTGCATGAAATGTTTGCAAAAAAAAAAGATTTATTTTATTTTCTTTTTTAATTTTATTTTCTGAAGTATGAAATATTAAATCTGAAAATAAAAAGACTCAATTAATTAAATTAACCATTGACACTTTTTTTTTTTTACATATTTTTTTTTTTTTTTGTTATTTAAATATTTCTTTTGTTTTAAAATTATGGGGAAAATATTCACATTTTTTTGTTGACCAAATGAATTTTTAAAATGTCAGAATAAAAATTAAATAAAAAGGCTCTTTTTTTTTTTGTTTTTATAGTCGCGTTTGACACGTTTGATTTGATTTCTGTGACATAATTTAGCAACCATCTTAGATCTTAGATGTTTTACGGAGCAAATGTAAACAATCTGCTCCATTGATCAAAAAGTGCGAAAGGGAAAATTGCTGAACGTAAACTCAAAAAGTATGTGTCAACCTGACTCCCTGTAGATATGTGTCTCTAGAAAGTTTGAATGGCGTAGCTTAAAAAATATATCCGTGCATAGGGAGCAGTCACATACAGACTCACAGATTGCCTTTTATATATACAGATTAACAATATATTAACTAGGGTCCGCAAATTGAAGGAGAAAATTATCAATGATAATGTTTTTGAAATCTGTGGTTATCTCCTCTCTGTTTTTTTATTTTAAATGTACTGCTTATCACATAAAATTGGTTAGGTGCAAGCAAATTTTAATTCCGAAAATGTGACCTAGAGAAATCTAGAAGCTTAATTCGACTTATTAGCATTTTTTCCTTTTTTTGCTATTCTTGTTTTTAGATATGCCACAATGTAATGGTGTTTTCAGAATTAATTCTTACTAGTGGAATCCGTGGAATTTCCACGGAAGGATAATTATGATTTCCTGGAAAAATTTTACTTTGTCATACTACAAATGATAGTAACGTCTTCAAACATAAAAGTACTGGATAATAAAATAACGATAAGAGTGTGTAATTTTATTAAAATATCTATAAAAGTAATGTCCATAAAAGCTACTTTACTGTAATCTTATATTAAGTGGCGTATGCACAGACCATTACCAAAATACTGTACGCTATTTTGTGAGAGATTTTGAAAAAGAAAATGTTTTTTTTTATTACTGAAAAATCATGGCTCCTGTGTCCATTGTAAACAGAAAAGACCAACTGAGTAATGGCCAAGGGTGTAGAGGTCAGAAATTTTGTTATTAGGTTGCGGGATACAACCACAAATCTACCTATTTTTGCTATATTGTACAGTATACACACACACACACACACACACACACACACACACACAATTACTGCTACAACCACCAGCTTAAGCTGCTACTGATACGGTAATGCTATAGGCTCTCTCCTCCTACTCTCTCACTCTTTAATACCCTTCCCTTTGGCAAAAGTGAGAGAAAGGCTGAGGAGAGTAAAAAGATAGAGGGGAAGGAAAAGCTCGTGTAGAGAGTAAGTGTGTTATCTTTCTTCAGTGGCGTAATGGACGGAGGAACTAAGTAACTAACTAAGGAAGGAACAAGCAGAATTATTATATGATTCTGTTCGGCAAAGGTGAGGGAAAGGCTGAGGAGAGTAGCGTTTATAGATTATAAAAAGATAGAGAGGAAGGAAAAGCTCGTGTAGAGAGTAAGTGTGTTATCTTTCTTCAGTGGTGTAACGGACGGAGGAACTAAGTAACTAACTAAGGAAGGAACAAGCAGAATTATTATATGATACATTTAAGATTATAACTATCTCCATGCATTTACAAATCTGGATCACACTTTCAGGGGACACAACTCTTTATATCATAGTTATCTTTCGGTGATTGTTTTTTTTTAAATGGACTATGTATTTGCTATTGTTTTTATTTTTTACTTCTTTTTTTCCAGAAATACGAAAGTAATTTAGAAAAATTGAATTTTTTTTTATCAATTCTGCTCTTCCATATTCTGCTTTTTCTTTGTCTTGAACAAGTATTTTGACTGCAAATTGTTGTTTTTATAGCCATGTGCACCAGCGAAGTGAACTGTCGACCCCCATCCTTGGTGGGAACAGGTATTATTTTTTTAGTGCATGCGTTTTGATAATCTCATTGTTGTCATATGTTTTTTTTTTGTGAATTTTTGTACAGCATTTCATTATTATTATTATTATTATTATTATTATTATTATTATTATTTAGCATCGTTACATCAATTATTAGTTGATTATTGCGATTATTAGTTGTTAGCATTTTTATTTCGATCATTATTTTCCTGACTGATCTCAATTCAACAAGCTTCGGCATTTCTTATTTTTCATTTATAATCTTGTTACCCTTGAACACATTTGCACCAGGCTGCATTTTTGTTGTTATTTTCAATATTAATTTTTAATTTATTATTCTACTTAGCTTTATTAGCCTCGTTAACTTTTTCTTTTCCTTTTTTTCTTATCAACACCAGTTTGGCAATTATTTTCATTATTATTATTTTTTTTTCATTCCTCTTCATTTTCATTTTCATTTTTTTTTCATTCCTCTTCATTTCATTTTCATTTCATTCCTCTTCATTTTCATTTTCATTTTTTTTTCATTCCTCTTCATTTTCATTCCTCTTCATTTTCATTTTCATTTTTTTTTCATTCCTCTTCATTTTCATTCCTCTTCGTTTTCATTTTCATTTTTTTTCATTCCTCTTCATTTTCATTCCTCTTCATTTTCATTTTCATTTTTTTTTTCATTCCTCTTCATTTTCATTTTCATTTTTTTTTCATTCCTCTTCATTTTCATTCCTCTTCATTTTCATTTTCATTTTTTTTTCATTCCTCTTCATTTTCATTCCTCTTCGTTTTCATTTTCATTTTTTTTCATTCCTCTTCATTTTCATTCCTCTTCATTTTCATTTTCATTTTTTTTTCATTCCTCTTCATTTTCATTTTCATTTTTTTTTCATTCCTCTTCATTTTCATTCCTCTTCATTTTCATTTTCATTTTTTTTTCATTCCTCTTCATTTTCATTCCTCTTCATTTTCATTTTCATTTTTTTTTCATTCCTCTTCATTTTCATTCCTCTTCATTTTCATTTTCATTTTTTTTTCATTCCTCTTCATTTTCATTTTCATTTTTTTTTCATTCCTCTTCATTTTCATTCCTCTTCATTTTCATTTTCATTTTTTTTCATTCCTCTTCATTTTCATTCCTCTTCATTTTCATTTTCATTTTTTTTTCATTCCTCTTCATTTTCATTCCTCTTCATTTTCATTTTCATTTTTTTTCCATTCCTCTTCATTTTCATTCCTCTTCATTTTCATTTTCATTTTTTTTCATTCCTCTTCATTTTCATTCCTCTTCATTTTCATTTTCATTTTTTTTTTCATTCCTCTTCATTTTCATTCCTCTTCATTTTCATTTTTTTTTCATTCCTCTTCATTTTCATTCCTCTTCATTTTCATTTTTTTTCATTCCTCTTCATTTTCATTCCTCTTCATTTTCATTTTTTTTTCATTCCTCTTCATTTTCATTCCTCTTCATTTTCATTTTTTTTTCATTCCTCTTCATTTTCATTTTTTTTCATTCCTCTTCATTTTCATTCCTCTTCATTTTCATTTTTTTTTCATTCCTCTTCATTTTCATTTTCATTTTTTTTTCATTCCTCTTCATTTAATTACAATGGCATTGTATTTTACTTATTAATATCAATTTCATTAGCCTTATTATTTGTTATAACACCATTATTGATATTAATTTTATTGGCATAATTAATTAAAATAAACTTTTTGAAATTAAGGACAAAAGTAATACTATCATTAATTACAGTAGCCTTATTGATATTAATTATAGAAGCATATTAATTAAAACATTATTATCATTATTTTAAAAAACATTATCATCATTCATTAATAAACCATTTTGCATTAATTACAGTCATTAATTATTAACTTCGATTACTGTAGCTGATTAATTACAGAGGTGCTAATTACATTAATTACAATAGGTAATTTCATATTAGAAAACTATTTTTATATTAATTACAGAAGAAAATTTCATGTTAATTGCAAAGTTAATATTACAGTAACTAATTTCATGTTAATTACAAAGTTAATATTACAGTAACTAATTTCATGTTAATTACAAAGTTAATATTACAGTAACTAATTTCATGTTAGTTACTGTAATATTAACTTTGTAATTAATTTCATGTTAATTACAAAGTTAATATTACAGTAACTAATTTCATGTTAATTACAAAGTTAATATTACAGTAACTAATTTCATGTTAATTACAAAGTTAATATTACAGTAACTAATTTCATGTTAATTACAAAGTTAATATTACAGTAACTAATTTCATGTTAATTACAAAGTTAATATTACAGTAACTAATTTCATGTTAATTACAAAGTTAATATTACAGTAACTAATTTCATGTTAATTACAAAGTTAATATTACAGTAACTAATTTCATGTTAATTACAAAGTTAATATTACAGTAACTAATTTCATGTTAGTTACTGTAATATTAACTTTGTAATTAATTTCATGTTAATTACAAAGTTAATATTACAGTAACTAATTTCATGTTAATTACAAAGTTAATATTACAGTAACTAATTTCATGTTAATTACAAAGTTAATATTACAGTAACTAATTTCATGTTAATTACAAAGTTAATATTACAGTAACTAATTTCATGTTAATTACAAAGTTAATATTACAGTAACTAATTTCATGTTAATTACAAAGTTAATATTACAGTAACTAATTTCATGTTAATTACAAAGCTATTTTCTGCATCAATTACAGTAGTGAATTTTATATTCAATACAGAGGCGTTATTGTTTTCAATTATTAAGACGCTCAACTTTATTTTTACAAAATGTTATGAAATGTTACAAAATAGAATTAACTCTGACATATTTTTAATTAATTTATTCAGGCCAGTATATGAATATACTGTTTAATTATAAAAAAGAGACTATCTACTCAAATATAAGTATCCATTAGAAAATAATGTTCAAACAAATAAATTAAAAACTTAATTACATAACAACTATTGGTAGTACATGGTTCAGCAGAAGTTAAGTGCCATATGTGATACATGGGTGATCATGTCTAGAAAGTGGCATGACTAACTGTGCAGAAGATTTTCTTGCAGGTTGCCATTACTTTCTGCAGTAGACTGGTTGCCAACCAAGGCTACAGAACCCAATCTGTCCTGCTACTTGACCAATAGCCGGAGGGGGAATAGATAGATTATATTAATAAACAGTAATTAGTGGGAGATTTGTTTATTACTTCATCACAATAGAAAACTGATCCCCCACTTTCTGTCTAGTAGAAGCTTTACTTATGTTTCCAACTATTATATTCAGTCAGTCACTAAAGTGCCATATGTGATACACGCTTTGGGCGATCATGTCTCAAAAGTGACATGACTGACTGGGCAGAAGATTATCCCACAGTAGGTTGCCATTGCTTTTTGTGGTAGACTGGTTGCCAGCCAAGGATATAGCACCCAATCTGTCCTGTTATTTGACTCATAGCTAGAAGGAGAAGATATGTATTATATTAATAAGTTATAATTAGTGGGGGATTAGTTTATTACTTCATCACAATAAAAAACAGATCCCCCAATTTATGTCCAGTAGAAGTTTTACTTATGTTTCTAACTATTATATTCAGTCAGTCACTTAAGTGCCATATGTGATACACGCTTTGGGCGATCATGTCTCGAAAGAGACATGACTGACTGGGCAGTAGATGGCCATTATTTTCTGCAGTAGACTGGTTGCCAACCAAGGCTACAGAACCCAACCAGGGCTATAGAATCCAATCTGTTCTGCTATTTATATTTAACTGGAAAGAGAAGCAGCAGATTAATAACTTTTCCAAGAGTATTTGTGTGTAAGTGAATGCAACTAATTCAGCTGGAATTTGAACTTGGCTCTCCAGTTTCTTGTTCTAAGCTGACATCCACTGCACCACAATGCAGCAAAAATACTTTGTACGTCATGGTAAGACAGTAAGAGGTATTTCTGCCACGCCTTTTACTATCAGGATTTATCATCAAATTTTAACTCTTAATAATTGAAAACAATAATGCCTCTGTAATTAATGTAAAATTTTATCACAATTCTTGATACACAAGAAATACCTCTGTCTTTTTTGTGGGAGGTATTTTTACCACACCCTGTACAAATATTATTATTATTGCTAATATTAATTACAGTGGGATTATTATTGCTGTTTTTATACCAGAGGTATGTGTGTTGTTTTTGTTGAAGGTCAAGTTGACTGCATGTCTCCTCCCTTGCTCTCTTGAATATTTTCTTAAATTGTAGAGATGTTTGTCCGGCTTTTCTTTCTTAAGTTGTTAACTAACTTGGTTCATCATTTTTTTTCTCATTGTGAATCCATGTCAGTGAGAACTTGATTTCAAATTGGTGATTAAGTAATGGCAACCATCTATGATATTTTCTCCGTATTCTGTTTTGATTAACTTTGTTGTCTGCGGAAGGTCCTGCCTCACCTCTTGATTTTCTATTCCTCCAACTTATGTTCTTCAGGACTTATTCCAGTGATTATATGACAACAGGTATGACCGTGTTGTGGAATTATTTTCGCAGTGGAGGCTAGAATTTATGCTAAAGTCGGTCCTAATAGGTTTGACGTACAAAGCGTTAGGAACTTGATATAATATGTATTACGCAGTGTAATCTTGTCAGGTCGCTAACTACTTTCGTATTCGACTATCAACTACTATTGTCCATCATCGAACGACCCTTGTTCCTCTTACTACTCCTACTTAAATTAGGTGGGAGAGTCTATTCAGTATAGGATAGCTGTGTTTCACCATAACCCCAAAAAAAGCTCAAGGAGCACTCGCCACTTAGTCAATGAATGCCAAATAATTCCCAATAAGAAAAGAGCTAATATTGTCATTAGACATGAGAAGAGATACTACACATTGATCCCAGCCTAAGTGTTATGGAGTTATTTTCACAGTGGAGGCTAGTATTTGTGCTAAAATCGGTCCTAATAGGTTTGACGTACAAAACGTTAGGAACTTGATATAATATGTATTACGCAGTGTAATCTTGCCAGGTTGCTGACTACTTTCATATTCAACTAACTGTCGACTGTTATCGTCTAACATCGACTGACCCTCGTTCCTCTTACTACTCCCACTTGAATTAGGTGGGAGAGTCGATTCACGAGAGAAAAAGTGTATTTCACCATAACAGACTGTCACCTTTTATTTCACAATTTCTGCACAACTCAAGATGTTTTCTTTTTTTTACTTTTCTTTAGGTTTTTGCCAGAACAGAAAAATCTGTTTCTAGCATGTTTATGGTTACCGGGCCTGGTCTTCTGGCCTGGATTTGGTGATCTTGAATCTCAAAAATCAAGGAGGATTTTGTGTGTTTAATTCTGTAGGATCCAAATGCAGACATTTGCACAGTTCCCTACCTAATAATGTTGTCGTTTTTTTTTTAACATTTGTTCTTTTCTCTATGACAATGAATATTCTGATTACAATATTTTTAGAAGGGTAAGTAGTAGATCATTGAGACTAAACAGCAGTTGAAATTGACAAGAGATCGAAGACATACACCCTCTTTCTTCCGTAGTAGTCAATCTGAAAATGACTGTGGCGTACAAAGAAAGGAAACAAGAAAAGAAAAAGCTATGCTTCCTCCCACCATAACAGGCATGCTGAAATCGACTCAGTATAAGAAATCGGAGAGCCGAGTTCGAATTCCAATTGAATTCCTTGCATTCACTTACATGCAAATACCCTTGGGAAAGGTATTAATCCGTCTATTCCTTCCAGTTATGGGTTAAATAACAGGACAGATTGGGTTCTATAGCCTTGGTCGGCAACCAGTCTACCGCAGAAAGCAATGGCAACCTACTGTGGGATAATCTTCTGCCCAGTCAGTCATGTCTCTTTCAAGACATGATCGCCCAAGCGTGTATCACATATGGCACTTAACTGACTGACTACTGGTGTAATTGAACTGAAAGTGACAGATGCAAGTAAAGAATAAAAATGACCGAAGATAAAAGTGTAAAAGTGACCAATGGTAAAAGTGTAAAAATGACCGAAGATAAAAGTGTAAAAGTGACCAAAGATAAAAGTGTAAAAATGACCAATGGTAAAAGTGTAAAAATGACCGAAGATAAAAGTGTAAAAATGACCAATGGTAAAAGTGTAAAAATGACCAATGGTAAAAGTGTAAAAATGACCAATGGTAAAAGTGTAAAAGTGACCGAAGATAAAAGTGTAAAAGTGACCGAAAATAAAAGTGTAAAAGTGACCGAAGATAAAAGTGTAAAAATGACCAATGGTAAAAGTGTAAAAATGACTGAAGATAAAAGTGTAAAAGTGACCAAAGATAAAAGTGTAAAAATGACCAATGGTAAAAGTGTAAAAATGACCAATGGTAAAAGTGTAAAAATGACCGAAGTAAAAGTGTAAAAATGACCGAAGATAAAATAAAAGTGACCAAGATAAAAGTGTAAAAATGACCAATGGTAAAAGTGTAAAAGTGACCAAAGATAAAAGTGTAAAAATGACCGATGGTAAAAGTGTAAAAGTGACCAAAGATAAATGTGTAAAAATGACCGATGGTAAAAGTGTAAAAGTGACCAAAGATAAATGTGTAAAAATAACCAATGATAAAATTGTAAAAGTGACCAAAGATAAAAGTATGCTTCTTTCAATGACTATAACTGATGTACTAAAGGACACTTAAGATATGAAAAATAAGTTGTGTGTTCTTTGTATCAAAAATGTATTTGTTTACTCAATTGGCAACTGTTTTCCATGAATGGTTAATAAAAGTCTGTCCATTTCATACCATGAATTCAGTTTACAGTTTTTGTGTGACAGAATTTAGTGTGGAACTTGAATAAATTGTTCAAGATTACAGAAGTCCGAATGTTTGTGTGAAGAATTGTCTTTATTGTCTTTCATCAATAGTTGTGAGATGGCATGAATGAACATCGTCGATAAAAGTGACCAAACTCTGGGAATGTCTCCGAGTGAGGTGATCAGAACTCTATCTTCTTGTGAATAGTGAGTGGATCGAGTTGTGTTTTTTTAATGCGTGGGAACAGTCTGGCTCGGCCCCCAAATTGCTTTCTATTATTGGAACACGGTCAAAGTTTCTGTGCAGATCTTATTCACAGAAGAAAAATTTACACGTGTCTCGTCATGGCTAGATATTTTGCTAAAGTTTCAACAAGGTCGTTGTGGTGCAGCGGATATCGGCTCGGAATAACAAATCGGAGAGCCGAGTTCGAATTCCAGTTGAATTCACTGCATTCGCTTATGCACAAATACCCTTGGGAAAATTACTAATCTGTTTCTCCCCTCCAGTTATGGGCTAAATAACAGGACAGATTGTGTTCTATAGCCTTAATTGGCAACCAATCTACTGCAGAAAGCAATGGCAACCTACTGCGGGATAATCATATGCCCAGTCAGTCATGTCTCTTAGGAGACATGATCACCCAAGCGTGTATCACGTATGGCACTTTTAACTGACTGACTATTTTAGTATCCTTTTCAGATTAATTTACTACAACTGTTTATTGTCATGTCATGCTGGCAAGTAAAACTGAGAAAGACAATATTTAATGTGAAATGATTTAAATACTGACCCATGGAGACTAGGTATATTGGCCTTAGTTGATCAGTCAGTTAAATGTCATACGTGATACACGCTTGGGCGATCATGTCTCAAAAGAGACATGACTGACTGGGCAGAAGATTATCCCGCAGTAGGTTGCCATTGCTTTCTGAGGTAGACTGGTTGCCGACCAAGGCTATAGAACCCAATCTGTCCTGTTATATGACTCCTAGCTAGAGGTAGAAGACATGCATTATTTTATTCAGTAGTAATTAGTGGGGGATCAGTTTATTACTTCATAACAATAGAAAACTGTTCCCCCACTTTATGCCCAGTAGATGCTTTAATCATGATTCCAACTATGATATTCAGTCAGTCAGTTAAGTGCCATACGTGATACATGCTTGGGCGATCATGTCTCAAAAGAGACATGACTGACTGGGCAGAAGATTATCCCGCAGTAGGTTGCCATTGCTTTCTGAGGTAGACTGGTTGCCGACCAAGGCTATAGAACCCAATCTGTCCTGTTATATGACTCCTAGCTAGAGGTAGAAGACATGCATTATTTTATTCAGTAGTAATTAGTGGGGGATCAGTTTATTACTTCATAACAATAGAAAACTGTTCCCCCACTTTATGCCCAGTAGATGCTTTAATCATGATTCCAACTATGATATTCAGTCAGTCAGTTAAGTGCCATACGTGATACACGCTTGGGCGATCATGTCTCAAAAGAGACATGACTGACTGGGCAGAAGATTATCCCGCAGTAGGTTGCCATTGCTTTCTGCGGTAGACTGGTTGCCGACCAAGGCTATAGAACCCAATCTGTCCTGTTATATGACTCCTAGCTAGAGGTAGAAGACATGCATTATTTTATTCAGTAGTAATTAGTGGGGGATCAGTTTATTACTTCATAACAATAGAAAACTGTTCCCCCACTTTATGCCCAGTAGATGCTTTAATCATGATTCCAACTATGATATTCAGTCAGTCAGTTAAGTGCCATACGTGATACACGCTTGGGCGATCATGTCTCAAAAGAGACATGACTGACTGGGCAGAAGATTATCCCGCAGTACGTTGCCATTGCAGTAGGCTGGTTGCTGACCAAGGCTATAGAACCCAATTTGTCTTGTTATTTAACCCATAACTGGAAGGAATAGACGGATTAATACCTTTCCTAAGGGTATTTGCGCGTAAGTGAATGCAATGAA
This sequence comes from Ascarosepion bandense, assembly GCA_037127315.1. Lineage (NCBI taxonomy): Eukaryota > Metazoa > Mollusca > Cephalopoda > Sepiida > Sepiidae > Ascarosepion > Ascarosepion bandense. The sequence goes on from JBBBDQ010000276.1 coordinate 5,806,614, forward strand.
TTCAGCTAGAATTTGAACTCAGTTCCACGCTTTCTCGTTCCACGCTGATATCCACTGCTCCACAACGCACATAACGACTCTAAAACTTCTGAATTCAAAACTGTTTGGGTCTTATGGAAGTAACTCCAGCCTGTATAGCACAGTTTGGCCATGGTCTTCGCTCTAGAAAGATTCTGAGATGATAACATTAACAAATGGGTCAAGACTTGTCACAACGTTTGGTAGAATTCAACACATTTTAATTAAATGCATTCAGAACATGCACATTTTTGCTTGAATTTCTGGGATGAGGAGTTATCATTATTTACATTATTTATATTTGGACTATTGTCCTCATCTTTGTTGTTATTATCACCTGATTGCCTTCTGTCTGAATTTCTGGGATGAGGAGTTATCATTATTTACATTATTTATATTTGGACTATTGTCCTCATCTTTGTTGTTATTATCACCTGATTGCCTTCTGTCTGAATTTCTGGGATGAGGAGTTATCATTATTTACATTATTTATATTTGGACTATTGTCCTCATCTTTGTTGTTATTATCACCTGATTGCCTTCTGTCTGAATTTCTGGGATGAGGAGTTATCATTATTTACATTATTTATATTTGGACTATTGTCCTCATCTTTGTTGTTATTATCACCTGATTGCCTTCTGTCTGAATTTCTGGGATGAGGAGTTATCATTATTTACATTATTTATATTTGGACTATTGTCCTTATCTTTGTTGTTATTATCACCTGATTGCCTTCTGTCTGAATTTCTGGGATGAGGAGTTATCATTATTTACATTTGGACTATTGTCCTCATCTTTGTTGTTATTATCACCTGATTGCCTTCCTAGTGGTAAATGAAGTTGTAGATGCAATGTAATCATTCCATTTTAAATTAAATTTAAAGCATGTCTTTTAGATTTATTTACGTACTCTGAAATACATATGTATAGAAACTACTGTGGCTATCAAGTGAGGGATCAGTCTATAGATTTTAATATAAAACTGATCCCCTAATTCATATACCTTAGCAAATTTCTTGTCTGTTGATAAACCATAGAAAAGAAATCAATCGATCAATGAAATACTGATTAGCTACGTAGGCATGTCTTAGATTTATTTACATTTTCTGGAATATAAATGTAGAGAAACTTTTGTGGCCATAAAGTGAGGGATCAGTTTATTTGTTGATTTTAGTATAGAACTGATCCCCCAATTCATATACCATAACAAATTTCTTGTCTGTTGATAAGCCATAGAAAAGGAATCAATCAATCAATCAAATACTAATTAACCACATAGGCATGTCTTTTAGATATATTTACATTCTCTGGAATATATAAGAACTACTTGGCCACAAAGTGAGGATCAGTTTATATATTGATTATTATATAGAATTGTTCCCCCACTTTATATCCACATAATTTCTTGTTTGTCCATAAGCCATAGGAAAGGAACCAATGAAATACTGATCAGCTACACAGGCATGTCTTTTTTAGATTTATTTGCATTCTCTGGAATATATAAGAACTACTCTGGCCACAAAGTGAGGGATCAGTTTATATATTGATTATTATATAGAATTGCCCCAATTTTATATCCACATAATTTCTTGTTTGTCCATAAGCCATAGGAAAGGAACCAATGAAATACTGATCAGCTACACAGGCATGTCTTTTAGATTTATTTGCATTCTCTGGAATATATAAGAACTACTTGCCACAAAGGAGGGATCAGTTTATATATTGATTATTATATAGAATTGTTCCCCCACTTTATATCCACATAATTTCTTGTTTGTCCATAAGCCATAGGAAAGGAACCAATGAAATACTGATCAGCTACACAGGCATGTCTTTTAGATTTATTTGCATTCTCTGGAATATATAAGAACTACTTGGCTACAAAGTGAGGGATCAGTTTATATATTGATTATTATATAGAATTGTTCCCCCACTTTATATCCACATAATTTCTTGTTTGTCCATAAGCTATAGGAAAGGAACCAATGAAATACTGATCAGCTAAGCACAGGCATGTCTTTTAGATTTATTTGCATTCTCTGAATATAAGAACTACTTGGCCACAAAGTGAGGGATCAGTTTATATATTGATTATTATATAGAATTGTTCCCCCACTTTATATCCACATAATTTCTTGTTTGTCCATAAGCCATAGGAAAGGAACTAATGAAATACTGATCACAAGCACAGGCATGTCTTTTAGATTTATTTGCATTCTCTGGAATATATGTTAACCACTTCACAAAGTGAGGGATCAGTTTATATATTGATTATTATATAGAATTGTTCCCCCACTTTATATCCACATAATTTCTTGTTTGTCCATAAGCCATAGGAAAGGAACCAATGAAATACTGATCAGCTACACAGGCATGTCTTTTAGATTTATTTGCATTCTCTGAAATTATATAACTACTCTGGCCACAAAGCGAGGGATCAGTTTATATATTGATTATTATATAGAATTGTTCCCCCACTTTATATTCACATAATTTCTTGTTTGTCCATAAGCTATAGGAAAGGAACCAATGAAATACTGATCAGCTACACAGGCATGTCTTTTAGATTTATTTGCATTCTCTGAATATATAAGAACTACTTCTGGCCACAAAGTGAGGGATCGGTTTATATATTGATTATTATAGAATTGTTCCCCCACTTTATATCCACATAATTTCTTGTTTGTCCATAAGCCATAGGAAAGGAACCAATGAAATACTGATCAGCTACACAGGCATGTCTTTTAGATTTATTTGCATTCTCTGAATATATATGAACTACTTCTCTGGCCACAAAGTGAGGGATCGGCTTATATATTGATTATTATATAGAATTGTTCCCCCACTCTTATATCCACATAATTTCTTGTTTGTCCATAAGCTATAGGAAAGGAACCAATGAAATACTGATCAGCTACACAGGCATGTCTTTTAGATTTATTTGCATTCTCTGGAATATATAAGAACTACTTGGCCACAAAGTGAGGGATCAGTTTATATATTGATTATTATATAGAATTGTTCCCCCACTTTATATCCACATAATTTCTTGTTTATTCCATAAGCCATAGGAAAGGAACCAATGAAATACTGATCAGCTACACAGGCATGTCTTTTAGATTTATTTGCATTCTCTGGAATATATAAGAACTACTCTGGCCACAAAGTGGATCAGTTTATATATTGATTATTATATAGAATTGCCCCACTTTATATCCACATAATTTCTTGTTTGTCCATAAGCCATAGGAAAGGAACCAATGAAATACTGATCAGCTACACAGGCATTAAAAGCCTTTAGATTTATTTGCATTCTCTGAATATATAAGAACTACTTGGCCACAAAGTGAGGGATCAGTTTATATATTGATTATTATATAGAATTGTTCCCCCACTTTATATCCACATAATTTCTTGTTTGTCCATAAGCCATAGGAAAGGAACCAATGAAATACTGATCAGCTACACAGGCATGTCTTTTAGATTTATTTGCATTCTCTGGAATATATAAGAACTACTTGGGCCACAAAGTGAGGATCAGTTTATATATTGATTATTATATAGAATTGTCTCCACTTTATATCCACATAATTTCTTGTTTGTCCATAAGCCATAGGAAAGGAACCAATGAAATACTTGATCAGCTACAGGCATGTCTTTAGATTTATTTGCATTCTCTGAATATATAAGAACTATTTGGCCACAAAGTGAGGGATCAGTTTATATATTGATTATTATATAGAATTGTTCCCCCACTTTATATCCACATAATTTCTTGTTTGTCCATAAGCCATAGGAAAGGAACCAATGAAATACTGATCAGCTACACAGGCATGTCTTTTAGATTTATTTGCATTCTCTGGAATATATAAGAACTACTCTAGCCACAAAGTGAGGGATCAGTTTATATATTGATTATTATATAGAATTGTTCCCCCACTTTATATCCACATAATTTCTTGTTTGTCCATAAGCCATAGGAAAGGAACCAATGAAATACTGATCAGCTACACAGGCATGTCTTTTAGATTTATTTGCATTCTCTGGAATATATAAGAACTACTCTGGCCACAAAGTGAGGGATCGGTTTATATATTGATTATTATATAGAATTGTTCCCCCACTTTATATCCACATAATTTCTTGTTTGTCCATAAGCCATAGGAAAGGAACCAATGAAATACTGATCAGCTACACAGGCATGTCTTTTAGATTTATTTGCATTCTCTGGAATATATAAGAACTACTCTGGCCACAAAGTGAGGGATCGGTTTATATATTGATTATTATATAGAATTGTTCCCCCACTTTATATCCACATAATTTCTTGTTTGTCCATAAGCCATAGGAAAGGAACCAATGAAATACTGATCAGCTACACAGGCATGTCTTTTAGATTTATTTGCATTCTCTGGAATATATAAGAACTACTCTGGCCACAAAGTGAGAGATCGGTTTATATATTGATTATTATATAAATTGTTCCCCCACTTTATATCCACATAATTTCTTGTTTGTCCATAAGCCATAGGAAAGGAACCAATGAAATACTGATCAGCTACACAGGCATGTCTTTTAGATTTATTTGCATTCTCTGGAATATATAAGAACTACTCTGGCCACAAAGTGAAGGGATCGGTTTATATATTGATTATTATATAAATTGTTCCCCACTTTATATCCATAATTTCTTGTTTGTCCATAAGCCATAGGAAAGGAACCAATGAAATACTGATCAGCTACACAGGCATGTCTTTTAGATTTATTTGCATTCTCTGGAATATATAAGAACTACTCTGGCCACAAAGTGAGGATCAGTTATATATTGATTATTATATAAATTGTTCCCCCACTTTATATCCACATAATTTCTTGTTTGTCCATAAGCCATAGGAAAGGAACCAATGAAATACTGATCAGCTACACAGGCATGTCTTTTAGATTTATTTGCATTCTCTGGAATATATAAGAACCTCTGTACAAAGTGAGGGATCGGTTTATATATTGATTATTATATAAATTGTTCCCCCACTTTATATCCATAATTTCTTGTTTGTCCATAAGCCATAGGAAAGGAACCAATGAAATACTGATCAGCTACACAGGCATGTCTTTTAGATTTATTTGCATTCTCTGGAATATATAAGAACTACTCTGGCCACAAAGTGAGGGATCAGTTTATATATTGATTATTATATAGAATTGTTCTACTTTATATCCACATAATTTCTTATTTGTCCATAAGCCATAGGGAAAGGAACAATGAAATACTGATCAGCTACACAGGCATGTCTTTTAGATTTATTTGCATTCTCTGGAATATATAAAAATTCTCTGGCCACAAAGTGAGGGATCGGTTTATATATTGATTATTATATAAGTGTTCCCCCACTTTATATCCACATAATTTCTTGTTTGTCCATAAAAGCCATAGCAAAGGAACCAATGAAATACTGATCAGCTACACAGGCATGTCTTTTAGATTTATTTGCATTCCTCTGGAATATATAAGAACTACTCTGGCCACAAAGTGAGGGATCAGTTTATATATTGATTATTATAAAGAATTGTTCCTACTTTATATCCACATAATTTCTTGTTTGTCCATAAGCCAGGAAAGGAACCAATGAAATACTGATCAGCTACACAGGCATGTCTTTTAAGATTTATTTGCATTCTCTGGAATATATAAGAACTACTCTGGCCACAAAGTGAGTCAGTTTATATATTGATTATTATATAGAATTGTTCCCCCACTTTATATCCACATAATTTCTTGTTTGTCCATAAGCCATAGCAAAGGAACCAATGAAATACTGATCAACTACACAGGCATGTCTTTTAGATTTATTTGCATTCTCTGGAATATATAAGAACTACTCTGGCCACAAAGTGAGGGATCAGTTTATATATTGATTATTATATAGAATTGTTCCCCCACTTTATATCCACATAATTTCTTGTTTGTCCATAAGCCATAGGAAAGGAACCAATGAAATACTGATCAGCTACACAGGCATGTCTTTTAGATTTATTTGCATTCTCTGGAATATATAAGAACTACTCTGGCCTAAAGTGAGGGATCAGTTTATATATTGATTATTATATAGAATTGTTCCCCCACTTTATATCCATATAATTTCTTGTTTGTCCATAAGCCATAGCAAAGGAACCAATGAAATACTGATCAGCTACACAGGCATGTCTTTTAGATTTATTTGCATTCTCTGGAATATATAAGAACTACTCTGGCCACAAAGTGAGGGATCGGTTTATATATTGATTATTATATAGAATTGTTCCCCCACTTTATATCCACATAATTTCTTGTTTGTCCATAAGCCATAGGAAAGGAACCAATGAAATACTGATCAGCTACACAGGCATGTCTTTTAGATTTATTTGCATTCTCTGGAATATATAAGAACTACTCTGGCCACAAAGTGAGGGATCGGTTTATATATTGATTATTATATTAAATTGTTCCCCCACTTTATATCCCACATAATTTCTTGTTTGTCCATAAGCCATAGGAAAGGAACCAATGAAATACTGATCAGCTACACAGGCATGTCTTTTAGATTTATTTGCATTCTCTGGAATATATAAGAACTACTCTGGCCACAAAGTGAGGGATTGGTTTATATATTGATTATTATATAGAATTGTTCCCCCACTTTATATCCACATAATTTCTTGTTTGTCCATAAGCCATAGGAAAGGAACCAATGAAATTACTGATCAGCTACACAGCATGTCTTTTAGATTTATTTGCATTCTCTGGAATATATAAGAACTACTCTGGCCACAAAGTGAGGGATCGGTTTATATATTGATTATTATATAGAATTGTTCCCCCACTTTATATCCACATAATTTCTTGTTTGTCCATAAGCCATAGGAAAGGAACCAATGAAATACTGATCAGCTACACAGGCATGTCTTTAGATTTATTTGCATTCTTCTGAATATATAAGAACTATTTCCTGGCCACAAAGTGAGGGATCAGTTTATATATTGATTATTATAAAGAATTGTTCCCCCACTTTATATCCACATAATTTCTTGTTTGTCCATAAGCCATAGGAAAGGAACCAATGAAATACTGATCAGCTACACAGGCATGTCTTTTAGATTTATTTGCATTCTCTGGAATATATAAGAACCACTCTGGCCACAAAGTGAGGGATCGGTTTATATATTGATTATTATATAGAATTGTTCCCCCACTTTATATCCACATAATTTCTTGTTTGTCCATAAGCCATAGCAAAGGAACCAATGAAATACTGATCAGCTACACAGGCATGTCTTTTAGATTTATTTGCATTCTCTGGAATATATAAGAACTACTCTGGCCACAAAGTGAGGGATCAGTTTATATATTGATTATTATATAGAATTGTTCTCCCACTTTATATCCACATAATTTTCTGTTTGTCCATAAGCCATAGGAAAGGAACCAATGAAATACTGATCAGCTACACAGGCATGTCTTTTAGATTTATTTGCATTCTCTGAATATATAAGAACTACTCTGGCCACAAAGTGAGGGATCGGTTTATATATTGATTATTATATAGAATTGTTCCCCCACTTTATATCCACATAATTTCTTGTTTGTCCATAAGCCATAGGAAAGGAACCAATGAAATACTGATCAGCTACACAGGCATGTCTTTTAGATTTATTTGCATTCTCTGGAATATATAGAACTACTTGGCCACAAAGTGAGGGATCGGTTTATATATTGATTATTATATAGAATTGTTCCCCACTTTTATATCCACATAATTTCTTGTTTGTCCATAAGCCATAGGAAAGGAACCAATGAAATACTGATCAGCTACACAGGCATGTCTTTTAGATTTATTTGCATTCTCTGGAATATATAAGAACTACTCTGGCCACAGCAGGGATCGGTTTATATATTGATTATACAGAATTGTTCCCACTTTATCCACATAATTTCTTGTTTGTCCATAAGCCATAGGAAAGGAACCAATGAAATACTGATCAGCTACACAGGCATGTCTTTTAGATTTATTTGCATTCTCTGGAATATATAAGAACTACTCTGGCCACAAAAGGAGGGACTGGTTTATTAGTCAGATTATTGAGGAGCAGGAATTCCCCCACTTTATATCCACATAATTTCTGTTTGTCCATAAGCCATAGGAAAGGAACCAATGCTGTGAGGGATCGGTTTATATATTGATTATTATATAGAATTGTTCCCCACTTTATATCCACATAATTTCTTGTTTGTCCATAAGCCACAGGAAAGGAACCAATGAAATACTGATCAGCTACACAGGCATGTCTTTTAGATTTATTTGCATTCTCTGGAATATATAAGAACTACGTAGCCACAAAGCAGGGATCAGTTTATATATTGATTATTATATAGAATTGTTCCCCCACTTTTATATCCACATAATTTCTTGCATTTGTCCATAAGCCATGAAAGGAACCAATGAAATACTGATCAGCTACACAGGCATGTCTTTTAGATTTATTTGCATTCTCTCTGAATATATAAGAACTACTCTGGCCACAAAGTGAGGGATCAGTTTATATATTGATTATTATATAGAATTGTTCCCCACTTTATATCCACATAATTTCTTGTTTGTCCATACATAGCAAAGGAAACTACTTAAAATACTGATCAGCTACACAGGCATGTCTTTTAGGATTTAGTATTTGCATTCTCTGGGGAATATATACAGGGAACTACTCTGGCCACAGTGAGGGATCAGCTTTAACTATATATTGATTATTATAAAGAATTGTTCCCCACTTTATATCCACATAATTTCTGTTTTGTCCATAAGCCATAGGAAAGGAACCAATAATGAAATACTGATCAGCTACAATAAGTGTGCATGTCTTTTAGATTTATTTGCATTCTCTGGAATATATAAGAACTACTTGGCCACAAAGTGAGGGATCGGTTTATATATTGATTATTAATATAGAATTGCCCCCACTTTATATCCACATAATTTCTTGTTTGTCCATAAGCCATAGCAAAGGAACCAATGAAATACTGATCAGCTACACAGGCATGTCTTTTAGATTTATTTGCATTCTCTGGAATATATAAGAACTACTTGGCCACAAAGCAGGGATCAGTTTATATATTGATTATTATATAGAATTGTTCCCCCACTTTATATCCACATAATTTCTTGTTTGTCCATGTTACAGGAAAGGAACCAATGAAATACTGATCAGCTACACAGGCATGTCTTTTAGATTTATTTGCATTCTCTGAATATATAAGAACTACTTCCCCACAAAGTGAGGGATCAGTTTATATATTGATTATTATATAGAATTGTTCCCCCACTTTATATCCACATAATTTCTTGTTTGTCCATAAGCCATAGCAAAGGAACCAATGAAATACTGATCAGCTACACAGGCATGTCTTTTAGATTTATTTGCATTCTCTGGAATATAAGAACTACTCTGGCCACAAAGTGAGGGATCGGTTTATATATTGATTATTATATAGAATTGTTCCCCCACTTTATATCCACATAATTTCTTGTTTGTCCATAAGCCATAGGAAAGGAACCAATGAAATACTGATCAGCTACACAGGCATGTCTTTTAGATTTATTTGCATTCTGAATATATAGCAACTACTCTGGCCACAAAGTGTAGGATCGGTTTATATATTGATTATTATATAGAATTGTTCCCCCACTTTATATCCACATAATTTCTTGTTTGTCCATAAGCCATAGGAAAGGAACCAATGAAATACTGATCAGCTACACAGGCATGTCTTTTAGATTTATTTGCATTCTCTGGAATATATAAGAATCTACCTGGCCACAAAGTGAGGGATCGGTTTATATATTGATTATTATATAGAATTGTTCCCCCACTTTATATCCACATAATTTCTTGTTTGTCCATAAGCCATAGGAAAGGAACCAATGAAATACTGATCAGCTACACAGGCATGTCTTTTAGATTTATTTGCATTCTCTGAATATATATGAACTACTTCTGGCCACAAAGTGAGGGATCGGTTTATATATTGATTATTATATAGAATTGTTCCCCCACTTTATATCCACATAATTTCTTGTTTGTCCATAAGCCATAGGAAAGGAACCAATGAAATACTGATCAGCTACACAGGCATGTCTTTAGATTTATTTGCATTCTCTGAATATATAAGAACTACTCTGGCCACACAAAGTGAGGGATCAGTTTATATATTGATTATTATAAAGAATTGTTCCCCCCACTTTATATCCACATAATTTCTTGTTTGTCCATAAGCCATAGGAAAGGAACCAATGAAATACTGATCAGCTACACAGGCATGTCTTTTAGATTTATTTGCATTCTCTGGAATATATAAGAACTCATTTCTCTGGCCACAAAGTGAGGGATCGGTTTATATATTGATTATTATATAGAATTGTTCCCCCACTTTATATCCACATAATTTCTTGTTTGTCCATAAGCCATAGCAAAGGGTCCAATGAAATACTGATCAAAGCCACACAGGCATGTCTTTTAGATTTATTTGCATTCTCTGGAATATATAAGAATCATTTGGCCACAAAGTGAGGGATCAGTTTATATATATTGATTATTATATAGAATTGTTCTCACTTTATATCCACATAATTTCTTGTTTGTCCATAAGCCATAGGAAAGAACCAATGAAATACTGATCAGCTACACAGGCATGTCTTTTAGATTTATTTGCATTCTCTGAATATATAAGAACTACTTGGCCACAAAGTGAGGGATCGGTTTATATATTGATTATTATATAGAATTGTTCCCCCACTTTATATCCACATAATTTCTTGTTTGTCCATAAGCCATAGGAAAGGAACCAATGAAATACTGATCAGCTACACAGGCATGTCTTTTAGGATTTATTTGCATTCTCTGAATATATAAGAACTACTCTGGCCACAAAGTGAGGGATCGGTTTATATATTGATTATTATATAGAATTGTTCCCCCACTTTATATCCACATAATTTCTTGTTTGTCCATAAGCCATAGGAAAGGAACCAATGAAATACTGATCAGCTACACAGGCATGTCTTTTAGATTTATTTGCATTCTCTGGAATATATAAGGAACTACTCTGGCCACAAAGTGAGGGATCGGTTTATATATTGATTATTATATAGAATTGTTCCCCCTACTCTTTATATCCACATAATTTCTTGTTTGTCCATAAGCCATAGGAAAGGAAACTACGAAATACTGATCAGCTACACAGGCATGTCTTTTAGATTTATTTGCATTCTCTGGAATATATAAGAACTACTTCTGGCCACAAAGTGAGGGATCGGTTTATATATTGATTATTATATAGAATTGTTCCCCCACTTTATATCCACATAATTTCTTGTTTGTCCATAAGCCATAGCAAAGGAACCAATGAAATACTGATCAGCTACACAGGCATGTCTTTTAGATTTATTTGCATTCTCTGAATATATAAGAACTACTCTGGCCACAAAGTGAGGGATCAGTTTATATATTGATTATTATATAGAATTGTTCCCCCACTTTATATCCACATAATTTCTTGTTTGTCCATAAGCCATAGGAAAGGAACCAATGAAATACTGATCAGCTACACAGGCATGTCTTTTAGATTTATTTGCATTCTCTGGAATATATAAGAACTACTTGGCCACAAAGTGAGGGATCGGTTTATATATTGATTATTATATAGAATTGTTCCCCCACTTTATATCCACATAATTTCTTGTTTGTCCATAAGCCATAGGAAAGGAACCAATGAAATACTGATCAGCTACACAGGCATGTCTTTTAGATTTATTTGCATTCTCTGGAATATAAATGTCTAGAAACTTCCATGACCACAAAGTAAGGGATTAGTTTTTATATTCATTGTAATATAGAATGGATCTCCCTTCTTATATACACATAATTTCTTGTTGATCAAGTTCTGGTCCACCTCATCTCCCCCAACTATGGGTTAATTAGTAAGAGTTGTATCACTAAACCATCTCTCAAAAAAAAAGTAAAATCTAAAAATATTTTCTGGCTTTAAATAACCTGCAAAGGGTTGATAAGCTGTAAAAGAAAAAAAAAACAACTCAATCAGTTTATTGTCCTTTTTATTTCTAAAGTTGTTTCATTCTCATTCACTGTCAGTAATCAACTGTATCCTAGCAGCATTATTACCTTGCTTGGGGTAAAATGATTAAAAAAAAAGAAAAAGAAAGAGGGGGGTTGAACTTTACTCTTGGTTGGGTTTTCATCACATATTATAAGCCACTGAGCTTTCACTTTGGTAGCCTTGTTTGTTCATGATTGATCTTTCCAGGATCAACCCATGGACTATTCCTGTCCTGTCTCTGTATTTAAATCCCCCCTCCTCTGCTAAAACAAGGATTTGTCAACAATAATTAGACTCAACTTCCAGGTTTATCCCAGTCCCTGAAAATTAATTTGCTTTGTAGTGTTTTTGTCTGCAGACAAATGAAACTTGATATCAGATTGACTTGTCAGAGATACACAAAGAGAGCAAGGTCACCAAGTAATGAAATATTTTTAGGTAGAACACTTATGTAGCCATTTTCATCTGGCCATAAATAAAACCATAAATAGTCTATGTTGGAGTAGATAGACTTTAATTGGAGTAAATAGACGAAACTCTCACCCGGTTCATACTCCACACAAGTCTATTGAACAGATGAAGAGACTCATCCCTTGTTTCCTGTTTAGGATGCGGTTTCCAGTTTTCTCTTTTCTAATCTTCTCACTCTTATGTAGCCCCCTGCACATCAGTGGCGTTACTGCCTTGCTTGGGGTGGTATGATTAAAAAAAAAAAAAATGTTACACATCCTTTGCTTAAAGTTGTTGCAAAACATTTTCAACTGTCAACCCCTTAATACAGCAGTTCTTAACCAGAGTTATAAGGGGTGCAATATTGGCTCCTTGGTGGTGCAAAGGTACTAAATCATTAGGGTTGGTTTATTAAAAAAACTCTAGTATAGTGTTTCGTGATCTGACATAGAAGCTTACACTACCGGCGATAATTATTAAGCCATCCCAGTCTTTTAAAAGAAATGATGTATTTCATACAATTTTTAGTATTTATTGCCAAGTGGATAATTCTAAGTGAAAATAGAATGGTTCTTTTGTTATTATTACTTTGCAAAATTTTACAAGGCAAATAGCGACAATTTACCCATCGCATGTGTGTGTATATATATATACACACATATATGGTAAATATGTCTGTAATCAACTGTACATGTTAATCATGTGTGTATATATATATATATATATATATACAGTAAATATGAAGGGTGCGATGGGTAAATTGTCGCTATTTGCCATGTTATTTATTTGCTATTTGCCTTGTTATTCTATTTACCTTGCTATATATATATATATATATATATATATATATATATATATATATATATATATATACTACTGCTTATAATTATTAGGCTACCCCAGTTTAAAAAACAAATGATGCATTTCATACTATTTTTTAGTATTTATTGCCAAGTGGATAATTGTAAATGAAAATAGAATGGTTCTTTGGTTAATACTGCATACTGGACAATAACATGTGCATCAAATAAACTGTTTTGGTGTCCAGTTTTTGTGCTCTCTTCCCCATGCTAGTCTCTTCTTCTTATTGGCTGGCCGAAGCAAAGGCTTCCTGGCTGCCTTGTAAAATTTTGCAAAGTAATAACAAAAGAACCATTCTGTTTTCATTTAGAATTATCCACTTGGCAATAAATACTAAAAATAAGATGAAATACATCATTTCTTTTAAAAAACTGTGGTGGCGTAATAATTATGGCCGGTAATATATATATATATATATATATATATATATATATATATAAAATCTACTGCGTGCGATTGGTAAATTGTCGCTATTTGCCTTGTAAAATTTTGCAAAGTAATAATAGCAAAAGAACCATTCTATTTTCACTTAGAATTATCCACTTGGCAATAAATACTAAAAATAGTATGAAAAATATCATTTTTATTTTTTAAACTGGGGTGGCCTAATAATTATTATTTTTTCCATCAGCATGGCTGATGCTAGCCTCCAGGAGGGTAACTAACATCTTCCATTGACATGAAAGGGAAACAAATATATTTAATCAATTGCTAGGAAAGTTGAGTCTCTGCATCACTCTTGACAGTTTTTCTCATCAAAATCTATCTTACATATTTATAAGTCTACCATTCATCGTTGCTTTGAATATGGCTGCTACATCTAGTCTGTTGCTTTCTGTTATATATTTAGAGATTCTTGATAAAATCCAAAGAAGAATCTGCAATGTTTCTCCCAGAATCTATCTTACATATTTATAAGTCTACCATTCATCGTTGCTTTGAATATGGCTGCTACATCTAGTCTGGTGCTCCTGTTATATATTTAGAGATTCTTGATAAAATCCAAAGAAGAATCTGCAATGTTTCTCTCCAAAATCTATCTTACATATTTATAAGTCTACCATTCATCCTTGCTTTGAATATTGCTGCTACATCTAGTCTGGTGCTCCTGTTATATATTTAGAGATTCTTGATAAAATCCAAAGAAGAATCTGCAATGTTTCTCTCCAAAATCTATCTTACATATTTATAAGTCTACCATTCATCCTTGCTTTGAATATTGCTGCTACATCTAGTCTGGTGCTCCTGTTATATATTTAGAGATTCTTGATAAAATCCAAAGAAGAATCTGCAATGTTTCTCTCCAGAATCTATCTTACATATTTATAAGTCTACCATTCATCCTTGCTTTGAATATTGCTGCTACATCTAGTCTAGTGCTTCTGTTATATATTTAGAGATTCTTGATAAAATCCAAAGAAGAATCTGCAATGTGTCTCTCCAGAATCTATCTTACATATTTATAAGTCTACCATTCATCCTTGCTTTGAATATTGCTGCTACATCTAGTCTGGTGCTCCTGTTATATATTTAGAGATTCTTGATAAAATCCAAAGAAGAATCTGCAATGTTTCTCTCCAAAATCTATCTTACATATTTATAAGTCTACCATTCATCCTTGCTTTGAATATTGCTGCTACATCTAGTCTGGTGCTCCTGTTATATATTTAGAGATTCTTGATAAAATCCAAAGAAGAATCTGCAATGTTTCTCTCCAGAATCTATCTTACATATTTATAAGTCTACCATTCATCCTTGCTTTGAATATTGCTGCTACATCTAGTCTGGTGCTCCTGTTATATATTTAGAGATTCTTGATAAAATCCAAAGAAGAATCTGCAATGTTTCTCTCCAGAATCTATCTTACATATTTATAAGTCTACCATTCATCCTTGCTTTGAATATTGCTGCTACATCTAGTCTGGTGCTCCTGTTATATATTTAGAGATTCTTGATAAAATCCAAAGAAGAATCTGCAATGTTTCTCCCAGAATCTATCTTACATATTTATAAGTCTACCATTCATCGTTGCTTTGAATATGGCTGCTACATCTAGTCTGTTGCTTTCTGTTATATATTTAGAGATTCTTGATAAAATCCAAAGAAGAATCTGCAATGTTTCTCCCAGAATCTATCTTACATATTTATAAGTCTACCATTCATGTATTCCTTCTATTACGTGTAACTGCCAAGTTTTTCAAATCCTTGCTTTGAACATTGCTGTATATTGAATATTGATCTGATGCTTCTGCTACGTATTCCAAGATTCTTGATAAAATCCAAAATAGAATCAGCAATATTATTGGTCCTGACCTGGTATCTCATTTTCAGTCACTTTTCCACTGCTATAATATAGCTTTCCTGTACCTTTTCTATTCATGGTAGTTGTTCTGATGAACATTCCTGAGTAAATGGTATCATGACTGAGACTAAGAACTACAATTATACCTACTTAGAGCCAAATCCGAAGCAAAAACTAAAATAAAAGAGCTGAAAAAATACAGACAGATAAACAGACACATACACACAAACATCTTGCCTTTTATATATATTTATATATATATATATATATATTATTGATTTTCTGCACTATTGTAAGAGCTGCAACGTTGAAACTTCTGAATATCATTTCTTATGTCTTTGTCTATGAGTGCATGAAATTTGATTAAAATCAGACCACTCCTTCTATAACCTGATTTTTTCGATCATCAAGTTTTGATATTTATCAAGGGTGCCTTGACACAAAACCTAGCTAAGAACACTCACAGGCGCTTATAGTACAACTGTGTAAATTTTCAAGAAAATCAGTTCAGCCGTTTCGGAGTCTATAGGTAATGGACACACACACACAGACAAAGTTCCATTTATAAATAAGTTTATATGAGAAGTCATGTATCCCTTCTATTACGTGTAACTGCCAAGTTTTTCAAATTCGCATTGCTTGGCTTTTTCTTTTAGTTGGTATAAAAGTTGTATGATAGACTCATTCAGTTGTTGTCTCGTCTCAAAAAACTTAGTTCTTTCAGCGATGACTAACCTCCTCAATGGTTCAATATTCTTTAATATTATTTTGACGATTTCTTCTAAGCTTTTCAGGTACGTCATCGTTGAAACTTGCTTTACTGCTTGCCATCCTGCTGTTGTGAAGAACATGTCTGTAATCTCGTTTTGTTCTCCTTCATTTCATCTGCTCTCAGTTTCTTTACCCTGGCCAACACTGCAATGCCTCTAATCCATGTCTCCACAACAGTGTTTTCTTTTTAATCATATTCTCTTGCACTCATCAACCCCATGTATCTTAATAATTTTACTGCCTTGCTTGGGGTGAAATGGGTAAAAAAAAAAAATTGTACACATACACAAACCTGCATATACTGTTTCTATCAAAATATGAAATAATCGGTACCTCTGTAAATAAGATTTTTTTTTTTTATAGAATTCAGTTTAATGTGAAGACAATTCTAATATCTTTCTAATGATAAAAGTCATTCCACCTTTGTCTATATTGTGAAATTCAACCAAAAGTCTCACTCCGAATCCTTACAAGTTGCCATATTTAATTCAGCCAAAAGTCACACTCCAAATCCTTAGAAATTGCCATTTTTAATTCAGCTGAAAGTCTCACTCCAAATCCTTAGAAATTGCCATGTTTAATTCAGCCAAAAGTCTCACTCCAAATCCTTAGAAATTGCCATATTTAATTCAGCCAAAAGTCACACTCCAAATCCTTAGAAATTGCCATATTTAATTCAGCCAAAAGTCTCACTCCAAATCCTTAGAAATTGCCATTTTTGATTCAGCCAAAAGTCACACTCCAAATCCTTAGAAATTGCCATATTTAATTCAGCCAAAAGTCTCACTCCAAATCCTTAGAAATTGCCATGTTTAATTCAGCCACAAGTCTCACTCCAAATCCTTAGAAATTGCCATGTTTAATTCAGCCACAAGTCTCACTCCAAATCCTTAGAAATTGCCATGTTTAATTCAGCCAAAAGTCTCACTCCAAATCCTTAGAAATTGCCATGTTTAATTCAGCCAAAAGTCTCACTCCAAATCCTTGTGGTCAATTTAATTCACTATCCCCCTTTCTATTTCCTGCCCTCCCTCACTTGAATAATTTCTGGATTGAAGACGAAAGTCCAGCATAGCCAGCATTGGTGCCACTTTGTAAGTATTGCATGATCTTCTTTGTCCACTATTGCCACAGTCCAACACAGTTGTCTCCCTTTGTTCTTTCTCTTGTCCTAACAGCACTTAGAAAACAGAAGGTAGTTCTTTTGATTCAAGACATTCTCCAAGGAAATTGCACTGGTTAACCATTTAGACATGTCCCCCACCATAACTTTCACATTCAAATAAAATGTATATATATACCTTCCACATATCTTTTTAAAAGAAATTAATGAATTTTGTCTTTATACTGTAATCAGAAATAATATCAGACTATGTTATATTTAGTGGAAGCCTGTTTGAGTAGACATCTTTGTTTTTTCAACAGTATATGTTTATCTAAGCAGCCTGGCTATTTTAGGAAAAGAGCAGAATTTCTTTATTGAAGTCTCTTGAAAAAAATCCAGGCTGGTAGATAAAAAATATATTGTTTAAAAAAAAAATATCTACTAATCTGGGTTATAAATGTTCCGGTGAAGTTTAGCCTGATATTCCAGCAACCTCAGGATTGCATTTACATGAATGAATCCAAGATCAAGGTCTGTTTCAAGTTTCAGGAATGACCAAAATGTTAATTATATATATATATATATATATATATATATATATAACATAGTACACTTGGTATATAATCCAGATAAATTCCGAAAGAGACGAACTCAAGAGAACTCAATGTTAAATTCATTTATGTAATTTAACAGAGTAATATAATTAATAAAAGATTTTAGATTATTACAATGGG
>JBBBDQ010000276.1:5830000-6065000 GCA_037127315.1 Ascarosepion bandense
TTTCACACGTGCAGTCAAAATAAGGAGAGAAACATTATAACTATACAGGTTAAGAAGTTGTGGAGAGTCATGATCACTCATATCCCTAAGCTACACTGCACATAGAAGAAACCAAGATAGCAGTTCAAAACATGCAGCCAGAACAACGTCAAATTAAAGTTTTTAAAGATTGTAGGTGACAGGGAAGTAATAAACCAGAAGGGAATTCCGCAGCAAGAAAAAAAATTATTAGAATAGATTTTGGAGCCACATTATTTCAGCAGTAAAGCAATATATTCTTCTTCTTCTATGTGCCCTGTCCCTTCAGGACGTAGGCGATCATGGATCTCCACGTCTCCCTATCCCTTGTGCCTCTTAGTATGTTTGCTCCTGTTGCTCCTGGCAACCCCCGTTCCGTCATCCACCTGATCAGGCCCTGCAAATATGTTATCCGCTGCCTTCCTCTGTCTCTCCTTCCTTCTATCTGACCAGTCAGTATCAGGTTCTCCAGGCTCTCCTTCCTCATTGCATGTCCCAGGAACTTCAGTTGTCTCTTCCTGATGCTCAGCATCAATTTCCTTTTTGTTGCCATTCTTTCTAACACTTCGTCGTTGCTTGTATGCTCAGTCCACGATATCCGTAGCATCCTTCTGTAGAACCACATTTCGGCCGCTTCCAGTTTTGTCCTCATTTTCGATGATATTGTCCAGCATTCACAGCCGTACTGAAGAACTGACATCACGTAGCAGTCTAGCACTCTTTTCTTCGTTTCTATTGAGATTTTCCTGTGTGTTAGTATTTTGCTCGTCTTCTGGAACGCGTCCTTTGCCATGCCAATTCGCCTTCGGATCTCCGTGTCGCACTTTCCATCTCCTGTTAGAACACTTCCTAGGTACTTAATTTAAGTACCTAGGAAGTGTTCTAACAGGAGATGGAAAGCAATATATTAATATGCTTAAATTCGTGTGGTCAATGTGGAGAGCTCATTAGAACATTTGCCATGAAAGTATTTATATAAAAGACAGAGGGAAGATGACAAGTCAAGTCATGCTGGTAGAAGAATCCAAAAATGACCATTCCTAGAAAAAAAGATTTGGCACCTCTGAAGACTAATGGTTTAGATTATTCTGCAAGAAATCAGAGATTCTAGTCTTGAAATAAATTTAGATCAAAAGAAAAGGTATTTATTGTACCTTTTTGTTTTTTAATCACTTCACTTCAAGCAAGGTGATAATGCCCCTGAGTTACTTTGAGTGGAAAAGAATGAGAAAACTTTAGTGAGGAGAAAGGACAATAAAAGAATGGGTTAAGTGACTGAAGTTGAGATGCCAGGTCAGGGCCTATAATATTACAGACTCTTCTTTGGATTTTGTCAAGGAACTCAAGATATATAGATGCAATGGCAGCAATACCCAACATACGAACAAATGGTAGATTTATAAATGTGCAAGGTTTTGCTGACCTGCCTTCACATAGGCCATACCTACATCACACACCATCATTTACTGGAGGGCACAGAATCCCTAATATGTCCCAGATGTCAAAAAAGATTAAGTGTCAAACATATACTTTTAGAGTGTACAAACTTAAATAGAGTGTGAAAGAAGTATTACCAAAAAAGTAGTTTGAAAAAACTATTTATGGAAACGAGACCAAGCAAGATACTTGAATTCTTAAAAGAAATCAAAATGTACTCAGAAATATGACCGGTTGAATACTATCTCACACACACATAGATATATGTATTTTTAACAACTTGCTATATATTCCAAAACTTGGTTCTACCAAATATATGTTTGCAAATTTTGTATATGTAATATATATAATGTATGTAGGCTGGATTTGGCTTCAGATAATCCGTGGTGGTTGGTATGCCATAAAATCTAAACAGCCAAATTAAATATATACATTTTTATAAAATATTTTATTAATTTAAAATGTATTAAATATATAAATTTGTTAAATGTATTAATTTGTCTAATTATATAAGTCCGTTATATATATTAATTTGTTAAATATACAAACTTTTTTAAATTGTTTTTAACTTTTTGTTCAATTTTTAATAATTCAATTCGGCGTTAAATGACCCGAGATGGGTTGATATACTGTAAAACAAAACAAACCAAGGATCTGTAGTATAAGTTTTGCCAAAATTTTATGAAAGAAACTAGGTCTGATAACAGACACAGAAAGGAAACTACAAGACTTCCTACAGAAGGTAGCTGAAGAGAATAACAAGAAAGGACTACAAATAAACTGCAAGAAAACCGAATGCATGGTCATCAGTAAAAAAGGCAGCCCAATATGCCAAATACAGGTTGGGGATACTAGAATCAAGTAGGTACAAAAATTTGAATACCCGAGAAGAGTTAGAAAAGAAGACAGAAAGTGCGACACAGAGATCCAAAGGTGAATTGGCATGGCGAAGAAAGCAATCCAGAAGTTGAGTAAGGTATTAAGAAACAGGACAATTTCACGAGAAACAAAGAAGAGAGTACTGGATTACTATGCGATGTCAGTTCTTCAATATGGCAGTGAATGCTGGACAATATCATCAAAGAATAAGGAAAAACTTGAAGCAACTGAAATGTGGTTCTACAGAAGGATACTGGATATAAAGTGGGGGGTCAGTTCTATATTACAATCAATATATAAACTGACCCCTCACTTTGTGGCCACAGCAGTTTCTATACATTTATATTCTTGAGATCCAAAAGCACAAGGATGCATTCCAGGAGCTGAGAAGAATATCAAGAAACAGAGACAATTTCACTAGAAACAAAGAAGAGAATGTGGTTCTACAGAAGGATGCTGTGAATATCATGGATTGATATGCCACAAAACAAAACAAACAAACTTGGAAATGTGCAAGATGAATTCTGACAAGAAAAATGGTCTGACACAACACGATGGACCAAAATTCTTAGTAGCAGACTTAGTAATTGATTTAACATAATTGCTCCTCTTTGTCAGTAGAAATCACAAAACCAAGAACCTGGAGGTTAGCATCAGCCATGTTGAAGGAGGGTCTACGGCTATATCATGTTGAATACACTGGTTCCCATCCAATCACCGAAATTAAGCAACATTGAACCTGGTCAGTACTTAAATGGGAGACCATTTTGGAATACCAGGTGCTGTAAACATAAGGACCAAGAATGGTCCACCAGGTTTGAGGGTTGGGTGCAGGGCTAACAACCCTACCCTGTTAAAAAAAGCTGTTACAGAAACAGCAACAAAATTTGCTGCCCTATGCACCATCTGGGTGTGATGGATAAATGATGATGATGTTGAAGGAGGGCAAAAATTGTTATCTATGATGAATAAATGATTGAAGCTTTGTTTTGGAAGTGTTCAAATTTACAAACCATTTCTTGTCCCATTTAACAACTGATTGATGGTAATTTTCAAGAATAACAGCTAGATTGAAAAATTTCTGTTAATACTGCAAGTAGAAGCTGACATCTTTCAGTTCCTGCAATCAACTGCCATTTGTAGAAAAATCTATTTTGGGAATCGTAACAAAAAGCCTGACAGAGAATAACAATGAACAAAGATTAATGATCTTTTTGCAGGCTAGCAATTTGGTACCTGACACAAGTTTCAAATTCAAGAAATGATTGATGACATGGCCACACAAACCAGGCACGGTGTGTTCATTCAAAGCATATGACTGATCTAACCTTCAACTCACCACTCGATAGAAATGGTATCTATTTAGTTAAGTCGACTGATTTTACAGCATTAACCCTTATTAAATTATCTAATGCTAACTGGTTCTGGGGTACCTAGTGAGAAACTCACTACACAACAGAAGTGGTCAGTCACACTAACCTAACGATTATTTTATGCTGAGGTATCAAGTAAACTTGACTGATTTTACAGCATTAACCCTTGTCAGATTATTTAATGTCAGTTGGGTGTGGGCCAACCAGTGAGGATCAAATTCATTACTCAGTAATAATGGTCAACCAAATTAGCATCACAAACCATTATTCTATGCTAAGGTATCCTTTTAGTTAAGTTGACTGATTTTACGTTAACCTCTGTCAGATTATTCAGTAGAAATAGTTGCACATACATTGGAGAAAGCAGGCCAAGAGAATTTAACACTCACAGGATTCCTTTGAAAGCAAGAGAAGCAGAGGAGATTTCAGTCACATGTTGAAACATTGATTTCCATACAATTCCCAAAGTTAAGCAACATTAAACCTGATCTAGATGGGTGTGGGTATGCACGCAGTATAATCAACAATGGCTTGTAATTGTTAAGTGGAGAGCAGAGTTTCAATTCCGGTTGGGTTTATTATATTTACTTATGCTATAGCAGGTTATCCATTCTTTTCCACTTTATAGTGGGGAATCTGTTCTAGTGAAGGGTAGTTGTATATTGTTGCAGAGTAACAGAATTTGGCCTTGTTGTAGATAGCCCACTATAAGTCATAAAATGGTTATAAATCAACATAGCAAATACTTACACAATGTCCACCCTCGTCACTTTTATAGATATAGATTAGCCCGGTTTCACTCAGTTTAAGGAATAATAAGAATAAAAAACATATGATGAATTTACATAGCAAATACTTACACAATGTCCACCCTTGTCACTTTTATAGATATGGATAACAATGTAGAATGTCTCTATTGGATTAGGGTGGGAGGGGGAGAGGCAACATATATAGATAATATAAAGTGAGGGATCGATTCTATATTATAATCAATACATAAACTGATCCCTGACTTTGTGGGGTGATAATATATATTTTTCTACCCCTAATTTTGGCTTTCTGAAAAGTTTCAAGGTGTTGTTAGCGTTCTAAAATTTTGATCTACATCTGTGTGCAACTCCTGTCAAGCTAGACTGCAAAATGCAGACGTTAATTCGAATCTATTAAACAAACAAATACTTAGACAACATCCACCCTCATTACGTTTTTAGATATAGATATTCTACATTGTGGTAACAGAAGATCTGCCAAGAATAGAGAAATGTAGTAAGGACCTGGATGCAGATTTACTGTGATGTTTTAGCAATTAAAGCACTTTCTATACACTTTCATCACTTTAAATGGCATTCTCTTTTAATTAAAGTAGGCTTTTTTAAATCAAAATTATGGCCAGTCTTGTTATGGTGAATAAATAATGCATTTAATGTGTTGTTTAGTAAAAGTTCCCTTTTATGTTCATATAATCTTTTATTGTTTTAGACAATTTATGTTGAGTTTACATAAATTCTTTTGAATTGTTTTAGTGCATTCTTGTGCACGCTTCATCGCATCAACATAAAACTTTTCTACTTTGTCGTACATCTTTCACCTAAATATATATTTGAAAAATAAGATATTTAGAGTCTATTGACTTTAGCATATATATATATATATATATATATATATATATATATATATTGCTGGTGTTAATAAAACTGTGATGGATGTAATACAAAAGGAGTATTAAGTATATATTAAGAAATATATATATTATTTTTTTATTGGTAGCACAACTCGAAGCTTTATACACAACGCAATCTTCAGGTACTGAGTGTAGACTGACTTATGTAATTTATATTTTAGTAATCATATCTGGTTATCACAATGTTGGTGTAACTATATATTATACTGGGATGACAATTTAATTTATTTTTAAAATTATATTTTGCATTTAAAATGGGATCTTTGTGTGTGTATATCACGCATTCAGTAATGAATTAGAGCACTCTGGCTATTGGGCATGTATAATGATAATGTACATGCTAAAATGTTTGCCTTCTTCTACCGAACGCCCATTCGGTTGGGTTTCAATCCTGGGTTAACAGCAATCGGAGGGAGTCTAACCATACTGATTAGCTGTGATACAGCGAAACAAATCTGTCTGTGGATGACTATATATATATATATATATATATATATATATATATACATTTAGCTCTGTAATTTGAATATAAATTGCATTGAACCCTCCATCTTGATCAATTTTAATATTAATGTAATTAATATTAATTTGGATCAGGGTTTTTGGGATTTACCTACCTGCTTTTCCTTTTGGATTAAAGTTATATAATATATATATATATATATATATATATATATATATACACACACACATACTCAGATCCCATTTATTTTAAGTGCCATATATAATTTTTTATTATAAAAAAACTGTAATCACAGTAAATATATATATAGCTGGACTCTCATTCAAGGATACCTTTCGAGCTGGGCAAGATCGAAACTCAACAGATATATATATATATATATATATATATATTAGGGGCTGATGATTTGGGGAATGGGTCAGGCCATGAAGTTTTGAATGCCACCCACTTTGCACAGTATAAATAGACACAAATTTTAAGTCTTATCCAACATAATTCATTCATTTTCCTCAGTTTGTACGTATATGTGTTTGTGCATATATAAGAATTTGCATGTGTTGTTGTACATATTATTCTTTAAAACAAACTTTTACTTTGCATATATATATATATAAAGTCACACATCCTGATCTTTCAGTTTTAGTAATGAGATATTCCATTATTATTGTCACATGAGGCATTACTTATGACCTTACTTATGACTTAATAACAAAATAGCTCATTACAGAGTGGGGGGAGATCAGACTTCTTGCTTTTTATTTCTTTTGTTTCTTTAAATTAAAAAAAAAAATTAATTATGTAAAAAGCATTATTCTTTAAGTGTGACAAGTTAATTGTATGTATCTATTCTTAAAACACAACTTGACTTCATATATATATATATATATATATATATATATAGTCACACATCCTGATCTCCCAGTTTAAGTAATGAGATATTCTATTATTATAGTAACAGTATAGAAAAAAAATGACTTTTGCAGAAAATAGTAAGTTGGCTGAAAAGTTAATTTGGTTATTAAGCAGAATATTTAATTAATAAACTCAATATAACGAAGGCAACTAAAAAATTATTTTATTATTGCCATCATTTTTTCAACAAGATAGATCCAAATTTTCATGTATAATTTTACCATCAATGATTTTAAAAATCAACATTTTTTTCTTACTTGTGATGAACGTTAATTCGAGAGATAGCAATCCTACATGACTCAAAAACTACTTGTAATTGCAAAATGATAAGCATAATTTTGGCTGTGTAAGATGCATTGTGAATGAGAAATTGAGGAGCCGAGTTTGAATTTGTTGCATTCCCATACGTGCAAATATCCTTGGGAAAGGTATGAATCTGTCACTTCTCCCTCCAGCTATGGGTTAAACAGCAGGACAGATTGAGTTTTACAGCCTTGGTTGGCAACCAGTCTGTTGCAGAAAGTAATGGTAAACTACTTTGGGATAATCTTCTACCCAGTCAGTCATGTCTCTTTCAGGACATGATCACCCAAGTGTGTATCTACGTATGGCACTTAACTGGCTTAAGTTTTCTTTGGATATCTCTTCTTTTAATGAAATTAATTAAAAAAATCAAAGTTCTTTCTTATATGTGACAGAACAAACAGTTAATTGTATAGCTATAAGTAAGCCCAGATTACTCCTGTAAAAGATATATGAAATACAATTTTAAAATCAAAATGAACATGAAATGAAAATTAAACTTAAGATCGTGAAAGCCACCCTTTTCATTGAATGAAAAATACAAGGCAAATGTATTTTTTCTTAATTTAAAAAATGTATTCCCAACCATGCACAATGACTGTTATTTATGAGAGTCCTTTTTAGAGCCAGTTTTGAATAAAAACAAATTTTTACACAAAATAAAAATTTTGAATATAGTGGCTGCTCCCCCACTTTTCTAATGCATCCAGATGTGTATAAGTCAAACTCAGACTAGTATCATTTACTTTTTCACATTTTTAATCCATCTCTTCTCCCTCCAGCTATGGGTTTAATAGCAAATTAGGTTCTTTAGCCTTGGTTGGGAACCTACTGCGGGAAAATCTTTTGCCTGGTGAGTCATAGATCGAAAAAGACATGATTGCTCAAGTGCGTATCACATATGGCACTTAACTGACTGAGTGATATTTTATGAGTAATTTTATAAAATTACTCATAAAATATCAGTCAGTTAAGTGCCATACATGATACATGCTTTTAGGTGATCATGTCTCAAAAGAGACATGACTGACTGGGCAGAAGATTATCCTGCAGTAGGTTGCCATTGCTTTCTGCAGTAGAGTGGTTGCCAGCCAAGGCTATAGAACCCAATCTGTCCTATTATTTAATCCATAACTGGAGGGAAGAGATTGATTAATACTTTTCCCAAGGGTATTTGCCCGTAAGTGAATGGCAAAGAATTCAACTGGGATTCAAACTCGGCACCCATTCTATCATTAAATATAAATCGACGTAACTGCCAAATTATTTAAATATTGCCATCATTCTTTGACAGCCTTGATCATGTTGCCTTTCTTTTGTTATTTTGACTTTTAATTATTTTACCAAGTATATTTTTTAATTAATATTTACATATTAATATTTATAATTAATATTAATTAATTAATAATTTAATTTTAATATTTTATTATAAATTATTATTATTATTATTATTATTGTAACTATTATTATATTATTATTATTAATAAGTAACAAAAATTAATTAAATTAATATGAATATTCATAATTAATATTTATGTATTAATAATTATAATTAATTTACGTATTAATATTTATACTTAATATTTTTTTAATTATTTTTCCAAGGATATTTTATTATTAATATTTACATATTAATATTTATAATTAATATTAATTAATTAATAATTTAATTTTAATATTTTATTATAAATTATTATTATTATTATTATTATTGTAACTATTATTATATTATTATTATTAATAAGTAACAAAATTTAATTAAATTAATATGAATATTCATAATTAATATTTATGTATTAATAATTATAATTAATTTACGTATTAATATTTATACTTAATATTTTTTCCAAGTATATTTTATTATTAATATTTACATATTAATATTTATAATTAATATTGATTAATAATTATTTATTTTAATATTTTATTATTAATAATAATAATAATAATTATTATTATTATTATTATTATTATAAATAAATTATTATCATTATAACTATTATTATATTATTATTATTAATAAGTAACAAAAATTAATTAAATTAATATTAATATTTTTAATTAATATTTATGTATTAATAATTATAATTAATTTACGTATTAATATTTATACTTAATATTTTTTTAATTATTTTACCAAGTATATTTTTTGTTAGACACAATAATAGTGTTAATTTTACAGACCAAAATCCTTCTGAAGAAAATATGATCATTATAATTGCAAATTTTGATGGTACTGGTCGTATAAACTTTCTTTGAATATCTCTCTTTTAATTATTTGAAAGAGTAGAATCCTTTCTCACATGTGATGAAAGGTTTGTATAGATAAAATTTTAGATTACTTGTAAAGAAAATATGATAATAATTTGCCTATATTTTGAGATGAGGTATTGTAATTATTTATGTCATTCAGGCCGTTGTCCTCGTCTTGGTTGCCATAATCATGACATTTTGGCTGTTATACTCTCCGACCTTTTGAACTGAACCATCTATTTTGATCACTGAGGTAGACGGCTCAGTGGATAACTGTTGTTTGGATCTAGTGACCTGATCCAAAGAGTTGTGAGTTCAATACAGCAGTGGTGAACAAAAAAAAAAAAAAATGGAGTTAAAGGGAGATAACTAAGAAATCCAGAAGCAGCATGACTCACAGAATGAGAACAATTTGCCACAATGATCAAAATAAAAGTTTCAGTTCAAATTTCTTGTCATCAGAGGGTCAGAGCATACAACCGAGGTGTCCTGCTTATATTTACAAAAATATAAGCAGGACACTTTTTATTGGCTGACAATACATTGCTTTTCATTGGTTTTGTGCCAGTTTTTGTTAAATATTTTTTTTTTACTTTAATGATTTAACAGGCAAAATTGTTTTTCTTACATGTGACAATAGATTTAATTGCATTGATAAAAATCCCAGATTGCACAAGCATAAAATATAAGTCATGAAATTATTATTATTTAGGTATATTTGTCATTTTTTGATGGTATTGGCCTTGTCAAGTGTCTTTGGTTATTTTCACTTACAAAGATTTAAAAATCAAAATCTTCTCATCCATAAAACAATACAGTTAATTCTATCAATAAAAATTCTACAATATCTGTCTATATTTCTGAGATGAGATATTGTAACTTTTCACACTATTCGGACTGTTGTTCTCATCGTTATTGTCTCATTGACAACGTTTCATACAATTGTTGTATGCTCCACTCTTCTTCGGGTGATATCTGTTTGAATTTCAAACTGAACCAAGAATAGTCAGCAATCTGTATGTTGGTGTTTCTGAAGATTGGTTCGATAACATTTGTACAAAATATTGGATTTTCTTTGAATGGGGCTTATGTGCCTACTTAAGTCCAGCTAATTCTTTTGTTGGTTTAGACATTGCAACTCGTTTGATCAATATGGATATTTTTAGTGAGTAGTCAAGAGGACTCCATCCTTAAATTGCATGAATTTTTACAAAAATAGAAGGTGACTTCTAAAACGAACATAAAAATTGATTATTCTGGATTTGGTTTGAAATTCAAACAAATATCACCTGACAAAGGCCAAAGAGTACAACATCTGAAACACTGTGACTGTGACAATAAGGATAAGAGAAACAGTCCAACCAATGTAAATAGTGTAAGTATTTCTTTCTTTTTTAACTATAGTTGTTTTTCATCACTACTAATCATACTGTCTATTGTCAACCATTTTTACTTTCTGAATTTCATTTCTTGCATATCATTTCATTTATATTATATAATAATATTATTATTATTATATAATAATTATATTTGTGGCATATCATTTCATTTGTATTACACTTATGAGGATAATAATAATGTTTTATTGTTTTTATAAATAAAGCATTATTCATTTTTGACAAGGTTTTTTTTCATCTTAATTTCAATTACTTTGTTTTACACTAGTAGTTTTATTAGTAGTAGTATTTTATTAGTAGTAGTATTATCTGAATTTTGATTAGATTAAGCATTATCAAGCATTATTCATATTTGATTATTTACAACTACTCATGTTCATAAACGTGTGTGTATGTATGTGTGTATATATATATATATATATATATATATATTCCTCATTTGTAAATGAAAGACACCACATGGTAGAAACCTAGGTCGCATAATAACTCGTTTACAAATGAAGAATATTCAAAAGTTCTACAATATAATTGTATTGAACATTTTTAATACAAATGTGTACTGGTCGAATTTTATTATGACCAAAAACTAAATAAGCAATCAATATATATATATATGCAAGGTGTTCCATAAAGTCCGTGTGCAGTTTAAAATTTATAAATTTATAGTGCACACAAACTTTATGGACACCCTGTATATATATATATATATATATATATATATACACACACACACATATGCAGTTTGCAATAGATAAATTGTCGTCTAAATTATGCAAGAATGAAAATAACACTGACATCTCATTTTAACAGATATTTGCCAAAATTACACAAAAATATCTTGAATTATTAAAAAATAGATTTATTCAATAAAATTGCCAGTAGCTTCAACCACGGCATCCATATGACTTCAGAATCACCTACAACTCTTCTGGTCAGTTTCGTTGTTTAAGTTGATGAATGCTGACATGATCCTTGCATCCATGTCATCTTTGATGTTACAAGGAGTTTTGTTGGTCTCGTACTCTGGGGAGTTAGGTGGCCAGATATAAAGAGTGATATGGACGCAGAAATTGTCTAACAGCCATGAATGGGTTTTCCTGTTTGTATGGCATGGTGCAGAGTCCTGTTGTTAGATACATAGCACTCTAGCAGCCACCCTCTTGACCCAGTGCAACACTACCTCCTGAATGCACTTTATGTATGCCTCCATGTTGAGCCTAAAGCCTAAGATAAATGCAGGCATAATGCCACTATCATGAGTGATCCTTCCAAACACCTTTGTCATCACCATTAGACAAATCCAACTCTTTCCAAATCCTCTGCACACTCCCCAGATTAACAACCAAACACTATGAAATGTTTGTATTGGAGCTCTTAGTGGGAATGCCATGTGGAACTGCATATTGTTCCCAAACTTCTGTCGGAGTAAATTGAGTCACGGTGCTCTTTTTCTCACAGATGGTGCCCAACTGATCCTACTATACTACACAATCAGCAAAATCAAAAACAAACACGCATGTGGAAAAAAAATAAAAAAATAAAATGGTGGCAATTTACCAATCACACCATATACATATACACGCACAAATGTGTGTGTATATATGTACATATATATACATATATATATATATATATAAACACACACACACACACACACACATATATATACATCCATACACACACACACACACATATATATATGTATATACATCCATACACACAAA
This sequence comes from Ascarosepion bandense, assembly GCA_037127315.1. Classification (NCBI taxonomy): domain Eukaryota; kingdom Metazoa; phylum Mollusca; class Cephalopoda; order Sepiida; family Sepiidae; genus Ascarosepion; species Ascarosepion bandense. The sequence goes on from JBBBDQ010000276.1 coordinate 5,842,441, forward strand.
TATATATATATATATATATATACACACACACATAAATGAATATATATATCTACACATTTATATACTCCACACACACACACACACACACACATATACACACACGTATGTGTATATATATATATATATATATATATACATACACACACACAATTTCTCAATTTGCTTTTGTTTCTTGTTTACCTTCTCACCTGATTTGCTTTAATCTGTACCTAGGCGCAAGTCAAGTATAGCCAGCCTTGGGGCCTCCTTGTAAGTATCGCATGATTTCGTAGGTCCTGTGTCCGTTCCGTCCTCTGCACCTAATGTACATTTCTTTTATTTTTTTCTCTTTCATGTAGCGTTTCTATTCTTTATCCAATTGACTCATATTGAAACGTTTATCTATATATTTTTTTAAATCAGTTCATTTTCATATTCTTGATACCAGAAGACAAAAAGCTACATTGCAAAACGAATTATCTGATGGCTTAACTAAGATTTGAACCCTGATGTCTATATTTAATTTAGCTTTACAACTGAATCATATCATTCAAGGACTGACAAAGGCAAGTGAGTTCCTTCCAAATTTTGTTTCATTGTTAAAAAAAACATACATGTAAATTTTTTAAATTCTATATATATATATATATTAATCCGAAGACAGATCTGTTTTACTGTATCACAGTTCATCAGTACGGTTAGACATCTGATTGCTTTTTACCCAGGATGGAAACCCAACCGAATTGGCATCAGTCGGCGATTCTACCTCTGGGCTATAGGCACTGGGTAGGAGGCAGACTTTTTAGCATATGTATCATATGCCAATGGCTAGAGTGTTCTAATTCATTACTGAATGAGTGATGCGTAGATGCTATAGTAGCTGCTGTTTTACAAAGTCTACCATTCTTCCAGAGTGCTCAATCAGGATGTGAGAGTGTAAATAGTCATACATATATATATATATATATATATATATATATATGATTATGCGTAAATAGTCATATATATATATATATATATATGATTATGCGTAAATAGTCATACATATATATATATATATATATGATTATGCGTAAATAGTCATACATATATATATATATATATATATGATTATGCGTAAATAGTCATACATATATATATATATATATATATATGATTATGCGTAAATAGTCATACATACATATATATATATATATATATATATATGATTATGCGTAAATAGTCATACATATATATATATATATATGATTATGCGTAAATAGTCATACATATATATATTTTTTTTTTCTTTTTTTTTTAATCATTTCACCCCGAGCAAGGCGGAAACGCCACTGATGTGCAGGGGGGCTACATAAATGTAAAAAGATTAATTAGAAAAGAGTGAGGAGTACAAACTAGTTAGAAAGGAACAATAGAAAGCTGAGAAAGCAGGTACGATGACAGATACATAGGTGGAGAGGGGAGAGAGCTAGAGGCCAGTGGTTAGTAGATGAGTATTAACTTTGCATTTAAATTTCTGGAGGTTGTAGCCGTCAGGAAAGCAAGAATACGGGAGCGAGTTCCACAGGCAGGAAGTGCGAGAGAGGAAGCTGCAGGAGTAGAATTGTCGTCTGCATTTGGCTAACCTGACTGTGAATGGGTGGGACCCAGTTGCCAGTCTGGTTGCACGGGTAAACACCTGTTGAGGAGGCATCAGTGACTTAAGCTCATCCGAGCAGAAGCCATGAAAATATTTATAGAAGAGACAGAGGGAGGCCACATTTTGACGATGGGAAAGTGGCTGCAGTCGAGTCGCCAGATCAGTACCTATCACATTACAGACTCTCCTTTGGAGCTTGTCAAGAACACTGAGGAGAACGGCAGGGGCACCTGACCATAAATGGCAGCAGTACTCCATGCACGGACGGATGGTTGACTTGTATATATGCAGGATGGATTCAGGTGGCAAAAACATCCTGGATCGACATAGTGACCCAACCTTGGAGTAAAAAAGAAGAAGAAGGAGTACAAGTAGAAGAAGAAGGGGTATAGAAGGAGGGGTATGATTATGCATAAATAGTCATACATATATATATATATATATATGCATGTGTCATATAAAGACAAACAGATTTCAGGATGTAAAGTCTCAAATTTATTCACCTGGGGAGAATCAAGACACAAATTTCTTTGCGGACCACCTAATGTATCATACGAAAGATAAGTAATAGTATTATTAATAATAATAAAATAAATGTTCACAGCTTCTCACACATTTTTTACTGATATATATATACAAAATGAAAATTAAGGATAATATTAAATAGATAAAAATAGAGAGCTCAACGGATATTATCCAGAGCAATATGATACATAGAGAAGAAAACTCAACACATAATTAAGCGGTTATAAATCCAGAATTTGTTTCGGTAGTTGTAAAAATACAAGCTGCTTCAGCAGACCCCAAAAAATCCAATAGTTTAATTTAACTCAGACGATTAAAAAAAGATTCTAGGTTAGCACAAAGAGGAAATAATTAGGTTCGGTGAAAGATGCCTCAGTATTTCCTGTCTGTGCTAACCTACAATTTGCCGGTGGTAATCCTGCCTTGATTGGGATTAAATGATTTTTTTTTTTTAAATTAAAAAAAAAAACAAACACCTTAGCTGTCTTTCAAGTTTTGTATCAGGGGAAACTTTTTTTCCAATGCTAACAGGTCATGTTTCGATTGAAAAAATCTAGGTTCAAGCCCTAGTGCAGCCATCAGATGTTATTTTTTTTCTTTGGAAGGGGAGTGGTATTTTTCATTGATTGTGGTTTAAATTTTTACTATAGATACATTAGCATTCAATTTGTTTTCATTTATTTTATTTTCAACATTACTGTTCATCTCATTTCTTTGAGTCCTGAAGTCAATATCTGAACTCAGCCATTCAAGAATGTACCAGTTTCCGTGGGAATCAGTGTTTTCATGAATAAGACAAGTTGGTAGGCGCTGTTCAAAGTCCAGAGGGAAATTCTGGGGATTCTTAATTATCTGACGTGTTACAGTTATGGCATGACACTTGAAGAATTTTGGTTTGTAGAATAGCCAAATAGTCATGGATCCTGAATAAATCCCATTTGGAAATATTCAACAAAACTTTATCTTTTATTTTAGTAGAAGTTTCAGTTTTGTTTTATATATATATATATATATATACTAGCAGTATAGCCCGGCATTGCTCGGGTGTAATGAAAGCTTTAAAACTAATCCATGGTCCTGGAGGTCAGACTCTTTGGACGTTGGCAAGAAAGACTAAAAAGCAATAGTTGTTTCCAGTTAAAGTGAAACCGTAGACTGAAAGAAAAATGAATGGATGTAAGTCAAATTTTGATTTCCTGGTATCGTTATCAAAGAAGTTTTTTCGTCGTAAACTGAATTTTGAAGGCTAAATAAGTCCTCTGACTAAATGGCTGAGACTAAGAACTACAACTATACCTACTTAGAGCCAAACCCAAAGCAAAAACTAAAATAAAAGGGCTGAAAAATAATACAGACATACAGGTAGATAAAAAGACACCCACACAAACATCTTACCTTTTATATATATATATATATATATATATATATATATATATATTATCGATTTTCTGCACTATTGTAAGAATTGCAACCTTGAAACTTCTGAATATAGTTTCTTATGTCTTTGTCTATGAGTGTATCAAATTTGATTAAAATCTGACCATTCCTTCTATAACCTGATTTTTTCGATTATTGATTTTCGATATTTATTGGGGGTACCTGAACACAAAACCTAGCTAAGAACACTCGCAGATGCTTATAGTACAACTGTGTAAATTTTCAAGAAAATCGGTTTCGCTGTTTCGGAGTCTATAGGTAATGAACACACACAGAGACAAAGTTCCATTTATAAATAAGTTTAGATAACTGGATGATTGTTCGATTAGTTTTATGTTAGTACCATATAACCCTGTAGCGTATGCAGAAGGCCAGCATGCCAAACCCTTTCAAACACTTTCGAGATATCCAGGGCAACAGCTTGGGCTTTGACATTTTTATCAAGGGCCTGATATATGTACTTTTGATGGTTGTTGGCAGATCAGCAGTAGACCTGGTGAAGCAGAAACCATACTGCTTGATAGAAATTAGTTTTTTGGATGTGAGATACTGAATTATTTCAGCATTGATAATAGCTTTGAACACTTTGCCAAAAATTGGTAAGAGGCTGGTAGGTCAATAGTTAGAAAGGTAGAAGGGCTCTTCAGAGTTTTAAAAACAGAAACTACATAGGACTTTCAACAAACAGGAAAGCAAGAGGCAGCAAAGCAATAGTTTTAGAGTTTGGAAAAAACAGGAGAGAATTCATGGGCACATTTCTTAAGAACAGTGACTGGAATACCATCACATCCACTTGTTTTATGGGAGTCAAGTTCAGAAATAATTTTAGAGACCAGAGTCGGGGTTATGTATATATCGCTCAGCTGAGACTTAATTCCAGGAGGGAAGTCATGTGTGAAATTGTAAGAGAATTTGTGAGCAAAACCTTGTTCACTGTGGATGTGAGAACCTCAAAATTATTCAGCAGAAGAGGAATCGAAGATTTGCTGTTATTAGCACACTTTTGCAGAGCTGCCAGTAGTTCTTAAAGCCAAACTTGCAAGATGCTATATACTGCTTCATTCTATTAGGAAACAACAGCTTAGCATCATTTAGGATTTGCTTACATTCAGCCTTTGAGATTTGAAAAAGAAATCACTCGACCGGCGGTCAAGAGTGAGGGAAAATTTACTTGCTCCAAAATTACTCAACCAACTCCATTTTCTTAATAGTCGCCTTACATAAACATAGCGTGAATCGCTGACGGAAAACAAAAATGAAATTTTAATTCAAATTTTGAATGTGTTAGAAAGGATTTAAAAAGTTTTTAAAATGATAACAACAAAATTTTATCTTTCTTCTTAATAAAAGCATAAACATTTTGATGATAAAACTTTGATTTTATTAAGTTTGAGCCCTTTTAACACCATGATATGCTGTTTTCTTTTTTTTTTTTTTTTTGGCAATTGAGTGGAGGTACCTAAATTCGTAGTTTCTTTCTTCTATTTGACCACAACCTCTATCTCATAGATGATAAAAAAATAACAAATCTGATTTTTTCAACGATTTTCTATAAAAAGATTACTTACTTGTATAATTCGTTTTTCGGTGCGTGGTTGAAAGAAGTATGTGTATTTTTTTTCTTTCTTTCAAATGTTCATTTTTACTTTTCGAAGTGGAGAGGAAATATAGAATAATATTTTTAATAATATATATAACATTATTTTGGAATTAGGTGTTGGTCAAACTGATAACTTGTCAACACCTCTTTGCAAATATTTCTAATAGAATATGACTAATATGCATGTGTTTGCTTACAAAACCTGTTAAAAACAGAGTGTCTACTTATAACTTTAGGACTAGCAGGATATATATATATATATATATATCGACACGTCTTTGCAAATATTTCTAATAGAATGATATGACATGACTAATACGCCTGTGTTTGCTTACAAAATCTGTTAAAAACAGAGCGTCTACTTATAACTTTAGGACTAGCAGGATATATATATATATATATATATATATATATATCAACACGTCTTTGCAAATATTTCTAATAGAATGATATGACATGACTAATACACCTGTGTTTGCTTACAAAATCTGTTAAAAACAGAGCGTCTACTTATAACTTTAGGACTAGCAGGATATATATATATATATATATATATATATATATATATTAATGCAGGTTTCATTGAATAATATAGACAAGTTTTGTCTATTAATTTTGTGTAGGATCCGTTCATACCATCTGATATACTTGATGGTGATGTCGTTAAAAGACAACAAAAAATCACAGTATTTGTTGAATTTTTTATCAGGTCTAAGCTTTCGGCTCACATAAGCCATTATCAAAGAGTAAATAATAACACACAGTAAACATAGAACATTTAAGCTATTAACAATAAAGATAATTGAATTGAAAATATAAGTCCATCCCTACCGTGGCGGATGGCCGAAGACAGTGACAAAATAGTGGTGTTGTGGTCCCTGGTCTGATTACAGACATTTGAGTACGTTGTTGGAAATATCGAAATTGATTGTATTCAAACCAGGTTTAAACTGTTTAATGTAGAGTGCTTCGAGGATTTTTAGTTTCTGCTTATTATTTTCTTGTTTGAGTATGTACGTGTTATCAACAAGCGTTTTTCTCAGAAGTGTGCGTTGATAACCGTGTTGTTCTAAATGACGGAATATATTTGAATTTTTATTTAAGTGCAACGTCAGACGCCGTGAGAGCGAATTTGTGGTGTGGCCGATGTAGATATTATTGAGGTTGTTAGAGATACATTCTCTAAATGGACATATGAATTTATATACTACATTGGTCTTTTGCAAATCACTAACGGTGGGGGAAGAGTCGTTGCGGACAAATGAATTAGATGTAGTGGATTTAGTGTAATATATAATGAACTTAATTCTTTTGTTAGAGTCTGTCGGAGAAATATTAGTATTTATGAGTTTTTTTAGGATGTTTTCATCTAGTTGGTAGTTGGAGTGCATCTGGCTACGGTATAAGAGAGTGATATGTTTAGGATTGGTTGGGTTAGTATCATGTGTTGTTTTTTCCATGTTAAGCTTTTTAAGAAAGTAATGTATTTGTTCATCAACTATGTAGTTGGGAAAATTATTATTGATGAGTGTCTGTTTTATGTTTTTTAGTTCACTGTAGAAGATCTGATTTGTAGATGAATTGACTTTTGCACGGTATAATAGATTTTTTATAATGGCTATTTTGTAATAGTGGGGGCATTCACTAATATAATTGAGTGTGGAGGGATTTTTATTAGTAGGTTTTTGATACGGTGAGATAGTAAATTTATTGTTGTCAGTGTTAATTAATATATCAAGAAAAGGAATTTTGTTATCTTTGCTAAGTTCATAAGTAAATTTTAAAACTGAGTTATTTTGAAACTGTTTTTGAAGTTGTAAGATTTCATTAGTATTTTTAATTGATAGTAGGATATCATCAACATATCTTAGATATATTGATGGTTTTGTAAATTTTGCAAAGGTAGTATTTTCAAGGTTAGACATGTAGAAATTACTAAAAATCGGACCAAGCACTGAACCCATGGAGACTCCGTCACGTTGTATATATATAGTGTTGTTTGGATCAACAAAAGGCACTTCAGTAGTACAAGCTAGTAGAATTTTTCTTAGGATGTTGGGATTAATTTTGAGTGGGGGTAATGAAGGATTACTGTAAACATTTCTTATAATTATATCAATAGTTTCACTGACGGGTACATTAGTAAAAAGGTTTTCCACATCAAGTGAAGCTATGATTTCATTATTAGGTTTTTCACTCTTGAGGATTTGGATTGCCTCTAGGGTTGACTTTATGCTGTATTTACTCGGAAGGTAGGGTGTGATAAGCTGGTTAATATGTTTAGTTAACTGGTATACAGGAGTAGGAATTTGGGATATGATAGGGCGGAGAGGATAGTTAGGTTTATGAGTTTTTATGGTTCCGTATATGTAACCAGGTTTATAGTCACCAATAATTTTAGGGAGTTTTAAGGAATTCTGATCAGCGTTGTTGGCACTAATGAGTTTATTAATTTTAGATTTTAGTTGGTGTGTCGGGTTTTTGTTAATTTTTTTAAATTTTGTGTGGTCATGGAGTATGTGGTTGAGTTTTGTATTGTAATCTGATTTGTTAAGTACAACAAAGATGTTAGCCTTGTCAGCTTTTTTTACAATTATGTGAAGGTGGTTGCGTAGTTCGTGCGCGGCACTTTTTAGTTGTTTCGATAGAATTTTTGAGGAGCTTCTGCTTTTATCATGGCGATCTTTGATTGCCTCAGCCTTAAGTAGATCTTTCAGTTCGGGTTTAACGGTTATAAGTTTTTCATCTTGTAATTTAGTGATGCTTTGATAGAGCGTTTCTATTTCAATTTTTTTAGTAAGCTGGTTATACTTACGGTATATATGGCAGTTAGGTCCAAGGTTGAGTAATTCTTCTTGGTGCTTAGTTAGTTGGTGGTTGGAAAGATTTATGAATTTATCGAATTTTTTGGGAAGAGTGATCGTGCCATTGTATAGTGAATTAAGTTTTTTGACAATTTTAGCACGGTGTTCAACTTCAGATTTTGCAGTGATTTTGGATAGTCTGAGTATTATTTCTTCTAGTTGGTTTGAGGTAGTTATATCTTTCAGTTTGTTGTAGAGGTCATGTTTGTTCTTGTATAATGTGTGAAGATTTTCTTTCGCTATTTCAATTTGCCTTTTCACAAGGCTCCATTTATATTTCAAGGTGGTGATGGTGTGTTGGGCTGCTGGATCATGTAATTTAAATTGTATGAAACCTGCATTAATGAAAAAATGCTGCCAAAATACACACAATATATATATATATATATATAAACACGTCTTTGCAAATATTTCTAATAGAATGATATGACATGACTAATACGCCTGTGTTTGCTTACAAAATCTGTTAAAAACAGAGCGTCTACTTATAACTTTAGGACTAGCAGGATATATATATATATATATATAATGCTATATTTACATGCTTAATATCAGCGATAGTATGTAAATAAATATAAAAGTATCCATTTAAATCAACACACACTCAGCCTTTGAGATTTGAAAAAGAAACCACTCGACTGCCGGTCGAGAGCGAGGGGAAATTTACTCCACCCAAAATCATTTAACTCGACCGACTCCATTTTCTTAATAGTTACCTGACAGAAAACAAAAAATGAAATTTTAATTAAAATTTCGAACGTGTTAGAAAGGATTTAAAAAATTAAAAAAAAATAACTACATAAATTTGATCTTTCCTCTTAATAATAGCATAAACGTTTTGTTGATAAAACTTTGCCTTTATTAAGTTTGGGCCCTTTTAACATCATGATATACTGTTTTTTTTTTTTTTTGACAATTGAGTGGAGGTACCTAAATTCGTAGTTTCTTTCTTCTGTTTGACTACAACCTCCATCTCATAGATGATAAAAAAAATAACAAATCTGATTTTTTTCAACGATTTTTTATAAAAAGATTACTTACTTGTATAATTTGTTTTTCGGTGCGTGGTTGAAAGAAATATGCATATTATTTCTTTCTTTCTTTCTTTCAAATATTCGTTTATATTTTTGGTAAGCAGGGCGTCAAGGATAAAGTTTCTAAAAATCTGTGAGCATCTTTAATCTGGGCAACAGAAACATTTTGGCTCCACTCTGGAAGCATTAATTAAACAAATGTTTATGCTGACTGGGACAATAAAAGGTCGTTGTAGATCATTCTAAGTAACTTGTGAATCTTCAATGGCATACTTTTAGATTGCAAAAGGAATCAGATTTTCTTTTTTTGTTGCGAGATTTCTAATTGACCGCAGGCGAGTAAAGCAATAAACTTAAATCGCCCAATTAAGTTTTTAATTGACTGAGTCAATCGGGCAAGTGAAATCTCAAAGGCTGCTTGCATTTACTGAGAGCAGGGACAAAAATGTGCCTATTATAGTAAGATGTGTCACTCCAAGATGGAAGAAATGGTTCCTCTAGGCAGTGGTGGCCGAGCAAGCAGAAGAGAACCAATGGGAGGAATGAGGCTTGAGTCAAAAAACATTCTAGGTGGAATAAAAGCATCGATGTTGGCTTTCACCCAGGTGAAGACTTCAAATGCACAGTCTTCAACAGTGAGACTAAAATCTTTGTTCCAAGGGACATCACAAAGAAAGCTGTGGAATGTCTCCTAGTTCACTTTTTGATAGCAGTAGGAGGAAGGAAAGGAAGTGGAATGAAATATTAACAGAAACCATGGCATGATCAGAGTTGCCAAGAGTGCAGAGCTGCATGGCATGGCAAGAGTCAGGGATAGAAGTGAAACAGAGATCTAGCAGTGAGCTGAGTCCATTAGTGTTATTTGGGAAACGTATAGGGAAATCAATCACTTGCATGAGAGATTGAGTGATTGAAAAGCTAAACGTATCTGTGATAGCTTTCCAGCTGCTTGACATTAAAGTCACCGAACACATTTGAGTTCAGTGACTTTAGTGTCAAGCGGCTGGATAACTATTAGTAAAGGGATGAGATGAAATGACCTTGTCTATATTGTCTGAAATGCTGTCTAGTATGGAAGACTCAGGAGAGAAAGGGGAATGGTAGAGAAAGACGTACACACATGTAAGAATGGTGTGGAGATGCAAGAGAAATTACTTTAGCATAAGGGAGACGTTTGCTGACATGCTCACCAAGTCCATGGATATTGGAGTTCTTCTTAAAAAGGGGAAGATAACCAGGGATAGAGAAATCAGAAGGAATTTAAGTAAAACATCTGCACAATCTTAATATAATTTACTAGCAGTATAGCCCAGCGTTGCTCGGGTATAATGAAAGCTTTAAAACTAATCCATGGTCCTGGAGCTCAGACTCTTTGGATGTTGGCATGAAAGACTAAAAAGCAATAGTTGTTTCCAGTTAAAGCGAAACCATAGACTGAATGAAAAATGAATGGATGTAAGTCAAATTTTGATTTCCTGGTATCAATATCAAATAAGTTTTTTTCATCGTAAACTGAATTTTGAAGGCTAAATAAATCCTCTGAGTAAATGGTATCATGGCTGAGACTAAGAACTACAATTATACCTACTTAGAGCCAAACCCAAAGCAAAAACTAAAATAAAAGAGTGAAAGAAAATACAGACATACAGGCAGATAAACAGACACACATACAAACATCTTGCCTTTTATAGATATATATATATATATATTATTCATTTTCTGCATGATTGTAAGAACTGCAACCTTGAAACTTCTGAATATCGTTTCTTATGTCTTTGTCTATGAATGTATCAAATTTGATTAAAATTGGACCACTCCTTCTATAACACGATTTTTTTCGATTATCGATATTTATTGGGGGTACCGCAACACAAAACCTAAGAACACTTGCAGACGCTTATAGTACAACTGTGTAAATTTTCAAGAAAATTGATTCAGCCGTTTCGGAGTCTATAGGTAATAGACACACACACACACACACACACACACACACAAAGACAAAGTTCCATTTATAAATAAGTTTAGATTTAGATTAGATCAGTAGCTTTTACAGGGTCCAACTATAAATAATGCAATTCACTAGTTGTGATCAGTAGAGAAACGCCATTGTAATAATAGGCAGTTGTTAAACGGAGCCTGCTCTGTTACAAGTAAGAGAAATAAATTATGGTAATATTAGTAGAAACTAGTAATATTAATTTTGAGTGTCTTTTCTGTTGAACGTAATAAATAAAATTTTCAGTTAGAGACTTCAGGGAAGGAAATATTTCATGCCTTTATGTTTTGGTGTGTCCATCATGAACTTTATTCAGGCTAGATTTCCACTTTTGCATGTGATAATTTTTTTAGTTCGTTTAGAATCTATTATTGCTTGTTTATTTAAAGACACAAAATGAGAGATCAGTTTACGTATTATCTGAAATACTGAACTGATCCCCCATTTTCTGTAATCAGTAATAGCATTAGGAAAAATTTCAGGGTTCATGAAATTCCTTCAATTCAGTTTGTTTGCACATATTCTTCATTTGTTGACATGTTCAGTGCCAAAGAACATGATGTCATGTCCCCCTTTTTGAAATTCGTAACTTGTCTTCATTTTTTCCTCAGCTGTGACTAATACCCCTTTTCTGGTAGTACTATTTAATCTCTCTGTTGTTCAATTTTTTTTTTTTAAGCCTACGTATATCAATAAAAAAAACATTGGCACTGAAGGTGTTCATAAAGACAATTTCTTCACATGTTTTCTTCAAATAATGAAATTGATTTGCACACCATTTTCAAAAATTTACAACACCTTTTTCATTTTATTTTCATGTACTTTAAAATGTTTTTAAAGCATTAGGTTTGTGCAAAATTCTTCATCTTCCTTTCTTTGTAGACAAGAGACAAGAGTACTTTGCATGATCATTAAGCTAAATTTTTGTTCTCTTTGCTAAAACTGAGGATAAAAAAACATTTCCGCATATACTCATGGATATTTATTGTCAGGAATTTAACTATTTTGGAGTAGTTTCTTTTCTTTTCAGAGAACTCAAACAACTAATGAAGAACTATACCAAATATGGTATTTAGCCTACTCCCCCTATGGAGTGGGATTTGACAGAAGGTTTTTTTTTTTCGGTGGGGTCCTGCCTGACTGCATACGGAACGGCACAGGGACAAAAATTCCCCTCAAACGTTGGTTTGCAGAGGGGTGGACCCTATGATGAGCACCTGGTCCACCCCTCTGCTGCAATAGGGTGGCGCAACCGTGGGACACTGTTCCCCAGGACCAGGCATCTCTCAGTGTAATTTTTCTCAGAAGCAATCCTGTCCTTGCAGTTGGAGCTACAACTGAGCCACACTTTGTCTTCAAGGACAGAGACACAGCTGAGAGATGATTTGGTACCCACCCAACATAAATATACCAAATATACCTTACTGCTACTACTCTGTTTTTCTTCCGTCTTCCCCGTGTCCGAGGGTTGGAAGTTCTGCCATGTCGTCCAGGTCTGATGTTTATTCACCACCACCCCCAATCCATTTCCTGCTCAGGTTTGAGGCCAGTGCTTTTCAGATCCTCATTGATGCAGTCGGTCCATCTTTTCCGTGGGCGACCTCTAGGGTAGGAGCCTGGGATGACAATGCTCTCAACTTTTCTAGGCCGCACATCTTGGTCCATGCACTGAAGGTGGCCATACCAGCGCAGTCTGTTCCACCAAATAACCTCCTCCATACTAGCCAGACCCAGTCTAGACCTTAATGAATGTAAGGGGTCCCTGTCAGAGAGTTTCGAGGCACAGAACCAGCGGATCATGGCGTGATCACTAGGGGCTTATCTGGCTATATCCTCAGTCGTAACAGGCCATGTCTCACTAGCGTGGAGAAAGATGCACCTCACACACAAACTGTAAACATGGCCCCTGTTGTGCAGAGAGATGCCACGACATGTAAGGGTGGGGTGGAGCTCTCTAAACTTTTTCCATGCCAATCTTAACCTGGCAGTTGTGGCGTCATAACAGCCCCCTCTCTCACCGGTGGCATCACCCAGGTAGCAGAACGAGGTGACAACTTCCAGTTGTTCTCCATTAAACTCCAAATGGGTAAGAGCAGGAGTGGTTTCTGTAGGGATCAAATCCATTTCAAATTATTAATGAGGTGAATGAGGTGACAAATTTTTAATTTTGACCAAAAACTACCAGACAGAATTTAAAAAAACTTTTCACAGTATAATAGGAACAGGAATAGTGCATTGTGGTACAATGAATATTGACTCAGAATGACAAATCAGGGGAACCAAGTTCAAATTCCAGTTGAATTCCTTGCATTCACTTTCGCACAAATACCCTTTGGAAAGGTATTAATCCGTCTCTTCCTCCCAGTTATGGGTCAAATAATAGAACAGATTGGGTTCTATAGCCTTGGTCGGCAACCAGTCTACTGCAGAAAGCAATGACAACCTACTGCAGGATAATCTTCTGCCCAGTCAGTCATGTCACTTTCAAGACATGATCACCCAAAGCGTGTATCACATATGGCACTCAACTGACTGACTGAATATAATAGTTGAAAACATGATTAAGGCTTATACTGGGTATAAAGTGGGGTATCATCTTTCTATTGTTATGAAGTAATAAACTGATCCCCCACTAATTACAACTTAATAATATAATACATCTCTTCCCTCTCTAAGTATGAGTCAAATAGCATGACAGACTGGGTTCTATAGCCTTGGTCGACAACCAATCTACCTCAGAAAGCAATGGCAACCTACTGCGGGATAATCTTCTGCCCAGTCAGTCATGTTTCGAAAGGGACATGATCAGCCAAAGCGTGTATCATGTATGGCACTCAACTGACAGGCTGTATAAAAACTGTATTGTTTTATGAAACAAAAAACAAATGGTGGCCATTTGCAAAATTAACATGATAGAGAAGTGTTCCACATTATAAATGAGTGTTTATATAATTGTGCAATTATGGATTGCAAATGTGACTTGACCTTTTCTGAATAGGATTAAAAAGTGTCACTACGTTAATAATTGAAACACAATGTAAGAGGCTACATCAGTATTTATCTATATTTCTGAGATGAGGTAGTATTTACATTATTCAAACTGTTGTCCTCATCTTTGTTGTTATTTGTACGACGTGTCAGCCGTTGTACACTCCAGCCTTATACTACGCAGAGAATGAGAATGATACATCCCAATGATTGTAATAAAGGGTTCAGTACCAAATTCATAGCACCTGAAGAAGGCCGAAGAGTACAATGGTCAAAACATTGTACAAATAGCAACAAAGATAAGGACAGTAGTCCGAATAATGTAAATATTGAGGCCACATTACTTTTGAATTTTTAAAGCCAGCAACACGTGTAACTAGAAGGAAAAATAATGATATAAGGTGTTGATTTTCTTAAACAAAATATTAGGAATATCTGGAGAAACCAATTTTCCTGAAAAGGTGTTTTAAGAGAAAGTTTTATGAATTTCATGTTTCCGCAATGAATGCCCAATATTTCCTGAATGAAAATGGCTAATCTCACTATAACTTTTAACCTTTTTATTAAGTTAAAATAAGTCAAATTAATTTCTCTCCCTCCCTCTCTCTCTCTCTCTCTCTCTCTCTCTCTCTCTCTATAGATATGAGACAGAGTGTTGAAATGTTCTTACCTGTTCAGTTTCATATCCAAATGTAAATAAAGCAATTTTTAAAGAAGTTATGGAAGTTCCTGGGACATGCAATGAGGAAGGAGGGCTTGGAGAATATGATACTAACAGGTCAGATAGAGGGAAAAAGAGACAGGGGAAAGCAACGGATAACATATTTGAAGGACCTAACCAGGTAGATGACGGAACAAGGATTGCATGGTGTAACAGGAGAAGGCGTGCTCAGAGCCACCAGGGATAGGAAAACATGGAAAGCCATGATCGCCTATGTCCTGAAAGGACAGGGCACATAGAAGAAGAATATATATGCCAACTGTTTATAAGTAATTATAATGTGGGCATAAAATGGGGGATCAATTCTGTATTTTAATCAATATATAAACTGGTCCCTCATTATGTGGCCATGCTAGTTTCTATACATTTATATTCTAGATTTATGGGCTTGAGCTAGTGGATGGCAGAACGGGGTTTGGGTGGTGTAACAGGAGAAGGCATGCTCAGAGCCACCAGGGATAGAGAGATGTGGAAAGCCATGATCGCCTACGTCCTCAAGGGACAGGGATCATAGAAGGAGAATGGGTTTTTATTTCCTTAATAGATTTTATATATATATATATATATATATATATATATACATATATACTGTATCTCTGGTACTAATCAAAAACCTAGTACATATATTGGTTTAACTACAACCACGCTCTCCCGTAGACTTACATGTCATCTTTCTGATCAGAGTACTATTAAACAACATTTCTCTGAAAAACATAAACATGTAGGTAATATCAGACAGATTTTGGTCAACAATACAGTGATCCTTACTCATACACACAGTAAGAGGAACCTGCAGATATTGGAGGCCATGTACATCAAATCGAAACAACCAACACTCAATAAAATCAACTTTAAAACAGGAAATAACATATTACATTGCATTTGACTATATGGTTTTGTTGTCATTTTGCGCTATCCCGCAGTGTGACGTCATAAAACCGCATCGCAAATTTAAGAACTGCGTTTATTATTTTTGGTAACTATTGCCGTTGCCAACCGGAATTTTATGTCAACACCAAATAAAATCGTCGGTGATGGTGGATTTTATAATATTTTAATTTGAACGACCTCTCTGAAGATGGCTCATGTGAGCCGAAAGCTTAGAAGAAAGCTAATAAATAATTATCCAAATGTTGGAGAATTTTTGTCTTTATTTTCAACTGAAATTAAAGCAAAAATACGACGTTTAGAACGGCTCATGATTAAACATAATAGACATTCATTGTCTCTTATATTTAACAACATATGTTTAGAAAATTACTTGCTGCCTTGATATACTATATATATATATATATATATATATATATATATGTATGAGAGAGAGAGAGAGGCGGGGAAATGATGTCAAATCTGTAAAAATGGAGACGATATTTCCAAAAATATATCGAATTAATATAAAATGTTAAAGAGATAAAATAAGATAGAGAGCTCAATTGATATAATCCAGAGCAATATGCTATATATAAAAGAAAACTCAGCACATATCTAAAGCAATTATAAATCCTGATTTATTTTGATAAGCAAGTAAGCACACATCTCTTCAGATCGCAAAATAAAAAATATTTTATAAAATATTTTCAGTCAAGATAAGTCATAATTGTTTTAGATACGTGTTGAGTTTTTGAGTTCCAGTTGAATTCCTTGCATTCGCTTACGCACAAATGTACTTGGGAAAGGTATTATTCTGTCTCTTCTCTCCAGATATGGGTTAAATAATAGGACAGATTGGGTTCTATAGTCATGGCTGGCAACCAGTCTACTGCAGAAAGCAATGGCAACTTACTGCAGGATAATCTTCTGCCCAGTCAGTTGTGTCTCTTTTGAGATGATTGCTCAAAGCGTGTATCACGTATGGCACTTAACTGACTAAGTGACTGGGTTCTCTTATATATATATATATATATATATATACACACACACACACCCTGACTTAAGATTCACCCCTTGCCACTGATTTATATATATATATATATATATATATATATATATATGGTTAAATAAAATAAAGACAAGAGGAAAACTGTATTTTAAATTGCCTACGCGTTTCAACCATTTTCTTTGAACTTTTATTATGTATGTTAGTCTGTTGTAGTATAATTTCCATAAGTAAAGGTGAGATTGGGAAAAATCCTTCATTTTAATATCTCGTGACTTTGCACAACACATGAAAAAAATTATAAAAACTAAAATATTCTGTTAATCTTTTGAAATGATTTGTGAGCGTCTTTATGGTTGCCAACACTGTCTGTTTATAAATACGTAATTTAGAATAAAGCTCATTTCGTTTTTTGCCTTGATAAAGTCCATCACAGGACGAAACGCGTAGGCGATTTAAAATACAGTTTTCCTCTTGTCTTTATTTTATTTAACCATCCTGTCCTTAATCTCAGATCATAACTAAGTATATTTTTACACACACACACACACACACACACACATATATAATTTAACATTGAGTTCTCTCAAGTTTGTCTCATTTGGAATTTACCCGGATTACATACCAAGTGTACTACACATATATATATATATATATATATATATATATATATATATATACACAATACAAGAAATCTAGAAGCGAGTCACCACCTACTGCGGTTTCACACTACGGTTCTTCAGGGTTCTTCACTGATATATAAAAATCAGCGGCAAGGGGTGAAGTCAGGCTATATAGTTTGTGATCACTATTAATGGTTACAAGAGCAATCTAAGAAAATAATAAAATTAATAATGATGTATTTAAAACTTATTTATAAATTCGTTAAATTCTTTGTTTTGATTTGGTAAGAATTCTCAGTATCATTCACCACCTTTATCTTCTTAAAAAAAATGTCCCTGATGGAAATGAAAACCAGTTTGTCTAATCTAGTTTCAGCCTTAACCCTTCAACCTTCTTTCACTCAGATCTTCCACATGATTCATTACACCTGTGAATGCAACTGACATAGGACTGGAGGCAGTATCGTGCTTAGCAACATTGCCCCCCCCCACCCGCCGCATAGAATGCGCCTTGCGAGGCCCCTCTACCCACAGAATGCAACTTGCAACCACCCTCCCCCGAACATATCGAACCCACAATAAATGGTACTTTAAACAAAATAATATACTCTCATTAACGCAGATTTTCCGTTATAACGAAGAAATTGCAGAATTGGCATTAAGAACATTTTCACAAATTTTCGCTACTTTTTCTGCATGTTGAACAAAACAAATATCTATAATCTATTTCTCTCTCAAGTTCATTTTTTTTATTACAAATGATTTGCGCCATAACCCCACTACCCCCGGAAGGCTTCTATCAAAGATTAAGCCTTGGGGATCCTAGTGAACTCCTCCCAACAATTGCGGGGTCTGTGGGGGCCCTAAGCACCGCCCTGATTGGAGGGTCTTCTCTGCTTATACTATTCAACAAGTCTCATTTGTTCACAATATACCTTAAGAATGAAAGAATCAGGCATTTATAAATGACCACAGGTGCAAAAAACTAGTGAAATAATTGTTTTTATTATACAAAATAAATCTAAGACACATTGTACATACGTTGCATACACAAATCCTTTGCTTATATTTCTGAGATGAGGTAGTATTTACACTATATTATTCGGACTATTGTCCTCATCTTTGTTGCCATTTGTATGATGTTTCGGCTGTTATGCACTCCGGCCTTCTTCAAGTGCTAGGAATTTTGAATCGAACCCTTTATTACAATCACTGGGGTATATCATTCTCATTCCTTGTGTGAAGCTTCTTTTGGTAGTCATGAGTTATCTCCCTCTAACCCTCTAAGTTACTTGTTCACCACTGCTGTAGCCTGGTTTTGAACTATATTATACTATATATAGTAGTGAACAATAAGGACACATGGCCCAGTGGATATAGATGTTGGTTAGATCCTTTGACTTGCCCCAAAGAATTGTGAGTTATAGGGAAGCAGCTAATATTATTATTTTGATCAATGAATACCAAATGTTTTCTGTATGGAAATGGCTAATCTCACCAATACCATTTATATGAATTTGCTGTAACTGCCAAAGATCTTCACTAGGAAATAAAAAAAAAAAGAAGGAACTTGATATTCATAGTGATCATGGAATTTTTCTTTATTCAAACTAATTTTCTGTTTTCTTTTTCTAAAATTACAAATTTTCAACACTGCACTTGCTGACATTTCTCGATGTCTGTTCTATTTTTGACCATTGAAATGTTGTTGTGTGGAGGCATGTATTTTTACCCTCTCACATTTAATTCTTCTGCTTGTATGCTATTGCAATTGAACTTCCCTGACCCACACATTGAACTTATGACTTTTCAATGAACTAGACGAATTTCACAAGCACTCACTAAAGAAAGGACTCAAATTTTGGGAAACTTAATTCATTGTTTGTTCTTTTTATTTACTAGCAGTATAGCCTGGCGTGTTGCTCGGGTGTAATGAAAGCTTTAAAACTAATCCATGGTCCTGGAGCTCAGACTCAGCCTAAAGAATATCTGAAATAATAAAATAATTGCGACAATTTACCAATCGCACCTCATATATATATATATATATATATATATATATATATATATATAAAATACTAGCAGTATAGCCCAGTGTTGCTTGGGTGTAATGAAAGCTTTAAAACTAATCCATGGTCCTGGAGCTTGGACTCTTTGGATGTTGGGATGAAAGACTAAAAAAACAATAATTGTTTCCAGTTAAAGCAAAACTGTAGACTGAAAGCAAAATGAATGGATGTAAGTCAAAATTTGATTTCCTGGTATCGATATCAAATAAGTTTTTTTTATTCGTAAACTGAATTTTGAAGGCTAAATAAGTCCTCTGAGTAAATGGTATCATCGCTGAGATTAACAACTACAATTATACCTACTTGGAGACAAACCCGAAGCAAAAACTAAAATAAAAGGGCTTAAAAAAATACAGACATACAGGCAGATAAACAGACACACACACAAACGTCTTGCCTTTTATTTATATATATATATATATTATCGATTTTCTGCACTATTGTAAGAATTGCAACCTTGAAACTTCTGAATATAGTTTCTTATGTCTTTGTCTATGAGTGTATCAAATTTGATTAAAATCGGACCACTCCTTCTATAACCCAATTTTTTCGATTATCGATATTTATTGGGGATACCTCAACACAAAACCTAGCTAAAAACACTCGCAGACACTTATAGTACAACTGTGTAAATTTTCAAGAAAATTGGTTCAGCCATTTGGAGTCTATAGGTAATGGACACACTCACACACACACACAGAGAAAAAATTCCATTTATAAATAAACTAGCAGTATAGCCCAGTGTTGCTCGGGTGTAATGAAAGTATTAAAACTAATCCATGGTCCTAGAGCTCAGACTTAACCTAAAGAATATTTGTGTGAAGTTTGGTTAGAATCGGATAAAAATTGTGGATTTGTATAAAGGACATACAGACAGATAAATAGACACACACACAAACATCTTGCCTTATATATATATATATATATATATATTATCAATTTTATGCACTATTGTAAGAACTGCAACCTTGAAACTTCTGAATATCGTTTCTTATGTCTTTGTCTATGAGTGTATGAAATTTGATTAAAATCGGACCACTCCTTCTATAACCCGATTTTTTTTTTTTATTGATTTTCGATATTTATCGAGGGTACCTGAACACAAAACCTAGCTAAGAACACTCGCAGATGCTTATAGTACAACTGTGTAAATTTTTAAAAAAAAATCGGTTCAGCCGTTTTGGCGTCTATAGGTAACGGATACATACACAGACACAAAGTCTCATTTATGAATAAGTTTAGATTTAGATTTCATCCCAAGCAGGTGAGACTGCTAAGGTGCACAGGGAGCTTACAGTGAGAGAAAAGACTTGATCTAAGGGGTATTAAAGAAAGGATAAAAAAGGAATGGGATTCAAGAAGGCAGAAGATGTTACATTTCAATTTTTTGAGATTGTAACTATCAGGGAAGAAAGTAAATGGAAAGAAGTTCCACAGGCAGAAAGTGTGAAAAATTGCTACATAATAATATAATACATCTCTTCTCCCTCCAGTTATGGGTTAAATAACAGGACAGATTGGGTTCTATATAGCCTTGGCTGGCAACCAGTCTACTGCAGAAAGCAATGGCAACCTACTGCGAGATAATCTTTAGCTCAGTCAGTCATGTTTCTTTCGAGACATGATCACCCAAGTGTGTATCACGCATGGCACTTTGCTATTAAGGCTAAAGAACTCTATCTACTCTGCTGTTTAATCCATAGCTAGAGAGAGATGAATTCTTGTCTTTTCAAAGAGGATTGTGCTTTCTCAGGTTAACTAAGATGAAGTGGGAAGATTATATTGAATCAACCGCAAGATCTGCTGCCAGAAAAGTTGCTTCACCGTGTCGTGCTAGACAATATTTGCACATCTTGTACATTTATAAGTCTACCATTCATACTTGCCCTGAATATTGCTGCCACATCTGATATGGTGCTTCTGCTCCGTATCAAAAGATTCTTAATGGAATTCAAATATGAATCTGCAATGTTATCAGTCTTGATCTGGCATCTCTTCTTTAATCACTTTCCCACCACCCTAAATTAGCTTTCCAGTGCTTTTTCTATACATATTTACATGGTTATTTTTTTCTGGTGGTACCTCTGTTTTACAAATTAAATTTACTACACTTAATTGGCAGCTAGGTCTCATCCTGTTACTGTTGAAACTGCTATATGTTACCGTAAGTTCTATGCAAACAGTTTCTTCTCTTAAATTTTTTGCCCATGGAACTCCTTTCTGGCTTCTTACTTTGCAGATGTGAGTTGTGCAGTGGGTATCGACTCAGAATGAGAAATCAGGGAGCCATGTTTAAATTCCAGTTGAAGTTGTTACATTCACTTACATGCAAATGCCCTTGAGAAAGGTATTAACCCATCTCTTCTCCCTCCAGCTATGGGTTAAATAGAAGGACCCAATCTGTCCTGTTATTTGACTCATAGTGAGAGGGAAAGAGATGTATTATATTATTAAGTAGTAATAAGTGGGGGTTCAGTTTATTACTTCATAACAATATAAAACTGACCCCCCACTTTATGACCATCAGAAACCTTTATTCGTTAATAATTATTGGATGGCAATAAGTCTACTGTTAGAAACTCTTCTGCTCGGTCAGTCATGTCTCTTTTGGGACATGATTACCCAAATGTTATCTTCTGTCTCTTTCAATCCTGTTTTTTTTTTTATTGTCCTCTCTCGTCATAATAATGTTTTTCTCATATTCATATTCATAGTGAGAGGGAAAGAGATGTATTATATTATTAAGTAGTAATAAGTGGGGGTTCAGTTTATTACTTCATAACAATATAAAACTGATCCCCCACTTTATGACCATCAGAAACCTTTATTCGTTAATAATTATTGGATGGCAATAAGTCTACTGTTAGAAACTCTTCTGCTCGGTCAGTCATGTCTCTTTTGGGACATGATTACCCAAATGTTATCTTCTGTCTCTTTCAATCCTGTTTTTTTTTTTTTATTGTCCTCTCTCGTCATAATAATGTTTTTCTCATATTCATTCACTCTCAGTAACCGCTTGCATCTTAGTGGCTTTATTCACTTGCCTGGGGGAAATGACTTAAATAAAACACACTTTACCCATGAGTATATACGGTAATTTATACTTTTATAAATTTACATCAATGTACTTATAGAGATTGTCTGAGATATTAGGATGAAATCAATATTTAGAAAATTTTTCAATTTTTTTTAACTAAGTATATCTGTATTGCTACGTTTTTTTTTAACTTTTTTCTACTAATCTCTTCTCCAACCAGGTTTTTTCGGGGGAGAGGGGTGTTTTTATTCATAATACAATCTGCGGATTGAGAGTTGCATAAAATAAAAATTCTGTAAATTAAAAATTCATCTCAAGATCTCAGACAAAATATTCTTGTTGTTTTGTTCAGTGTTTCGGCTGGTCCATTTTCCAGCATTCTTCAGGTGACCACTAATGGAAAATAATGAAGCTAAATTGTAATATTTCACCTTTTTTAATAGTCCTCATGGCGCATTGTTAAGTAAGATTTCTTTGAACTGTCACCTGAAAAAGATGGAATTATAAACAAGTTGAAACATATGCGAACAAAAATCACAAAGATAAAAATATTTTTAAATCATTGAATGATAATTCGTGTTAAAATTTCCGACTAAAACTTTGTCTATATTTTATTTTCTTTGCTGTTAAAAATTTTTTTTTAGGCAAATATTGTTTCAATGCTTATTTCAATTTATAAAACCACTTACTTGAAAATGTATTATTGAATTATCTCCCTTAGAACTGACGATGTAAATTATTAACATAATAACATAATACAAAGTTAATGACAATTTAAAGTTACCATTAGTTGTAATATTCAAATTTATATCACTCTGTATTTTTATTATTTTCTTTGATTTAATAATTAATGAGAATCTCATATTTTCTTTAGTAAATGAGGTTAAAAGTTTAAAATTTAATTTTTCAAAAATCAAATTAAATTTGAGTTAACCCTTAATAACTGTTTTTTTTTCCCTACCTATAAAGTTAATCATTTTAATTCCAACATTCAAGTATTTTGTTTCCTAAATCCTTCGTCAAATTTAATATCATTTTCTACATAACACCATTTACTCTGTAATGAAAGTCAACGTTATTATCCTTTTGAAACTCTGCCTGTGCATCCAACTCCAGGAAATCATTGCCAAGGTAGGGACAATCCACTTTTCATTCCCGAAAAGAAATATTTAATCACTTTCTTCTTTTGCTAATCTATATCTTTTTCTTATATTGCACAAAATCCAGAAGGCACCTTATTTAATAAGTTTTCTTTCATAAATTACCTCTTTTTAGTTTCTATATGTCTTCTTTTGTTAAATATTGCTTGACATTTATTGATTGGCTGCTAACAGCCACACCCATCACACTGTTAACCAATCATGTTTTTCAGGCTCATTTTTCTCATTCACTTTGTCTTTTCATCACATTTTTATTTTCTTTTGTGTCTTTCAAATATTTTCATTGCACTTCTAGAGTTTTCTTTTGTAAAAAACAAAAACAAAAAAAGAAACAAATAAAAAAAGCATCAGATACTTCTTGTGAAATGTCCCATCAAATTGTGTGTGATCATGGTTCTCCACAACTTCCTGCTCTTAATAGATTTAAGGATGTGCTTTGTGGTGTAGAGGATATCGGCTCGGAACGAGAAATTGGAGAGCCGAGTTCGAATTCCAGTTGAATTCATTGCATTCACTTATGTGCAAATACCCTTGGGAAAGGTATTAATCCATCTCTTCCCTCCAGCTACGGGTTAAATAACAGGACAGATTGGGTTCTATAGCCTTGGTCGGCAACCAGTCTACCACAGAAAGCAATGGCAACCTACTGCGGGATAATATTCTGCCCAGTCAGTCATGTCTCTTTCGAGACATGATCGCCTAAGTGTGTATCATGTATGGCACTTAACTGACAGTTTCAGCAAAAAAAATTACAATTCACTGATTTCTAATAGCCTAAACTACAATGTACAAATTAGTATATATATATATAGGAAAAATTATGGCAGACATGTTATTTCATGGTAAATCGAAAGTATGAGATATATATATGCATACATTACTGGCCATAATTATTAGGCCACCTTAGTTTTTAAGAAAAAAAATGATGTATTTCATACTATTTTTAGTATTTATTGCCAAGTGTATAATTCTAAGTGAAAATCGAATGGTTCTTTTGTTATTATTACTTTGCAAAATTTTACAAGGCAGCCAGGAAGCCTTTGCCTCAGCCAGCCAATAAGAATAGTATGAAATACATAATTTCTTTTAAAAAAACTGGGGTTGCCTAATAATTATGGCTGGGAGTGTGTGTGTGTATATATATTTTATATTTTAAATCCAAGAAGATTGTTCAGATAGGTAAATCCCAAAAAACCTGATCCTGTTAATATTAATTTCATTAATATTAAAATTGATCAAGGTGAAGGGCTCATTGCAAATATTACGTTCTATTTACAAAGCCAAATATAAAAAAATAAAACAAAAATTTTGAAATTTTAATCCATTGGATAGCCATTCCTATGAGGAATTCCTTGCTTCTTCAAGAACGGCTGAAACCAAAACTTTATTTATTTAAATTCAAATGTGTTTAAAGATTTTATTTACTGGTAGAAGCCCCAAAAAAGTCATCCATATACAGGAAAATAAAATGGGGTGGGATTAACGATTTTTGAATGTAAGAAAGTAAGAAAGGGAAAGCAGACAGATACCTCTGTCTCATATTAGAAGACTTACCCCTCCCCCAAACAAGAGCCAAGAGTTTAAAAGTTAAAATTTAGAGGGATAGAATTTGTAGCAACTTTCTGAGCCTATATCCGTTATACAATGCACACCTCTCTCTCTTATATGAATTAATTGTACATTATGACACAGAAATTTCTGTTTCAAGATATATTCTCTTCATCAGGCAATATTTGATGTTGGATACAGAAATGATTTACATTTAAATACAAAAACAAATTGATAAGAAAAATTATTATCAACGACCTATGTTAAAAAAAAGAAAACCTTATAAGTACTAAATATTATCTGGGTTAAGCAGTAATCTCCCCAAATAAGGCCAACCTGAATTTCATTTCCTTCATTTGGTCATTGATAATGATTTTTCTTATCAGCTTCTTTGTTTTATATTGCCGATGATTAATTTTTTGACAACATGTCGGCCAAAAGGCACTTTAAATCTCCCAACTTTTTTTTTTTTTTTAAAAGAAATACTTTTGTATTTATTTAAATAATAAAGGGAAATATGATCCTTAAATCAATATATATATATAGCCCGGTGTTGCTTGGGTGTAATGAAAGCTTTAAAACTAATCCATGGTCCTGGAGCGCAGACTCTTTGGACGTTGGCATGAAAGACTAAAAAGCAATAGTTGCTTCCAGTTAAAGCAAAACTGAAACCATAGACTGAAAGAAAAATGAATGGATGTAAGTCAAATTTTGATTTCCTGGTATCGATATCAAATTAGTTTTTTTCATCGTAAACTGAATTTTGAAGGCTAAATAAGTCCTCTGAGTAAATGGTATCATGGCTGAGATTAAGAACTACAATTATACCTACTTAGAGCCAAACCTGAAGCAAAAACTAAAATAAAAGCGCTGAAAAAAATACAGATATACAGGCAGATAAATAGACACACACAAACATCTTGTCTTTTATATATATATATATATATAATCAATTTTCTGCACTATTGTAAGAACTGCAACCTTGAAACTTCTGAATATCGTTTCTTATGTCTTGGTCTATGAGTGTATAAAATTTGATTAAAATCGGACCACTTTTTCTATAACTGATTTTTCAATTTTCGATATTTATCGGGGGTACCTTGACACAAAACCTAGCTAAGAACACTCGCAGACACTTATAGTACAACTGTGTAAATTTTCAAGAAAATTGGTTCAGCCGTTTTGGAGTCTATAGGTAACGGACACACACACACACACAAAGTTCCATTTATAAATAAGTTTAGATTAGATTTAGATTATATATATATATATATATATATATATACACCTTCTGCACCCCACTTTTTCAAAAAGTATTATAAGCTCACCATAATAATCAAATATCAAAGACTCCCAAAATACACTGCTTTCAATCCATGGACCAGGTAATGAAACACTGGAATGATCAAAAACTAGCACCACAGGAAGTAGATATCCTTTATTGGCCAAACAATGTGAACACCTGATTATGGCCAGAGAGTACTTGACTGAAACATTGTGCATCTGATAGCTATAGTAATCAAGATGAGTGGATGTGGAGGTTGTGTAATGATTAGTGGCTTGGAATAGGTGTTCAAGTTCTACTCCAGTTTGTCACATTTACTTTCATGCAACCTATTACCTATGGAAATTACAGTCGCAGCATGTTAAGTCTGTAGCTCTGTACTCGACAGGCTGAAAGTTCAATGTCTAACTACAGAAAAAAATCTAGGAAAGCAGAGCTAAGGGTAGAAAACTGATACTGAGAACCCCCTGCACCCCAGTAAAATGCCTTGCTTGGGGGGATATGATTATAAAAAAGAACTCATCAGTATTCTCATTCTTCTCTTACCCACTTCCTGACACCCCCTGTAACCTGTCACTCTTTCTTATTACTTTCCTTTTATGTAACCTCCTTGCTTGGGGGCAATATGATTATAAAAAAGAACCCATCAGTATTCTCATCCTTCTCTTACCCACTTTCTGACATCCCCTATAACCTGTCACTCTTTCTCATAACTTTCTCTCATGCTCCTTTCTCCGTCCACTTCACTCTCATCAGTATTCTCATCCTTCTCTTACCCACTTCCTGACACCCCCTATAACCTGTCACTCTTTCTCATAACTTTCTCTCATGCTCCTTTCTCCGTCCACTTCACTCTCATCAGTATTCTCATCCTTCTCTTACCCACTTCCTGACACCCCCTGTAACCTGTCACTCTTTCTCATAACTTTCTCTCATGCTCCTTTCTTCGTCCACTCCACTCTCATCAGTATTCTCATCCTTCTCTTACCCACTTCCTGACACCCCCTGTAACCTGTCACTCTTTCTCATAACTTTCTCTCATGCTCCTTTCTCTGTCCACTCCACTCTCATCAGTATTCTCATCCTTCTCTTACCCACTTCCTGACACGCCCCATAACCTGTCACTCTTTCTCATAACTTTCTCTCATGCTCCTTTCTCCGTTCACTCCACTCTCATCAGTATTCTCATCCTTCTCTTACCCACTTCCTGACACCCCCCCGTAACCTGTCACTCTTTCTCATAACTTTCTCTCATGCTCCTTTCTTCGTCCACTCCACTCTCATCAGTATTCTCATCCTTCTCTTACCCACTTCCTGACACCCCCTGTAACCTGTCACTCTTTCTCATAACTTTCTCTCATGCTCCTTTCTTCGTCCACTCCACTCTCATCAGTATTCTCATCCTTCTCTTACCCACTTCCTGACACCCCCCGTAACCTGTCACTCTTTCTCATAACTTTCTCTCATGCTCCTTTCTTCGTCCACTCCACTCTCATCAGTATTCTCATCCTTCTCTTACCCACTTCCTGACACCCCCTGTAACCTGTCACTCTTTCTCAATAACTTTCCTCCTCTGTAACCCGCTGCAAAACAGTGGCAGTAAAATGCCTTGCTTGGGGGGATATGATTATAAAAAAAAAAAAAAGAAAGACTGGTTGCCAGCCAAGGCTATAGAACCCAATCTTTTCTGGTATTTAGCCTATAAATGGAAGGAGAAGTGACGGATTAATGCATTTCCTGAGCGTATTTGTGCGCAAGTGAATGCAACGAATTCAACTGGGATTCAAACTTGGCTCTATGATTTCTTGTTCCAACCCAATATCCACTGCACCACACCATCTATACTCTGCCATAATATATGACATCACCACAAATAACGCAGAAAGTAACACAGTGAAATTTTGATCACATACAGTGAGACATTCAGAGATGATATTTATGAGGCTAGTTTTGAGAATGTTTTTTTAATGATTTACTAAGATTATATTTATTTTGACTTTTTTTAATTACTTTCAGTCAGTCAAGTGCCATACATGAAACATGCTTGGATGATCATGTCTCAAAAGAGACATGACTGACTAGGCAGAAGATTATCCCGTAGTAGGTTGCCATTGCTTTCTGCGGGAGAATGGTTACCAGCCAAGGCTATAGAACCCAATCTGTCCTGTTATTTAACCCATAACTAGAGGGAAGAGACAGATTAATACCTTTCCTAAGGGTATTTGCATGTAAGTGAATGCAAGGAATTCAACTGGAATTCGAACTCAGCTGCCCGATCTCTTGTTCCAAGTCGATATCCACAATGCACATCGAATTCCAGTTGAATTCCTTGCTTTCACTTATGCACAAATACCCTTTGGAAAGGTATTAATTCATCTCTTCCCTCCAGTTATGGGTTAATTAACAGTACAGACTGGGTTCTATAGCCTTGGTTGGCAACCAGTCTACCTCAGAAAGCACTGGCAACCTACTGTGGGATAATCTTCTGCTCAGTCAGTCATGTCTATTTCGAGATATGATCGCCCAAGCATCTATCACATATGACACTTAACTTACTGAATTTAGATAATAGTTGGAAACATAAGTAAAGCTTCTACTGGGCAAAAAGTGAGGGATCAGTTTTCTATTGTTAATAAGTAATAAACTGATCCCCCACTATTTACTACTTATTAATACAATCCGTCTCTTCTACCTTCAGCGATAGTTTGAAGAGCAGGATAGAAAATCTTCAGCCCAGTCAGTCATGTCTCTTTCGTGACATAATCGCCCAAAGCATATATGTTTTCAGCAGTTTTTTTGTTTTTTTTTTCTATCTTCTGTTTCTTTATGATTCATTCAATTTTTTGCTGCATTTTGTACTTATTTGTCTTCAGGCGAAGACCCAGTTTATCCAGTACAGGAACCGCCTTGTTAGTATTCAATCAAATTTCCATTTTATGATGCTTTTTTGTTTTTTTCTCTCATTTGTTTTCTCACTTCTGTTCATCGTTTTGGCTTGTGACTTTTCCCCACATTTTCTAATATCCCCATTTTTTTTTTTTTTTGTTTGTACACTTCCGGCCAGAATTATTAGGCCACCCTACTTTTTTAAAAAAAATGATGTATTTCATACTATTTTTAAGTGGATAATTCTAATTGAAAATAGAATGGTTCTTTTGTTATTATTACTTTGCAAAATTTTACAAGGCAAATAGCGACAATTTACCCATCGCACCCTGTAGATTTGATATATATCTATTACTTTATTTCAATTCTTTTTTTTTTTTGATCTGATGAAGAACGGAAAAAAGTGTAATAAAATCTGTTTTCAATGAAACATTTTCCATGTGACAAATTTATTAATATATATATATATATAAAGCTTCAATAAAAGTGAAACATGTTAGATTAATAAATGTTTCCTATTTTTTCTTTATTATACATACACTACCGGCCATAATTATTAGGCCACCCCAGTTTTTTAAAAGAAATCATGTATTTAATACTATTTTTAAGTGGATAATTATAAATGAAAATAGAATGGTTCTTTTGTTATTATGACTTTGCAAAATTTTACAAGGCATAAAAGCAAATATGAACTTGTCCAAATCATCCTAAATTTTCTTTATTCGTTCATTGATGAAACTGCATTATAGGTAATTATTAAATATTTATAAATTCATCAGATGCACATGTTATTGTGCAGTATTAACAAAAGAACCATTCTATTTTCATTTACAATTATTCACTTGGCAATAATTACTAAAGAATAGTATTAAATGCATCCTTTTTTTAAAATACTGGGGTGACCTAATAATTAAGGCCGGTAGTATATATATATATATATATATATATACTAAAAATAATATATACTAAAAATAATATATACTAAAAATGCAGAATATGACATGCTCATGATGCAGGAAGAAATATTTAAACAAAATCCTTCCCTCCGCAAAACAACATGAAAAACGAGACACACATGCACACATACTAAATTTAAATGAACTAAAAAAAATATTTTGTGAATCATTGCAAAAAATAGAATTCCAAAAAGAACAAAAAGCACTAGATGACCCATAGAGTAGAATTGAATCGAAATTGCTGAAAACAATTTTGAAGTAAAAAGACGAAATTTTGCAAGTTAGTGTTAAAAAATTTTTCTGGCCAACAAAAGGTGACCAACTTTCAAAACGGAAGAGATTTAAGATGTGAGTATGAAAAAGAAAAGTGACAAACAAGCACATACGTACAGGAACTTTCTGACCTGCTTACCACTTACCTATATATTTACAATATTTTGGCCATCAGAAAGGCAAACGGATCTCGATATATAAAGTCACAAGTTTATTTGCCTGAAGATAGTCAACTTTAGATTCGAAACGTGTAGCAACACAAATACCATTATGGACACTTAATATATCATTCGACATTTAAAGGCGTAAGACAAGGATGTGTCTTTTCACCGGATTTGTTCAACCTATACAGCGAGAATATTTTGAGGACCCTAGATGACACACCAGGATTTGTTATTGGAGGCCACAACCTGAACAACATAAGATACGCGGACGATACAGTACTGATTGCGGACACGGAAAGGAAACTGCAAGATCTCATACAGAAAGTAGCAGTGGAGAGTGACAAGAAGGGACTACAAATAAACTTTAAGAAAACTGAGTGCATGGTCATCAGCAAAAGATACAACCCAAAATGCCAAATACAGGTGGGGGATAACAGAATCAAACAAGTCCAAGAATTTAAGTACCTAGGAAGTGTTCTAACAGGAGATGGAAAGTGTGACACGGAGATCCGAAGGCGAATTGGCATGGCAAAGGACGCGTTCCAGAAGATGAGCAAAATACTAACACACAGGAAGATCTCAATAGAAACGAAGAAAAGAGTGCTAGACTGCTACGTGATGTCAGTTCTTCAATACGGCTGTGAATGCTGGACAATATCATCGAAAATGAGGACAAAACTGGAAGCGGCCGAAATGTGGTTCTACAGAAGGATGCTACGGATATCGTGGACTGAGCATACAAGCAACGACAAAGTGTTAGAAAGAATGGCAACAAAAAGGAAATTGATGCTGAGCATCAGGAAGAGACAACTGAAGTTCCTGGGACATGCAATGAGGAAGGAGAGCCTGGAGAACCTGATACTGACTGGACAGATAGAAGGAAGGAGAGACAGAGGAAGGCAGCGGATAACATATTTGCAGGGTCTGATCAGGTGGATGACGGAACGGGGGTTGCCAGGAGCAACAGGAGCAAACATACTAAGAGCCACAAGGGATAGGGAGACGTGGAGATCCATGATCGCCTACGTCCTGAAGGGACAGGGCACATAGAAGAAGAAGAATATATCATACAAAATGCAAGTAATATTAATAACAATCACAACAATAAATCTACACTGCAAACAAAACATTTGAAAATTTTCTTCTATACTAATTTCTCTCATTGGAACAACTATTTCTGTTTTTAATATATATATATATATATATATATATATATATATATGATGTAATGAATAAATAATGAATATGCATACATCTTGTTTCCCCTCACTAGAATGTGGTTGGCTGGTGTCAGCCATAAATATAGACTAAGGCGAAAATGTCCAGAGATCTACCACTGGAGGTCTATGAATATTGACTACACTTATGTCACAGGAGACTGCATACTGATGAGAGTGAAATGGATGGAGAAAGGTGCATGAGAGAAAGTTATGAGAAAGAGTGACAGGTTATAGGGGGTATCAGGAAGTGGGTAAGAGAAATCCATCCACTCTCATCAGTATTCTCATTTTTCTCTTACTCACTTCCTGACACCCACCCCCTTTAACCAGTCACTGTTTTTCATAACTTTCCTCCTATGTAAACCCTTGCAAAACAAATGCCGTGCTTGGGGTGATATGATAATACAAAAAAAAAAAAAAAAAAAAAGACGATCAAAGTTGAGTGGAAAGCAAGAAGCTGGAAGAGAGTTCCATAAGCGGCTGAAGAAACTGTTAGCATAGGACTTAAGGGGAGAGAACATTAAAAGAAGAGGAATGAAGAAGACAGTAAATAACGATTGACATTTTATTGAAATTTTTGAAGATCAAAGTTGAGTGGAAAGCAAGAAGCCGGAAGAGAGTTCCACATGCGAGAGAAGAAACTGTTAGCACAGGACTTATAATAAAATGAGAAGAAGAAAACATAGTTAAGGAGAGAGAACAATAAAAGAAGAGGAATCAAGAAGACAGTAAATAACGATTGACATCGCATTTAAATTTTTGAAGATCAAAGTTGAGTGGAAAGCAAGAAGCCGGAAGAGAGTTCCACAAGCGAGAGAAAAAACTGTTAGCATAGGACCTACGATTATATCTAGCCATTTCAACAGTAAAATAAGATCTTACCCATACTTTTATCAACTTGATCCAAAAAGTAACGTGACTCAAAGAGATGTGAGTTCAGTCCCTAACCTCAGCAGAAAAACAAGTGTTATGAAAGCAAATTAATTAAAGCTGAGACATCTGAAGGCATCGCATGTGGAATCAGAACAATCTATCCCCTTGAACTAAATAAAAATTCTGGTTTGAAATTCCAACAAATATTACCTGAAGAAAGCATGAGCTCTACAATGGACAAAACGTTGTGAATGTAACAGTAAAGAAGAGAACAATATTCTAAACAATGTGGTCCTGGGCTTGATGGTAAACTGCATCCGGCAGCAAGACCCCTGATTGGGAGGTTGTGTGAAGCAAGGAACCACATCTTAATTGCTGTTGTTCCCTGGTCCACCCTGACCCAGAGTGGTAGCACCTGTTAGGGTCCCAGCTATGGGCAAATAGTTAACCCCTAAACTGGGGTCAAAACATGACAAAAGTATAAAAATAGACTTTATAGAAATATATACATAAAAATAGACTTTTATAGAACAATATATATTGAAGGAAAAATATTACCAACAATATATTTTTGAAGGAAAAAAAATTATTGCCATAATACATTTTTGAAGAAAAAATTTCTTGACATAATACATTTTTGAAGAAAACAATTTTTTGAAGGAAAAATATTACCAACAATATATTTTTGAAGGAAAAAAAAAATTTGCCATAATACATTTTTAAAGAAAAAAATTTATTACCAGTAATACATTTTTGAATACAAAACTAGAAGACAACTTCAGTTTTCAAAACTAAAAAAAAAAATAACAATAAAAAAATTTTTCATCAAAATCTGACTAAATCAACCTTCTCACTATAAGCAAACATTAAAAAAAAAAAACCCTTAAAAACCCCATATTTTTGGCATTAAATAACCCACGGAGGTTGATATGCTATAAATCAAAACTCAAATTCCAAAAGAACGGAATTAATATTAAAGCTTGAAAACATAAAAGATGGGGATATTAGTATCTATTCATCATATGTTTCTTCTTTTTATGTTCGTCCTTTGGATAATCCTTTAATATTGTCCATTTTCTTTGTTTATATCGCCTGTCAATTTAGATAGAATATTAGCTGTTTTTTATTGTCTTCTTTTTAGTATGTGTATTTATATATTGTGCATGTGTATGTGTGTATGTGTGTGTATGTATATATATATATTTTAATTCAGATACTTTAATCCAAGCGGAAAAAGCAGGAAGGTAAATTCCAAAAACCCGATCCTAATTAATATTAAAAAATGATACGGGAAGAGAGCTCCATGTAATAAAATATTACAGAACAAATATAAATTAAAAAAGGATTAATTCAATGATGTTGGATCATCATTTCGATATGAAAATCCCCACGGGGGATAACACATCACCTCAGCAACAGAAAAATCCTTTCAGAAACATATATATATATATATATATATATATATATATATATATATATAATGGATAATTTGTCATCTAAATTACACCAAAGTGAGAATAAAACTAACATCTTATTTTAACAGATTTATTTTCCAAAATTAAACAAAACTATCTTGAAATACCAAAAAGTAAATTTATTCAATAAAATTGCCATTGGCTTCGACTACAGCCTCCTGATGACTTCAGAATCTCATACAACCCTTCTGAATGGTATTGTTTAATTTGGTGAATGCTGCCATAATCCTTGCCTTCAGTTTATCTTTGGTGTTACAAGTCTATATATATATATATAGGAAAGAATATTAATAAAAAAAGTTTTGAATTTAAAAATGTACTTTTTTTTGGACAGTATTTGTTTATTTTTATTATAATAATAATAAAAATAAACAAATACTGTCCAAAAAAAAGTACATTTTTAAATTCAAAACTTTTTTTATTAATATTCTTTCCTATACATATTAAGACAGTATACGTGGATCATCACTATGTTATTTGGACCTTATATATATATATATATATATATATATATATATATATATATATATTTTAATTCAGATACTTCAATCCAAGGGAAAAAAGCAGGAAGGTAAATTCCAAAAAACCCGATCCTAATTAATATTAAAAATTTATTTTAATATTAAAAAATGATACAGGAAGAGAGCTCCATGTAATAAAATATTACAGAGCAAATATATATTAAAAAAGGATTAATTCAAAGATGTTGAATGGCCATTTCGATATGAAGATCCCCACGGGGGACGACACATCACCTCAGCAACAGAAAAATCCTTTCAGAAACTGGAGAAAAATTAGTCTATTTTTCCTTTTTAAATAGATTGCAAAGAAATTAAAAAAATAAATAATAAAATAAAATAAAAATAAAAATAAAGGAAAAGAAAACGAAAAAGAAAACGAAAAAGATAATGTCCAAACAAATAATTTCATATATATATATATATATATATATATATATGAAATTATTTGTTTGGACATTATTTTTAATCAATACTCGTATTTGAGTAGATATTCTGTTTTTAATCAAACAATATATTTATTTCTACTGACCTGATAAATTTTGTTATGAAAATGTGTGTAGAATTGAAAATTGTGTTATATAGGTTTGATTTGACTTGACTTCATTTGTACTGTGGTACAATTTGTAGTCGAGTGGTCTAAGAGGTGCCAGATTAATTGGTGGCTTTCCCTATGTTGATAAGAGTCACAGGTTCAAATCCTGCTGAATGACATACATTTTTGTAATAAAATTTATCGTAAATAATCAGGCCGGTAGAAATAAATATATCAATATACTGTTTGCCAGTTTTTAAACCATTTCGTTAATCTTCGAGATTTTCAGTAACATTGTGTATATATATATATATATATATATATATATATATATATATATATATCCTCAGCATCCTTCTGTAGAACCACATTTCTGTTGCTTCAAGTTTTCTCTTTATCTTTAAGGAGATTGTCCGTCATGTACTGCAATACGGAAAAACAAGTATCGCATAGCAGTTTAGTACTCATTCCTTGTTTCTTGTGAAATTTTCTTATTTCTTACTATCAGTTAGTCAGTTAATTGTCATACATGATACACACTTGAGCAATCATGTCTCTTTCGATTCATGATTGACTAGGCAGAATATTTTTCTGCAATATGTTGCCATTTCTTTGTGTGATAGACTGGTTACCAACCAAGGCTATGAAACTAAATATGTCTTGCTATTCAATCCTTTTTTTTCCAGATCAGTTAGTTAATTACCATGCATGGTACATGCTTGTGTAATCGTATCTCTTTCAATCCATGATTGACTAGGGAGAAAATTTTTCCACAGTAGACTGGTTGCTAACCAAGGCTATAGAACCCAATCTCTCCTGCTATTCAACTTATAGATGGTGGGAAAAAGAGATGGATTGATACTTTTCCCAGGGGTATTTGTGTGCAAGTGAATGAAACAAATTCGACGCTCCGATTTCTTATTCTAAGCTGATATCCATTGCACCACAATGCACGTTGCAGTCAGTTAAGTGCCAAACGTGATACACGCTTATGTAATCGTATCTCTTTCAATCTGTGACTGATTATACAGAAGATTTTCCTGCAGTAGGTTGCCATGTTTTTCTGTAGTAGATTATTTACCAACTAAAGCTACAGAACCTAATCTTTTCTGCTACGCAACTCATAGTTGGAGAGAGAAGAGATGGATTCATATCTTTCCTAAGAGTATTTGTGCATAAGTGAACGCAATGAACCCAACTGGAATTCAAACTTGACTTGCCAATTTCTCACTATTGGAGTAGATAGACTAAACTATCGCCCGGTTCACACTCCACCCTCATCTATTGAACAGGTGAAGAGGCTCATCCCTTGTTTCCTGTTTAGGATGAGGTTTCCGGTTTTCTCTTTTCTAATCCTCTCTTATGTAGCCCCCTGCACATCAGTGGCGTTACCGCCTTGCTTGGGGTGATATGATTAAAAAAAAAAAAAAAAAAAAAAAAAAATATATATATATATATATATATAAAATAAGCAAACATAATATTTGCAATTTATTTTTAATAAAATCTGTTCATACTCATGTATAATCTTTCACATATTACAATAAAAAGATGTCCGAAATGAGCTGTAACGTTGTCAGATGTTATTTTCATTCATTTCTTAAGGTACCCAAGTACTTTCAACCTCTTTCCCAAATCATCTTCAGCAGTGCGGGTTATGGTAACAAATGTAACTGGAAAATGTGTTGCTAAAAATTACTCTAAATTTTTTCCTGCTTCAAATATAACGGTTGACAAATTGCTTAGCATTCATTAGAACGTGAAAATTATCCAAAATTGAATTTTTTTTTATATATTGTAATGTCATGGTCATGCACGTGTTAAAAGCATGAAAAAACTGTTCTTTTTACCAAATTTTAGAACATTACTACAATATTCATAGCTGATTCTATTGACGGCTTAAGTGTTTTAATGAATATTACCTTGAGAATTAAAATACATATGTATAATTGAATGTATATATTGGTAAATTTAACATAGATTAGTTTATTTTCTACTATTGCAAAATAATTTTAATAAGTGTATTTATTTAACCTTACAAAACCATTTTATTTTATGTCTTAGAGCAAACTGCATTTACGAATAAAGACTTCGATGTACTGTAAAGATTGCCAAATTGTAAACATCTATGTACATACACTACTGGCCATAATTATTAGGTCACCCCAGAGTAGTGAAATATATATATATATATATATATATATATATATATATATATTAGTCTCTCTTATAATAAAGACTGTTGTGTGTGTGTGTGTGTGTGTGTGTATATATATATATATATATATATATAAAATTTGTGTATTTAGGCAGCAAATTTTCTTTTAAACATGTCAGATTAAATAAATTGCAAACATTGTGTCTGCTTATTTTTAATAAAATCAGTTCATACTCACGGATAATCTTTCACATATTACAATAAAAAGATGTCGGAAATGTGCTGTAACATTGACAGATGCTATTTTCATTCATTTCTCAAGGTACCCAAGTACTTTCAACCTCTTTCCCAAATCATCTTCAGGGGTGTGAGTTATGGTAAAAAATGTAACCAGAAAACTGTGTTGCTAAAAATTACTGTACATTTTTTTTTGCTTCAAATATAACGGTTGACAAATTGCTAGCGTTCATTAGAACGTGAAAATTATCCAAAATGGATGTTGTAATGTCATGTCATGCACGTATTAAAGCATGAAAAAAATTGTATTCATAGCTGATTCTATTAATTGACGGCTTAAGGGTTTTAATGAATATTGCCTCGAGAATCGGTTGCTTGCTTTTGCTGTTTTCTTGCTGTAGAATAGTTGTATTATTGACATCTTTTGATTGTAACATGCAAAAGATTATCCATGAGTATGAACGGATTTTATTAAAAATATGCAAACATAATGTTTGCAATTTATTTAATCTGATATATATATATATATATATATATATATATATATATTTGAACATTATTTTTATCGATACTCATATATAAGTAGATATTCTGTTTTTAATTAAACACTATTATATATTTATATCTACTGGCCTGATTATTTATGATAAATTTTTATTACGCAAACATGTTACGGAAATTATTTCAAATTGTCGGTTGTTTATAACCAAGTTTCGTTAATCTTCATTAATTAATTTCTATAACTTGTTTACATTTGTTGACATTACGATATATTTCAGAACAGATATGGTTGATGCAATAAATCAAAAATTGTGCAATATAGGCTTGATTAAAACCTTGTTTAGACTAACGGTCATTTGTGATCGAGAGGTCTAAGACGTGCCAGATCACATGGTAGCTTCCCCTATGTGGATTGGGGTCGCAGGTTTGAATCCTGTTGAATGACACAAATTTTCTATTTTGGCTTTAATTTCTAACACACTAACCTGCTCCCATTCTATCAAACACTCTTCCCATCTGCCCAACCCTCATCCTCGCTATCCTTACTCATCTGTCACCTTCCTCCTGACATTCCCTATGTAGCCCCATGGGCAATAGTGGCAGTGGAATGCCTTGCTTGGGGTGAGATGATTAAAAAAAAAAAAAAAAAAAAAAAAAATTTCAGTAAATATTCTGTATTTAATTAAACAGTATTATATATTTATATCTACCGGCCTGATTATTTATGATTTTTGAAATATATAATACTGTTTAATTAAAAACTGAATATCTAATTACTTATGAATATTGATAAAAAACAATGTTCAAACAAATCATTTCAAATTGTCGGTTGTTTATAACCAAGTTTCGTTAATCTTCGTAACATGTTTACATTTGTTAACATTACAAAACATTTCAGAGCAGATATGATTATTGCAATGAATTGAAAATTGTGTTATATAAGCTTGATTAAAACCTTGTATGACATATCAGCACCTCTGTGGGTTATTTAAGGCCAAAAAGGTGGGGTTTTAAGGTTTTTTTTTAATGTTCAATTACAGTCAGAAGATTGATTTAGTCAGATTTTAATGAATTTTTTTGTTTTTATTCTATCTTATTTTAGAAAACTAAAAATGTCTTCCAGTTTTGTATTCAAAAATGTTTTGCTGAGAATAATTTTTTTTTCCTTCAAAAATATATATTTTTCTATAAAAGTCTGTTTTTATGTATATATTTCTATAAAAGTAATTTTTTACTTTCATGGAAAGTTTGGGGGTTAATTATTTTCCCATATCTGGGACCCTAACAGGTGCTACCACTGTGGGTAAGGGTGGACCTGAGAACAACAGCAATTAAGAGGTGGTTTCATGCTCCTCACAACCTCCTAATCAAAGGCCTTGCTGCCGGATGCAGTTTGACATCATGCCCAGGACCAGTATGTATGCATGTGACAGGATTCTAGGTCAATCTATACCAAATGTCTTCCCTTTACATACTTTAGCTGCTACCATAGCAACAGTCATGATACTTTTGATAAGACCTTATGTGTTATATATATATATATATATATACTACCGGCCATAAATATTAGGCCACTCCAATGTTCTAAAAAAAAAAATGATGTATTTCATGTTATTTTTTAGTATTTATTGCCAAGTGAATAATTGTAAATGAAAA
Source organism: Ascarosepion bandense (assembly GCA_037127315.1). NCBI lineage: Eukaryota > Metazoa > Mollusca > Cephalopoda > Sepiida > Sepiidae > Ascarosepion > Ascarosepion bandense. Next base: position 5,882,274 of record JBBBDQ010000276.1, read on the forward strand.
TAGAATGGTTCTTTTGTTATTATTACTTTACAAAACGTTACAAGGCAATTAGCGACAATTTACCCATCGCACCCTTCATATTTGCTATATATATATATAAAATGATGTATTTCATACTATTTTTTAGTATTTATTGCCAAGTGAATAATTATAAATGAAAATAGACTGGTTCTTTTGTTAATACTGCACAATAACGTGTGCATCAAATGAATTTATAAATATTTAATAATTACTTATATTGCAGTTTCATCAAGGAAAGAATGAAGAAAATTTAGGATGATTCAGACGAGTTCATCTTTTCTTCTATGCTTTGTAAAATTTTGCAAAGTAATAATAACAAAAGAACCATTCTATTTTCATTTTGAATTATCCACTTAAAAATTGTATGAAATACATCATTTCTTTGAAAAAACTGGGGTTACCTAATAATTATGGCCAGTAGTGTGTATATATATATATATATATTTATATATATAATAATAAACTTTATGACAGTAAGGCAACACTAATAATAACAGACTAAACATCCGAGAACAGTGCTAACTTAACAGAAATTTAAACCATCTTGTAACCCAGCGAGAACTACCTTGTGGGTTAAATAATGGGGGGGAGGAAAAAAAAAAAGAAACAAACAGCGCACAAGAACAATATGTCTAGTGCCTGTTGGAAAGGAAAAAAAAAAACCAAGCCTCTTACCCTGAAGAACCGTTGCGTGAAACTGCGGTAGGTGGTGGCTCACTTCTAGATTTCTTGTATTGTGTATATATATATATATATATATATATATATAATCTTAGACTGATTTGTTAGGTTTTATGTTTTTTTGGTTTGACACATCTCATCAGATTATAAAAATTCTGAATAAAATAACATATTGATTGTTAAGAAGTCACTGTTCATATTCCTGCTCATTTCCCCCTTGTGCACTTTTTTTCTATCTTTGACATTTAATTCTGTGAGTTTTCTGTTTTTCACTCATTTTATAAAAACCGCCGGATACATTTTTGACAATTTGATCTTTAACTTCTGCACTCACTGATAAGTTTTACTTTCCTTCAACAACATTCTTTTTTTTAAGGAGTAAAGATTAAATATGTGGGCAAACGAATTTGACATCATTGTTGGTATCCCTTTCCAACCATAATTTTATTGTTATCAGAAATGTTTTTGCACCATTTGCTTGCTTACAAGACATCTGATGCATCATTGTTTTACAAAAGCCAATAAATAATTTCACAGCTTCTTCCTCAAAATGGTTACAATCTCTTATTGACTTTATCTCTTCTCCCTCCAGCTATGGGTTGAATAGCAGGACAGGTTAGATTCTATAGCCTTGGTTGGCAACCAGTCTACTGCAGAAAGAAATGGCAACTTACTACACAGTGGACATTGTGGAAATCTGAAAGTTGTTGTTGTTGTTGGGGTGGGCACTTAGGGGGCCGAGTTATTTCTGAGGAGGAGTGGACAAAATCAAGCAGCGACTCTCTCTCCCAAACAACGTCTTTCTATCTATCTGGTTATTTTATTTTGTTTTTTTCTTACTTTCAAACTGGTCTCTGTATGTGTCCCTAAAAAGCTAAACGAAAAAATAAAAATGTAGAGGGAAAAGTGTTGAAGATCAAATCTTATCAAAATCAGAGACTGATCAGTTTCATAAATTTTTGAAGCCTATACAAGTGGGGTAGGTGGGACAACCGAGGGCCCAACCAAAATTCTAGGGGTCCTTGGCCCCTTCTACCTCCCCGTAGAATTGTCACTGGATTCTACCCTTCGGTGGAGTCTTGTTTGGGTCCCTCTCTGCTCGGAAGCAGAGAGTTTAACAAGAGGTAGCTTAAATACTGGTGGGGGATACTAGAATCAAGCAAGTACAAAAATTTAAATACCTAGGAAATGTTCAAACAGGAGATGGAAAGTGCGACACAGTGATCTGAAAGCGAATTGGCATGGTGAAGGACGTGTTCCAGAAGCTGACTGCTTATCTTATCTACACATCAAATTGGGGATATTTTTTCTCATTAACGTCTTCCTTCAGATATGACAATATGACTATTAAGTCTCTTTCCCTCCCTAACAACATGTCTGTTTCTATCTATCTGGTTGTTTTATTTTGTTTGTTTTGCTTTCAAACTGGTCTCTGTATGGGTCTCTAAAAAGCTAAATTAAAAAAAAAAAAAAAAAAACGTGAAGGGAAAAGTGCTGAAGATCAAATCTTATCAAAATCAGAGACTGATCAGTTTCATAAATTTTTGAAGCGTATAAAAGTGGGGGTCAGGACAACCAAGAAGCCAGCCATTTTGGCCTCCCCATAGAATTCCCGCTGCTACTACGGGGAAAATCTTCTGCCTGGTCAGTCATGGATCAAAAGAGACATGATTGCCCAAGCATGTATCACATATGGCACTTAACTGACTGACTGAATATAATAGTTGGAATCATGAGTAAGGCTTCTACTGGGCATAAAGTGGGGGATAGGTTTTCTATTGTTATGAAGTAATAAACTGATCCCCCACTAATTACTATTTAATAATATAATATGTCTCTTCTCCCTCTAGCTATGAGTCAAATAACAGGTCAGTTTGGGTTCTATAGCCTTAATTAGCAACCAACAACTGCGGGAAAAATCTTCTGTCTAGTCAGTCATGGATCGAAAGAGACATGATCACCCAAACGTGTATCATGTATGGCACTTAACTGACTGACTGAATATAATAGTTGGAATAATGATTAACGCTTCTACTGGGCATAAAGCGGGGGATCGGCTTTCTATTGTTATGAAGTAATAAATTAATATCCCACTAATTACTACTTATTAATATAATACATCTCTTCTCCCTCTTGCTATGAGTCAAATAGTAGGACAGATTGGACATCGGCTTGGAAAAAGAAATTGGGGAGCCAAGTTCAAATTCTGGTTGACTTCCTTGCATTCACTTATGTGCAAATACCCTTGGGAAAGGTATTAATCAGTCTCTTCCTTAACAGGACAGATGGCGTTCTATAGCCTTGGCTGGCAACCAGTCTACTACAGAAGGTAATGGCAACCTATTGTGGGATAATCTTCTGCCAAGTCAGTCACGTCTCTTTTGAGACATGATCGCCCAAAGCGTGTATCACGTATGGCACTTTACTGACTGAGTACAATAGTTGGAAACATGATTAAGACTTCTACTGGGCATAAAGTGGGGGATCGGTTTTCTATTGTTATGAAATAATAAATTAATCCCCCAGTCAAATAACAGGTCAGTTTGTGTTCTATAGCCTTAGTTGGCAACCAACAACTGTAGGAAAAATCTTCTATCTAGTCAGTCATGTCTCCTTCAAGACATGATCACCCAAGCATGTATCACATATGGCACTTAACTGACTGACATAGGGTCAACCATTTCTCTTATATTATTAACATTATGTTTCCCTTCATTTTTTTCTTTTTGTGGGGTGGAAGTATTCATGTAGATATTTGGCTTGTTTTTTGGGGTTTTTTCAGCTTTATTTGCAGGTCAACATTTCAAGAAATGACGTAACTCCGTAAATACTAGAGTTACCAATTAGTCATCTATACTTGAACCATGAGTGAATGACACTATTTTTTTTAAAGTCTTAATCATCAGTTAATGATATCTGTTGATTTCCAATGCTGATCATAAACAATAAGTTGTAAATTAGTTCTCCTTTAGGTTCTTAAGAATCAAATACGATTATTCTATTACATTGATAGAATATAAATAATGGAAACCCATGAAAAATTATGAATTCTTGCAATGAAAGAATTGGTGTTTCTTTTACAGAGCAACAATCCAAGTCATCTAATCTTAAGTGCTCCAATATTAAGACCATGCGCCCTACCTAAGCTTATTGAAGATGTTCACATAATGTCAAGTGTTGCTGCAACTCAGTAGCCATTGTTGGTATTTAAATATCACTGAGCTTTCCATTCTTGTGGCCTTGTGACAGACTAGATTAAATAAAAGTGCTCGTGGATCTTCTTTGATCAGAAAAAAAATATTTAATCATTTTTATATCAGAAAAATATTTTTTACTTCACTGAATAATTATTGTCTTTGTCTTTCTTGTTATTAAAATGTCAACCATTGCATCCTTCAACAGAAGCTTCTTGATCCAGGGAAAGTTCAGAAAATATTGAACTCAACCGTTTATTTACTCTATAGATTGTTCTTGTTCCACAGTCCATGCCTAGGGATGTCTTGTCTTGTTCTTTTTTAATACTGCTCAATTATTGCTTGACCTGTTTCCACCAATCAATAGCCAAGGGGAATTACAAACTTAACTCTTTATTTAATCTACGGGGTCAGATTGTTCTTGGTGTTCCACGTTCCATGCCAAGGGATATCTTGTCTTGTTCTTTTTTAATACTGTCAATTATTGCTTGACCTGTTCCCACCAATCAATAGCCGAGGGGAATTACAAACTTTACTCTTTATTTAATCCATGGGGTTAAATTGTTCTTGTTCCACGTTCCATGCCAAGGGATATCTTGTCTTGTTCTTTTTTAATACTGCTCAATTATTGCTTGACCTGTTCCCACCAATCAATAGCCGAGGGGAATTACAAACTTTACTCTTTATTTAATCCATGGGGATTAAATTGTTCTTGTTCCACGTTCCATGCCAAGGGATATCTTGTCTTGTTCTTTTTTAATACTGCTCAATTATTGCTTGACCTGTTCCCATCAATCAATAGCCGAGGGGTTACAAACTTTACTCTTTATTTAATCCATGAGGTTAAATTGTTCTTGTTCCACGTTCCATGCCAAGGGATATCTTGTCTTGTTCTTTTTAATACTGCTCAATTATTGCTTGACCTGTTCCCACCAATCAATAGCCAGGGGGAATTAAACTTTACTCTTTATTTAATCCATGGGGTTAAATTGTTCTTGTTCCACGTTCCATGCCAAGGGATATCTTGTCTTGTTCTTTTTTAATACTGCTCAATTATTGCTTGCCTGTTTCCACCAATCAATAGCCAAGGGGAATTACAAACTGAACTCTTTATTTAATCCATGGGGTTAAATTGTTCTTGTTCCACGTTCCATGCCAAGGGATATCTTGTCTTGTTCTTTTTTAATACTGCTCAATTATTGCTTGCCCTGTTTCCACCAATCAATAGCCAAGGGGAATTACAAACTTAACTCTTTATTTAATCTATGGGGTCAGATTGTTCTTGTTCTACATTCCATGTCTAGGGACGTCTCATCTTGTTTATTTAGAACTGCTCAATAATTTCTTGCCCTGTTTCCACCAATCAATAGCCAAGGGGAATTACAAACTGAACTCTTTATTTAATCTATGGGGTCAGATTGTTTTTGTTCCATGTTCCATGTCTAGGGATATCTCGTCTTGTTCTTTTTTAATACTGCTCAATTATTTGCTTGCCTTATTGCCACTGATTTTAAGTACATACTGCTCAATCCAGGAATTGGACTCAGTATTTGTGAGTTCAAACCCTGGACCAAGAACAATATATCCCCTGTTAGTCAAATAAAAGGTGAAATACTCTGAAGATTACCCAAATCAGTAAGCGCTCAATGAAGGCCTGAGAACACAATGGTCAAAATCATAGAATGACAACAAAGACTCGGACAATAGTCTGCATGTAAATAATCATAATTAATACCAGAAATTCTGACAGTAATTTGTTTAATTATCATTTTCATTTGTTCTTAAATAATTAAGTAACATTTTCGTGTTCATTTTCTTTGTATTTGTTTCTCAGACCAATAAGTTTGGCAATTTATTTTGTCAATGCTAGGTCTGATATTCGAAAATTTCAGTCAAACTCTTCTGCAGTTCTCAAAGAGTCTCAAGCCACATTGCTTTCCTTATGATCCCAGGTTTTCTCAATTTCTTTCCCGCTCTTCTGAATTGTATGTATGGCAGAATAAACTTAGAACAGCAACTGAATTGTGGTTCTCCCAACTGGTATTCAAATCAAGTCTTTCCTTCTTGAGCTCTCTCTCAAAATCTCACTAACGGATGTTTCAGCCACTAACTGTGAATATTTGGGGTTTTTTTTCCTCCCCCTCACTGGGAAAAATTTGTTGCTTTTATATCTGTCCATGTACCCATAATCCATTTGCATCTTCCTGTTATCCCATAATGCATTGCATATTTTTAGTGTATAAAATTGCAATGCAAGTCCCCCTCATTCTTTTACCTTATCTGGCCGAGGATGGATTACGTCAGGACGGTAAGTGTTTTGTTCTTTTTCCTTCATTTTAGCTGCAGTAGCTTTACACGCTAAGCAAATACGGACTCTCTTTTGGCAGGGACAACGCAAGTCACAAACAGTAGTGCTAGTCCCAGGTTGTATCTCATGTCTTCCACAGTATGTGAATCTCCTAATCTCATTTAATTTTCTTAACTCAGTGGTTCTCAAGACTTCCAGGTCATATGCTCCCCTTGTACTCCTATGTTTCTTCAATTCCTCTTCCACTTTTGAATTGTCATCTAGTAATTTTTTTCATAGTTGTTTATAAATTCTTGGAATAAAAGAGTCAATATTCCTGTTACAGAACAAAAAACCTAGTCTTCTGATCTTAATGAATGTAATTCCTTCCTGACTCCTCTTTTGACTTCAGTTCCTCCCTTTAAATTTGAAATTCCCAGACCGCCTGCAGTCTTTCTCCCACCGGCGCGACGTGGCTTCCCTGTGTCTCTTCTATAAATACTTTCATGGCTTCTGCTCCGATGAACTTAGATCACTAGTGCCCCCTAAATACGAATTTGTACGAGATACTAGATTAGCAACTAGATCCCACCCTTTTACAGTGAAACCGATAAAATGCAACCGCAACTTCTACTCCAACAGTTTCTTTCCTCACACTTCCCGACTGTGGAATTCTCTTCCACACGATTGCTTCCTCGATGGATACAATCTCCAGGAGTTTAAATGTAAGGTCAATAGACACCTCCTAACACACTAACCTGCTCCCATTCTATCCAACACTCTTCCCATCTGCCCAACCCTCATCCTCGGTATCCTTACTCATCTGTCACCTTCCTCCTGACATTCCCTATGTCTAACCACTCCTTCTCTTTACCTTCCCCTATGTAGCCCCATTCGCAATAGTGGCAGTGGAATGCCTTGCTTGGGGTGAGATGATTAAAAAAAAAATACCACACATTTGAAAATCATTATTTCAATTTCATTGATTAGTGTTTTTCAGAATCTCAAGACACATTTTCCCCCTTGTGATCCCAAATTTTTTCAACTCAGCCCAAATTGTGAATTGTTATTTAGTAAGCCTTTCATCATTATACTTTTATAGAGGCAATTATAATTTGTTGGGATTATAACCAAAGTAGCAACTTTTTTGGTGACAAGTCTTGATTGTGTTTAAATTTGGTATATTGGTACTTAATTTAATATATACACACATTCCTTCCAATTTCAGAGTTTGTCTTTTAACTAATAATTTTTTTCCCACTTTTCATTGTTTTTTTTTTAATCCTGGAAGCTAACTGCCTTTCATCTGAAAATCACTGATACTGAGAAACATCACCCTTCTGGTGTTAGTTTAAACTGTCATTTTTTTAATATATATTTTCTTGATTTCAAATGAAAATTTGTAAATTTTCTAACATATTTCAGTGAAATTTTTCTTAAATTATTCAGATAGATGAGAAGAAAAAGAAGGCATCAGTTTAAATTCACACCAGGAGAACATGGGTCAAACGGAAACTTTGTTTTTCTAGACATTGTCACTATTTTTACTTGAAGTTTGTATTTTCTTGATTTCAGCTAAAAGCATGGAAATTTTCCAATATATTTCAGTAAAACTTGCATTTTCCAAAATTATAGTTTAGATAAATTTAAAGAAAAAAAAAAGTGGCATCTGTTCAACTTGACACAAATGGAATATAGTTCTAACTGGCATTTTTTTTTTTATATATTGTAACCATTTTTACTCGATGTTTGTGTTTTGATTTAATAGGACAACTTGGAAATTTTCTACATATTTGAATTTTCACTTTCCAAAATTATAGTTTATCTGTCAGAAAAAACAATAAAAATGATGTCAATTTAAACTGAGATTTGGATTCTAATTTTAGTGGATTGCCTATTCAGTAAAATTAGGATAGTTTGCATTTTCTTGATTTCAAATGAAAACTTGAAAATTTTCCAAAATATTTCAATGAAACTTGCACTTTCTGAAATTATAGTTCAGATATATATATATATTTTTTAATCATCGCATCCCAAGTAAGGCAATCTAGTGCCACTGTTGTGCAGGGGGTTACATAGGGGAAAGTGATAAGAAAGTGGGGTTAGTTATAGGAAATGTCAGGAGGAGGATACCAAGAATGGGGGTGGAGTAGATGGAAAAAGAGCTTGTGAGAATTTTTTTTTTTTTTTTAATCATCTCACCCCAAGCAAGGCATTCCACTGCCACTATTGCGCATGGGGCTACATAGGGGAAGGTAAATTGAAGGAGTGGTTAGACATAGGGAATGTCAGGAGGAAGGTGACAGATGAGTAAGGATAGCGAGGATGAGGGTTGGGCAGATGGGAAGAGTGCTTGATAGAATGGGAGCAGGTTAGTGTGTTAGGAGGTGTGTATTGACCTTACATTTAAACTCCTGGAGATTGTAGCCGTCGGGGAAGCAATCATTTGGAAGAGAATTCCACAGTCGGGAAGTGCGAGGAAAGAAACTGTTGGAGTAGAAGTTGCGGCTGCATTTTATCGGTTTCACTGTAAAAGGGTGGGATCTAGTTGCTAATCTAGTATCTTGTGCAAATTCGTATTTAGGGGGCACCAGTGATCTAAGAATGGATTCTGGAAAAAGAGCTTGTGAGAATGGATTCGAGTTAGTGTGATAGGAGATGACTATTGACATTACATTTAAATTCCTGGAGATTGTAGCTGTCAGGGAAGCAAGTATATGGAAAGGAATATCATAGGTGGGAAGTGCGAGAAAAGAAGCTGTTAGAGTAGAAATTACGGTTACACTTTATCAGTTTCATTGTAAAAGAGTGGGACCTAGTTGTTAATCTAGTAGCTTGTGTAAATTCATACTTCATTAGAGCAGAAGCCGTGAAAGTATATATAGAAGAGTCACAGGGAAGCCATGTCACGCTGGTGAGAGAGAGAGCAACTGCAGCCGAGCTGCTAAGTCGATACCGATCACATTGCAGATTCTCTGTTGGATTTTGTCAAGAACCCTGAAGTGAATAGCAGGGGCACCCAACCAGATGTGGCAGCAGTATTCAATACACGGGCAGCTGTAAAAAAAGGAAAAAAAAAAAAAACAGTGGAAAATGATACCTGGAGAATGTGTGTTTAATTGATACCTTTTTAAATAGACATTGGCGACCATTTTACTTAAAGTTTATATTTTAATATAATTCAGTGAAATTAATTTATAATTATAGTTTAAATATATGGAAACCAAGAAGTTGTTAGTTTAAACTGATACCAGAAGTTAAGACCAATATCTTGAGTTTGTTTTTATATACTGTGACCATTTTTCTTAGAGTTTCTATTTTCTTAATTTCAGGTAAAAATTAGATTTTTTTGCAACATGCTAATGCAAGTTGAAGTTTTTTTTTTTTAATTGTTTCTCCCCAAGCAAGGCAGCTTATCAACAGACAAGAAATTATTATGTAAATATAAAGTGGGAGTTCAATTTTATATTACAATCAATATATAAATTGATCCCTCACTTTATGGCCACATTCATCTTTCTCTTACCCACTTCCTGACACCCCCTATAACCTGTCACTGTTTCTCATAACTTTCCTCCTATGTAACCCCCTGCAAAACAGTGGCAGTAAAATGCCTTGCTTATATGATTATGAAAAAAAAAAAATATTAATTCAATTCTTTATTTAATTTTGGCAAATTCATTAATAACATTGTTGTTGAAAATGCCAGCCCTACATTTTATTTCAGCCATAACCTTTTTCATCCAGTTATTATTTCTCCCCAAGCAAGGCGGTACTGCCACTGATGCGCAGGGGGCTACATAAGAGGAAAAGTTTAAGCAGGAGGAGAGTAAAGAGAAAGACAAACCAGTTACAGGTCGTGTCAGAGAAAGAGCAAGAGAAGGGTGTGAACACAGGAGTGAAGACAGTTGCGAAGGTAGAGAGAAAGAAGGAAAAGAACAAGATATACAGGGTGATGTAGAAAGGACTGGAGTCAAGTGGATAGATGGGTATTGACTTTTCACAGGAATGAAGATAGTTGCGAAGGTAGAGAAAGGAAAAGAACAAGATATACAGGGTGATGTAGAAAGGACTGGAGTCAAGTGGATAAGAATAGATTTGACTTTTCACAGGAATGAAGATAGTTGTGAAGGTAGAGAGAGAAAGGAAAAGAACAAGATATACAGGGTGATGTAGAAAGGACTGGAGTCAAGTGGATAAGAGATAAGGAATTGACTTTTCACAGGAATGAAGATAGTTGCGAAGGTAGAGAAAGGAAAGAACAAGATATACAGGGTGATGTAGAAAGAACTGCAGTCAAGTGGATAAGAGATGGAATTGACTTTTCACAGGAATGAAGATAGTTGCGAAGGTAGAGAGAGAAAGGAAAAGAACAAGATATACAGGGTGATGTAGAAAGGACTGGAGTCAAGTGGATAAGAGATGGGAATTGACTTTTCACAGGAATGAAGATAGTTGCGAAGGTAGAGAGAAAGGAAAAGAACAAGATATATACAGGGTGATGTAGAAGAACTTGGAGTCAAGTGGATAAGAGATGGGAATTGACTTTTCAGGAATGAAGATAGTTGCTAGAGGTAGAGAGAAAAGGAAAAGAACAAGATATACAGGTGATGTAGAAAAGGACTGGAGTCAAGTGGATAAGAGATTTGGGAATTGACTTTTCACAGGAATGAAGATAGTTGCGAGTGAGAGAAAGGAAAGAACAAGATATACAGGGTGATGTAGAACTGAGTCAAGTGGATAAGAGATGGAATTGACTTTTCACGGAATGAAGATAGTTGCGAAGGTAGAGAGAAAAGGAAAAAGAACAAGATATACAGGGTGATGTAGAAAGGACTGGAGTCAAGTGGATAAGAGATGGGAATTGACTTTTTACAGGAATGAAAGATAGTTGTGAAGGTAGAGAGAAAGGAAAAGAACAAGATACAGGGTGATGTAGAAAGGACTGGAGTCAAGTGGATAAGAGATGGGTATTGACTTTTCACAGGAATGAAGATAGTTGCGAAGGTAGAGAGAAAGGAAAAGAACAAGATATACAGGGTGATGTAGAAGGACTGGAGTCAGTAGGATGAAGATGGGAATTGACTTTTCACAGGAATGAAGATGGTTGTGAAGGTAGAGAGAAAGGAAAAGAACAAGATATACAGGGTGATGTAGAAGAGACTTGGAGTCAAGTGGATAAGAGATGGAATTGACTTTTCAAGATGAAGATAGTTGAAGGTAGAGAGAAAGGAAAAGAACAAGATGTACAGATTGATGCAGAAGAACTGGAGTCAAGTGGATAAGAGATGGGAATTGAGCTTTTCACAGGAATGAAGATAGTTGTGAAGGTAGAGAGAAGAGAAGAACAAGATATACAGGGTGATGCAGAAAGAACTGGAGTCAAGTGGATAAGAGATGGGAATTGACTTTTCATAGGGAATGAAGATGGTGTGAAGGTAGAGAGAAAGGAAAAGAACAAGATGTCTGAGGTGATGTAGAAAGGACTGGAGTCAAGTGGATAAGAGATGGGTATTGACTTTTCACAGGAATGAAGATAGTTGCGAAGGTAGAGAAAAGGAAAGAACAAGATATACAGGGTGGTGTAAAAGGGACAGGTCAAATTGAAGGATAAGAGATGGAGTGACTTTTCTGGGAATGAAGATAGTTGTGAAGGTAGAGAGAAAGGAAAAGAACAAGATATACAGGGTGATGTAGAAAGGACTGGAGTCAAGTGGATAAGAGATGGGAATTGAGCTTTTCACAGGAATAGAAGATAGTTGTGAGTAGAGAGAAAGGAAAAGACAAGATATACAGGGTGATGTAGAAAGGACTGGAGTCAAGTGGATAAGAGATGGGAATTGACTTTTCACAGGATGAAGATAGTTGTGAGGTAGAGAGAAAGGAAAAGAACAAGATATACAGGGTGATGTAGAAAGGACTGGAGTCAAGTGGATAAGAGATGGGTATTGACTTTTCACAGGAATGAAGATAGTTGCGAGGTAGAGAAGGAAAAGAACAAGATATACAGGGTGGTGTAGAAAGGACTGAGTCAAGTGGATAAGAGATGGGTATTGACTTTTCACAGGAATGAAGATAGTTTGAAGGTAGAGAAAGGAAAAGAACAAGATATACAGGGTGATGTAGAAGAACTGGAGTCAAGTGGATAAGGGTAGAATTGACTTTTCACAGGAATGAAAATAGTTGTGAAGGTAGAGAGAAAGGAAAAGAACAAGATATACAGGAGGGTGATGTAGAAAGAACTGGAGTCAAGTGGATAAGAGATGGGTATTGACTTTTCACAGGAATGAAGATAGTTGTGAAGGTAGAGAAAGGAAAAGAACAAGATATACAGGGTGATGTAGAAAGAACTGGAGTCAAGTGGATAGAAGATGGGAATTGACTTTTCACAGGAATGAAGATAGTTGTGAAGGTAGAGAAAGGAAAAAGAACAAGATATACAGGGTGGTGTAGAAAGGACTGGAGTCAAGTGGATAAGAGATGGGTATTGACTTTTCTAGGAATGAAGATAGTTGTGAGGTAGAGAAAGGAAAAGAACAAGATATACAGGGTGATGTGAAAGAACTGGAGTCAAGTGGATAGAAGATGGAATTGACTTTTCACAGGAATGAAGATGGATTGTGAAGGTAGAGAAAGGAAAAGAACAAGATATACAGGGTGATGTAGAAAGAACTAGGTCAAGTGGATAAGAGATGGGTATTGACTTTTCACAGGAATGAAGATAGTTGCGAAGGTAGAGAGAAAGGAAAAGAACAATATATACAGGGTGATGTAGAAAGGACTGGAGTCAAGTGGATAAGAGATGGGAATTGACTTTTCACAGGAATGAAGATAGTGGCGAAGGTAGAGAGAAAGGAAAAGAACAAGATATACAGGGTGATGTAGAAAGGACTGGAGTCAAGTGGATAAGAGATGGGAATTGACTTTTCACAGGAATGAAGATAGTGGCGAAGGTAGAGAGAAAGGAAAAGAACAAGATATACAGGGTGATGTAGAAAGGACTGGAGTCAAGTGGATAAGAGATGGGAATTGACTTTTCACAGGAATGAAGATAGTTGTGAAGGTAGAGAGAAAGGAAAAGAACAAGATATACAGGGTGATGTAGAAAGGACTGGAGTCAAGTGGATAAGAGATGGGAATTGACTTTTCACAGGAATGAAGATAGTTGCGAAGGTAGAGAGAAAGGAAAAGAACAAGATATACAGGGTGATGTAGAAAGGACTGGAGTCAAGTGGATAAGAGATGGGAATTGACTTTTCACAGGAATGAAGATAGTTGTGAAGGTAGAGAGAAAGGAAAAGAACAAGATATACAGGGTGATGTAGAAAGAACTGGAGTCAAGTGGATAAGAGATGGGAATTGACTTTTCACAAGAATGAAGATAGTTGTGAAGGTAGAGAGAAAGGAAAAGAACAAGATATACAGGGTGATGTAGAAAGAACTGGAGTCAAGTGGATAAGAGATGGGAATTGACTTTTCACAGGAATGAAGATAGTTGCGAAGGTAGAGAGAAAGGAAAAGAACAAGATATACAGGGTGATGTAGAAAGGACTGGAGTCAAGTGGATAAGAGATGGGTATTGACTTTTCACAGGAATGAAGATAGTTGCGAAGGTAGAGAGAAAGGAAAAGAACAAGATATACAGGGTGATGTAGAAAGGACTGGAGTCAAGTGGATAAGAGATGGGAATTGACTTTTCACTGGAATGAAGATAGTTGTGAAGGTAGAGAGAAAGGAAAAGAACAAGATATACAGGGTGATGTAGAAAGAACTGGAGTCAAGTGGATAAGAGATGGGAATTGACTTTTCACAGGAATGAAGATAGTTGTGAAGGTAGAGAGAAAGGAAAAGAACAAGATATACAGGGTGATGTAGAAAGGACTGGAGTCAAGTGGATAAGAGATGGGAATTGACTTTTCACAGGAATGAAGATAGTTGTGAAGGTAGAGAGAAAGGAAAAGAACAAGATATACAGGGTGATGTAGAAAGAACTGGAGTCAAGTGGATAAGAGATGGGAATTGACTTTTCACAGGAATGAAGATAGTTGTGAAGGTAGAGAGAAAGGAAAAGAACAAGATATACAGGGTGATGTAGAAAGGACTGGAGTCAAGTGGATAAGAGATGGGAATTGACTTTTCACAGGAATGAAGATAGTTGTGAAGGTAGAGAGAAAGGAAAAGAACAAGATATACAGGGTGATGTAGAAAGTACTGAAGTCAAGTGGATAAGAGATGGAAATTGACATTGCATTTAAATTCCTAGAGGTTGTAGCTGTTAGGAAAGCAAGTATACTGAAATCCTCACAGTATTTAAGTATTGATGAAGTTATCGCTAACATTTTTTGTCAAGATTTACAAACTTTACATTTCGTTCAGTTTTGCAAACCAATCAATATATTGGTGATTTGTTTGGAAAAATACTTCGACATTAGTTACTTACTTACTTATTTTATGCACCCTAGTAAAACGTCGGATGTGCATTGTGGTGCAACGGATATCGACTTGGAACAACAAATCATGGAGCCAAGTTTGAATTCCTTGCATTCACTTTCACACAAACACCCTTGGGAAAGATATTAATTCATCTCTTCCCTCCAGATATGGATTAAATAATAGGACAGATTAGATTCTATATCCTTGGCTGGCAACCAGTCTACCACAGAAAGCAACGGCAACCTACTACAGGATAATCTTCTGCCAGATCAGTCATGTCTCTTTTGTGACATGATCGGCCAAAGTGTGTGCACATATGACACTTAACTGACTGAATATGAAAATAGTTATCTTTTTGATATGTTAATTTTTTTTTTTTTTTTTCACACCCACAAACAGAAAACTACTTACATTTTTATTATGCATCAAATTAAAATTAACCTTCATTAAACATTTTTTTTTGTTTGTTTATTTTTTATTAATGCAAATATCACTTGGTTTAACCAACTTCTTTACTTAACTTTATTGGAGTTGTCTTTTCATAGATTTATTACAACCATTTTTCTTCAATTAAAAATCTAATTTTATTTGTTAAATATTTGTTATATGTTATCGTTTTGTACAATTTCCGTGGATCTTTTTTTATTTTTTTTTTATTTTTTCTATTTCTTATTCAGCTGCAATTCTGGAATTTTTTCAAAAGCGACAGATATCTTAACAAGGTAGATAACTCTATTGCAGAGTTATCTACCTTGTTAATTGACTTCAAATTGGTTGTATTGGTTCTGTGAATAAATTCTTGAAATTTTTTTTCTTTTTGTAGTTAATATTTTTAAAGTCCTCAAACTAAGCTCTTACTTGTTGCACTCTCATCAAGATTTTGGGAAAACAAATCTATGGGGAATTTTTTTTTAAACTTGAAATAAACATAAGTTCTTTGAAAAATGGCATACTATTGTGTGGAAAAGATGTGCGTTGTGGTACAGTGGATATCGGCTCGGAATGAGAAGCCAGGGAGCCGAGTTCGAATTCCAGTTGAATCCATTGTATTATTCACTTACACGCAAATACCCTTGGGAAAGGTATTAATCCGTCTCTTCCCTCCAATTATGGGTTAAATAATAGGACAGACTGGGTTCTATAGCCTTGGTCGGCAACTAGTCTACCGCAGAAAGCAATGGCAACCTACTGCGGAATAATCTTCTGCCCAGTCAGTCATATCTCTTTCGAGACATGATCGCACAAGCGTGTATCACGTATGGCACTTAACTGACTGACTGAATATAATAGTTGGAAACATGATTAAGGCTTTGAGAACAGCAGATACATTTGCACAGAAATAATGCTATTTTGAATAAATTTGAAGGAGGGGGAAGCCTTCGGGACTTAAAACAAACATTTACCGTTTCTTCAATAACTAATTGTTGATTTGAGTTCAGCATGTACATTTGCACATAAATAATGCTATTTTGGATAAATTTGAAGGGGGAAAAGCCGTCGAGACCTAAAACGAAAATTTACCAAAAAAACTAAAGAATGCATTGCATAAATGGGCTCTTCACCACTGTTTTGTTTCTAAAATTGTTTTTTTAAACAGTTTAGAACAAATCTCTCTCACCATATAGCAGTTTCTATTTACAAAATTTCTGTCACTAGATGGCACTCTTACTATCTTTTTAATTTACAGCAATTTCACTCACATTATGACACTACATCTCCCTCTTAATTACTAACTTATTTTCTTTCAATCGTCCAGCATTTACAAAAGAAAGAAAATATTAATGATTTTATCTTTTTTTTTTTCCATTTGTTTTCTTTTTATTAATTTATGTTTTTGTTTTTCATTATTTTTTAAAGTCTTATTCACATATACAAAAGAAGTATAAATTAATGATTTCAAACTATTCTTTTGTCTTTTTAATTTAATCGGTTCATTTGTTTTAATGGGGATAGGGGAGTATTTTAATTTTTTTTTCATTGATTAATGATTATGTTTTCTACTATTTTCTAGAGTTTTTATTCACAAGTACAAAACAATAAATTAATGAAGTTATTCTTTTGTTACTGTTATTGTTTTTTAACCTGTTTTAATGACTCACTTAAAAGGGGCTTTTTCTTTTTTCCCCCCACTTATTTTCTAATTCTAATTTTTCACCGGTTCACTTTCAATGTAACACTTGAGGTGGTTTGTTTATTTTTACCCCCTAAATTATTTTCCAAATTCTTATTCAAGAATGCAAAATTAGAGGAAATTAGTAATTTGAAGCCATTCTTTTGAAGTTTTCTTTTTTACCTGTTCATTTTCAATATATAAACCCGGATATAAGAAAAACTAGGATATAAGAGAGATTTTATCAAATGCCTAAAATCCACTTTATAATCTTCCATTTTCATAGGGATGCAAAATTGACATGGATTAAGTAAAGTATAACCTGGATACAAGAGAAACCCGGATATAAGAGATACTTTCTCTGGTCCCAAAATTAGAGCCTGTGGTAATGTATATAAAATAGACCAAACCCGAATATAAGAGAAACCCTGATATAAAAGAACCATTATCCGGTCCCAACATCTCTCTTATATCAGGGTTACAAAATATATATATATATATATATATACATATATATATATATATATATATACACACACACACACAGTATAACCCTGATATAACAGAGACTTTCTCTGGTCCCACCTGGGGGGTTTTTACTTTTTTTTTTTTTTTTATTGATTAATAATTGTTTTTTTTTTTTTTGTTTTTCCTTTCATTATTTTCTAAAAGTTTTATTACCAGATGCAAAACAAATTAATGATTTGAAGTTATTCTTTTAGGTTGTTTCTTTTTGTATTTTATTTTTTTTAAGCCGTTCACGTGCTTTAATATCTCGCTTTTTGAGGGAGGGGTTATTATTTTATATTGACCAATGATTATTTTTCTTTATTTTCTAAAGTTTTTATTCATAAATGCAAAATACGAACAAATTAATCATTTGAATATAATTTTTTATTTCCTTGCTTTGTAACTACGTGTGCGGGGGTTTTTGTTTGTTTTATTTTATTGATTAATAATTGCACTTTAATTTTCATTATTTTCTAATCTTTTTACTCTCAGATGCAAAATAAATAAAAAGGAACGATATTAAATCTAATTTTTTTTTTTTTGATTGTTTAATCTCTTCAGTGCATCATTTTTTGATATTCATTGTTCCCCCACTTCTTCCTCCTGTTCCTTTGCAGACATGTCGCACGAGAAAGATCATTGATGAAGACGCTGTCCTCTGCCAGTTTCACCTCAGCCAGTTCAGTAACAAACCTAACCAAGGCCGGTCGCCGGAGTAGCAGCATCGTGACAAATGTTCACGAACCACCGCACCCTCCAAATATGAGCACTCAGGCAGAAATAAGCAGCAGCAGTCGTGCCAAGATGCCAGAAACATCTGTTGGAGAGTACACCAAATTGGAAATGGTTAAGGTTGATATTGATAACAACATGGTAAGTGCAAACCTTGAGCAAACAGATGTTTTCTGTAAACTTAACTAAATTAAATATGAAGAGAAATAAAAACAAGTCTAAAGAATTTAACTTCTGCAAAATGGTACTTGACAGTTTTATTTATTCACAGTCTTTGGCAAAATGTGAGCGCCTTATTGTCGTGGTACCAGTTATACTAATCTTTTTCAAACAAACACTGTAGCTACCCAGGTGAAGTTCTTAAAACAAAAACAAAAAACGTATTCATGTGCCATCTATCAGCACACTAACACCGCTCTTGCTGTAAAGACATTTTGCACTTTTTTTTTTCTTTTAATAATCATATCGCCCCAAACAAGGCATTTTACTGCCACTGTTTTGCAGGGGGTTACATAGGAGGAAAGTTATGAGAAAGAGTGACAGGTTATAGGGGGTGTCAGGAAGTGGGTAAGAGAAGGACGAGAATACTGATGAGTAGAGTGGACGGAGAAAGGAGCATGAGAGAGAGGATGCAGGTTAGTAAAATAGGAGATGACTATTAACTTTACATTTAAATTCTTGGAGATTGTAGCTGTCGTGGAAGGAAGTAAATGGAAGGGAATTCAACAGGCGGGAAGTGTGAGAAAAGAAGCTGTTGAAGTAGAATTTGCGTTTACAATTTATTGATTTCACAGTAAAAGGGTGGGACCTAGTTGCTAATCTCGTTGCTCGAATAAATTCATATATAGAGGCACCAGTGAGCTAAGTTCATCGGAGCAGAAGCTGTGAAAGTATTTGTAGAAGAGACACAGGGAAGCCGCATTGCGCCGGTGAGAAAGTGACTGTATCTGAGCTGCCAAGTCGGGATCTGTCACATTACAGATTCTTCATTGGATTTTGTCAAGGACCCCTAGGTCGACAGCAAGAGCACCTAACCAGATATTGCACTGATATCTGTACATGAAAATACATTAATCTTACTTAATCAGCTACTACTCATTTTCTTTTTCCAAGGTTGAAGGTTCATGTCCTCCTAAAACTAGAGTTGAATTTGCGGAAGGGGAGATATTTTTACTGTATTTCCTAACAAGATTGGAACCAACAGATATGCGGTCCTAGTGAATAATGAGATAGGTTGTCAGTGGTGTGCATTCATTCATTCATTCATCATCCGTTACACCAAATGGTGTGTAGGGCAGCAACAAAGCTTCTCCATCTCTGTCTATCTTGGGCCAGACTAGTCAATGAATCCAAAGAGTACTGCATAGCTTTCATCACAGTCTCTACTGTACTTCTCCATGTCGTTCTTAGTCTTACCCTCTTTTTTTTGCCATCTGGGGTCCAGTGCAGCGCTGTTCTTGTGATTGACTGTGGATCTTTCTAGAGCACATGCCCAATTCATCTCTACATGCAAACATCATTATAATCAAAATATGGTTTACGTTTTAAACAGCAAACACAATGACTGAAAAAAACCATAAACGACAAAGTATTCGCAATTTCAAATTTCTTTTCTTTTTCTGCATTCTTTGCAGCAAGCAGATGGAACTCACATTGGCCTTGTCTCACCTGAAATGCAAAAAAAACGTGTACAAGACATTTTGAAACGCATTCCGCCCGGAGCTGAATCTACAACTGTACTTGTTGGTTGTGTAGATTTTTTGTCCAAACCTGCAATGGCCTTTGTACGGTTGGCCGAAGGGCAGGTTCTGTCCAATCTGACTGAGGTACCATTACCAACACGTTTCATTTTTGTATTGCTTGGCCCCGAAGATGGTGGAATGGATTACCTTGAAGTTGGCCGATCTCTTTCCACCTTAATGTCCAACCAGGTAAGTAAATAACAAATGATTTTTTTTTTTTTTTTAGCAATTAACTTTGAGGTCCTGGGTATGATGGTAAATTGCATCCGGCAGGAAGGTGTTATATATCTAAACAGAGTAAATATACGTGCTGTGGGCATAAAAATACGTATGGTTGAAAAACGGATTCAGACAACTCGACAATGAAGAATAAGGACAATTTTTTGATGCAAGAAATATACACATAAAATATTTCTCTTTTTTTTTTTAATAAATGAAGGCAGTTATAACATAGAACAAGAAGGCAGGTCAAAAGGTTCATACACAAACAGAACGATTCACTTATCTTGGGTTTGAAGTCCGGTTATGGGGCGTCGAAAAGTCTGTTGATAGTAGCAGCATGGTTTCCCCTTAGCAGGTGAGGGAAGAAGAGTGCCAAATTGTCATTTCTTCGCCTTTTTTATTCTTTCCAAGTGGCTCAAACGAGCAGTCCCTTTTGTCCCGCGGGAGAGTTTGTGGTTGGCTGTCAAATTGAGTCGGTGGTCACGCCTCATTAATCAATTAGACGGAACAATGCGTGGATCCCCCTGGCCTCATTAATCAATTAGACGGAACAATGCGTGGATCCCCCTGCGCAGTGATGCAGTTTATCATTTCGAGTCTGGAACTCGTGGAGATCACTTCTGTTTATCAAAGCAGGGTACGATCTTATTTCATTAGAGAACGTAACAAAGGCCTCTGATTGGAAGGTTGTGAAGATCATGGAACAACCTCTTAATTGCTGTTGTTCCCAGGTCCACCCTGACCTGGAGTGGTAGCACCTGTTAGGGTTCCAGCTATGGGCAAACAGTTAACCCCAAGACTTTTATAGAAATATATACATAAAAATAGGCTTTTATAGAAAAATATACATTTTTGAATACAAAACGAGAAGACATTTTCAGTTTTCTAAAATAAAAATAAAAATAAAAATTTTTCATCAAAATCTGACTAAATCAACTTTCTCAGTATAACCGAACATTAAAACCCCGCTTTTTTGGCATTAAATAAGCCAGAGGTTGATATGCCATTAAACAAAACTAAAAAAAAAATAAACTTTGACAATGAAAACTCTTCTGCTTGCATTAAACCAAAGATTTTCCATTGACAATTCAATTTTCAGTTATACTAGCAGTTTAGCCGGTTTCACTCAAGTAGTTTAAGGAATAATAAGAATAAAAAACATATGATGAATTTACATAGCAAATACTTACACAACGTCCACCCTTGTCACTTTTATAGATATAGACTAGCAGTTTATCCCGGTTTCACTCGGGTAGTTTAAGGAATAATAAGAATAAAAAAACATATGATGAATTTACATAGCAAATACTTACACAACGTCCACCCTTGTCACTTTTATAGATATAGATAGCAGTTTCACCTTGTTTCACTTGGGTAGTTTAAGGAATAATAAGA
Source organism: Ascarosepion bandense (assembly GCA_037127315.1). Taxonomy (NCBI): domain Eukaryota; kingdom Metazoa; phylum Mollusca; class Cephalopoda; order Sepiida; family Sepiidae; genus Ascarosepion; species Ascarosepion bandense. Next base: position 5,903,601 of record JBBBDQ010000276.1, read on the forward strand.
ATAAAAAACATATGATGAATTTACATAGCAAATACTTACACAACGTCTACCCACATCACTTTTATAGATATAGATAACAATGTAGAATGTCTCTATTAGATTAGGGTGGGAGGGGGAGGGGCAACATATATAGATAATATAAAGTGGGGGGGGGATCGATTCTATATTATAATCAATACATAAACTGATCCCTGACTTTGTTGGGTGATAATATATATTTTTCTACCCCAAATTTTGGCTTTCTGAAAAACTTCAAGGTGTCATTAATGTTCTAAAATTTTGATCTACACACACACACACACACACACATATATATATATATATATATATATATATATATATATATATATATATATACACACACAGTACTGTGAAAAAGTATTAGAACAAGAACTATTTTATCTTTTATTAGGCATCAAAATAAAGATTAAAATCACCCCTGTCCTAACACTAACTACTGGTACTGTGTAAAAGTATTAGGACAGGTGTGGTTTTCCTAAAAACCTCACTGAAATTCAAATACAGGTTGAAAAGCAAAATAAAGTGCTAATAAATATTGATTATTTAAAACTACGCGTAAAAGAAATGTATTAAAAAGAAGTTATATTTAATTTTTCCTATTTTCTATTAAACAAGTTATTTTGAAACTACTCATTGTTTTATTATCCTTGAATATGACTGACTTTTTTTTTATTCACCCCGTCTCAAATTGATAAATCTAATGTTACTTCACAAGACACACTTTGGGAAAAATACAAGCTGCTTGGCAGGAGATACCATTAGATACATTGAAGAAACTTGTGACGTCAATGCCTGACAGAATGAAGGCTGTGATCAAAGCAAAAGGCTATTTATACTAAATATTAAATTTATTTTCTAACAAGTATTTTTTTTCTTGTTAAAGCATTTGTTGAGTAAATCAAATAAATTACTTTAATTAAATTGTTTATTTTCTGTCAATATGCCTCATAAAAGATAAAATAGTTCTTGTCCTGATACTTTTGCAGAGTACTGTGTGTGTATATATATATATATATATATATATTATATATACTAGGTGCGATTGGTAAATTGTCGCAATTATTTTATTTCGTGTTAAAGCATTTGTTGAGTAAATCAAATAAAATTACTTTAAGTCAATATGCCTCATAAAAGATAAAATAGTTCTTGTCCTGATACTTTTGCACAGTACTGTACGTGTTTCTCGTTTGTAAAGATCCAGCAGTAACATACTACAGCATGAGAACCAGTGTTTCAACATATGGATGGAAGTCCCAAATTGTCTTCTATATTTCACATTGAAATGATTTGTTTGAACATTATTTTTTATCGATACTCGTATTTGAGTCGATATTCTGCTTTTAATCAAACAGTATATTCACATATTTATTTCTCCCAGCCTGATTATGTTATTCAGCAGGATTCAAACCTGCAACCCCTATCAACATATCAATAGGGGAAGCCACTAACTGATCTGGTGCTTCTTAGACCATTCAACCATGAATGATACCACAGTGTAATTGAAGTCAAATCATTTACGATAAAATTTGTTTACATTTGTTGACATTACGATGCACTTTCAGAGCAGAGTTGGTTATTTACATAGTTTCAAAAATTGTGTTATATAAGGCTGGATTATATATATATATATATATATATATATGTGTGTGTGTGTGTGTGAAAAGTGTATGTATATAATTATATAAATATGCAATTTGTTATATATATATTGTTTACATATTATATATGCGTGGTACTTATTTAAAAGTGCTCAATATCAGTGATAGAGCAGACACATTCATATAGATAGGTACGAGTTTGTAACCCTGGGTTTCACGCTTTTGCGATCGTCAGACAAACACTTTTTTAAGAAATTTAATCCGTTTGTCTGACGATCGCAAAAGCGTGAAACCCAGGTTTACAAACTCACACCTATCTATATGAATATATATATATATATATATATATATAAAATAAAAAGTGTGAGAAGCTGTGAACATTTTCTTTAAAATATATGTTTATTGTTTTGGTATTTATTATTCAGAGAAACCCAAACATAAAACCACGAATTTGTTCGCCTGAAGAGAGTCAATTTTAGACTCAAAACACGTGTAGCGCAAATCATGAACAATTAATACTTCATAACTTGTATAAATACTAAAACAATAAACATATATTTTAAAGAAAACTTTCACGGCTTCTCACACTTTTTATTTTATACTAATTACTCTCGTTGGAACAACCCTATTCCTTTATTCGAGATATATATATATATATATATATATATATATATATATATATATAACGGAAATTAACGAAGATTAATGAAACTGTTTATAAACAACTGACAATTTGAAATGATTTGTTTGAACATTATTTTTGATCAATACTCATATTTATATGTTTATAAAATTTATTGTAAATAATCAGGCCAGTAGAAATAAATAATACTGTTTGATTATAAACAGAATATCTACTTAAATACAAATATTGATAAAAAATAATGTTCAAACAAATCATTTCATATATATATATATATATATTCATATAGATAGGTGTGAGTTTGTAACCCTGGGTTTCACACTCTTGCGATTGTCAGACAAACAGATTAAATTTCTTAAAAAATTGGCTACATGTGGGGCTGCGTATATTGGTGTATTTTTTGTGGGGCTGCGTATATTGGTGTATTTTTTGTGGGGCTGCGTATATTGGTGTATTTTTTGTGGGGCTGCGTATATTGGTGTATTTTTTGTGGGGCTGCGTATATTGGTGTATTTTTGTGGAAGTGGGAAGAAAATTTGTCATCATGACAGACGCAGACATATATACACATTTGTACACCCATTGACATGTGCAAAGACACACACACACGTGTCCGCCCACTGGGGCTCACACAAACATATATGCTAACTGTACGGGTCTCGGTATATCTATCTATATGTGTGCTATTGCGCACATGCATGTCAGCTCTATCACTGATATTGTGCGCTTTCAAATAAGTATCACATGTATATAATATATAAATAATATATATATATATATATATATTTATAATTATATACATACACTTTTCACATATATATATATATATATATATATTACGGAAATTAACGAAAATTCACAAAACAATTTGAAATGATTTATATGAACATTATTTTTAATCAATACTCGTATTTGAGTAGATATTCTGTTTTTAATCAAACAGTATATTTATTTCTACCGACCTGATTATTTACAATAAATTTTGTTATAAAAATGTGTGTCATTCGGCAGGATTTGAACCTGCAACTCCTATCAACATAGGGAAAGCCACCAATTGATCTGGTGCATCTTCAACCCCTCAACCACAAACGATCCCACAGTCTATAGGGGTTGCAGGTTCGAATCCTGCCTAATGGCACTCGCTTTCTCCTGTTGTCACACCCAAACCTAGTTCTGCCATTCGCTTGCTCAAACCCATCAAGTCTGTTATGTGTTGCTTTTCCCTGTCTCTTTCCTTCTGACCTCTGAGTATCAGATTCTCCAAGCTCTTCTTTCTCATCACGTCCCAGGAACTATAATTTTTTAATAAATAGTGTTCTCATCTTTTTCAGAACTTCCATGACGTCGCATATCGAGCAGAAAGCAGAGAAGAATTCTTACATGCCATCAACGACTTTTTAACAGAATCGATTGTCCTTCCTCCCGGTGACTGGGACCACAAAACCCTTTTGCCAATCATGGATATGGCCCGGAAACGAGCACATCTTCGACTTAGAAAAAAGCAGAAGCAGGTAGAAAAAGAGGGTATGTACAAGTACGCCAGTTTGGTTAAGGATAACAAAGCCTGGTAAGTCTGCAGGAATAATTCCAGGAAGACTTTTGGCTGTTTGGGAATTGGGTTAAAAATTTATTTGGAAAAGCCAAAGAGGCCACAGGAAATTTAAATGCTAATAGATATATATATATATATATATATACATTTACTTTCAGAAAAGTACTTGCTTTTGGATAGGTTGTTACTAAAGTCAGGAAATGATTTAAAATTTTTTTTTTCTTTCCTAATTCTCTACCCAGCTCTTCAAAGATCTCATCCAACTCAAATCTGTTCTTTATATTTATATAAACTCTTTGTCATTAATTATGAGAGTGGTCATAATCTTACCCAACATTATTTAGACCAGTGGTTCCCAAGCTTTTTTCTGTCATTTCCCCCTACACCCAGTCCGACCATCCAGATTTCCCCCTTCATGTGTATGAGAGAAAGAGCAGTTAAAACACACTGAGACTATTTACTAATTTATTTTTCAAATGTACAAATATACTGATAAACTTATAGTTACAGAGTAAAGTGGACAGAGAGCGGTTAGTAACAACTAAGCATAGCCATAGAGAGCGGTTAGTAACAAATAAAAGGACTTTTGTTTGCTCTTCTACTACAGAATTAAATTAGTGAGAAGGGTGATGCTGCTTCTTGTGCACCAGTGTATCAATATCAGGGTTAGTTTTGGCAAGCACGCAACATATGTCACATTCCACCTCCAGTCTCTCTCTCTCTCACACTTACACAAATCCATCTGAGATTTTTTTTTATTTAGTAGGTAGAGTAATCCCCCCCCGCCGTTTGGGAATCGCTGATTTAGACACTCAAATGCCTTTGTCTTGAAAACTGATCCCTTATGCATGTGAGAATTTACTGTGACCAAGAAATGATGGATCACTTTCAAACTTAATAATAAGAGAAAACTGATCTCTGAATTTGTGTTCATAGTATAGTTTGTAGATTACTTCAAGAATCACCTCTTTTCATAGTTTTACACAACTGAATTCAAAGTATTTTTAAAAAAATCAAATATCAAACCAAGATAACCCTTTATAAATTCACAATGGCTATTTTTTTTGTGTACACCACCCTACAACCTTACAGGAAGAAAATAAAACAGACTGCACTATTAACATTTAATGGTGATTTTCTAAGTGTAGCAAGATATGGCACAAGGCTGAAAGTATGAGGTATCCAGTGAGGATCAAACTCATTAGTCAGTCATAATTTTATCAGTGGGACAAGCTTGTTATCTATTATATCACATCAAGATGCCCACATTAACACACAATGCTTATATATATATATATATATATATATATATGTAGTCATCCGCAGACAGATCTGTTTCGTGCTCATCAGTACAGTTAGACTCCAACTGCTTTTAACCTAGGATTGAAACCCGACCAAATTGGTGTCAGCGGGCAATTCTACCTCTGGGCTATGGGTGCTCGATAGGAGAAGGCAGACATTTTTGCGTGTATATTATCATTATACGTGCCCAATAGCCAGAGTGCTCCAATTCATTACTGAATGAGCGCTGCCAAATATATATATATATATGTATATATATTTGGGCAGCAATCTTTCTTTTAAACATATTTTGTTAAAAACAACAAACAAGGAAGATTTTATTAATTTTTGATTGAATTTTTCCAGTATTCTTACATGTTTCCTTTTTGCAAGAGATCAGGAATGTAAAAAGGTTCCATAATTTTTAACTTTCCAAGTGCTTTCAGCCACTTCACTGGCCATTTTCAAGGATGTTATTTTCCCCTCATGCTTTGACAGTAATGTTTTTGAAACCATCAAAACATGAGAATAAAACAACATCCTTGAAAATGGCCAGTAAAGTGGATGAAAGCACTTGGAAACTCAAAAGTTCTTACATTCCTTATCTCTAGCAAATTGGAAACATGTAAGAATACTAGAAAAATTGAATAAAAAATTAATAAGATCTTCCTTGCCAATCATTTTTAATGAAATGCACACACATATATATAAATCATCATTCAATAAATCCTGGGTTTAACCTAAAATGGGTTCTGGGCATGACAGTAAACTGCATTCAGCCGCAAGGCCTTTGATTGGGAGGTTGTGAGGAGCTTGGAACCACCTCTTAATTGCTGTTGTTCTTAGGTCCACCCTGGCCCAGAGTGGTAGTACCTGTTAGGGTCCCAGCTATGGGCAAATAGTTAACCCCCAAACTGGGGTCAAAACACTGTGAAAGTATAAAAATACACTTTTATAAAAATATATATACATAAAAGTAGACTTTTATAGAAAAATATACATTTTTGAAGGAAAGATATTACCAACACCACATTTTTGAAGCAAAACATTTTTGAATACAAAACTAGAAGACATTTTCAGTTTTCTAAAATAAAAAAGAATAAAAACAAAACAATTTCATTAAAATAAAAAAAAAAATAATAAAATAAAAAAAAAATAACAATAAAAAAATTTTTCATCAAAATCTGTCTAAATCAATCTTCTCACTAGAACCAAACATTAAAAAATACCTTAAAACCCCACCTTTTTGGAATTAAATAACCCACAGAGGTGTTGATATGCCATTAAACAAAACTCAAACTAATAAAACAACAACTTTTAGGCCAAATTCAACTTTATTCATCAACATATTCTCCTTCTAGGGTGATACACTGATTCCAACGCTTCTCTAACAATTCATAGGTTCACAAAGATCAAGACTGTATGATTTGCCTCAAATACACAAAAATAATGTGCCTTTACGTCTCATTTTATCTATGGTGGGTTTGGCACAGCATGAGTTGACCAAATGGTTGTCAGAGTTGATTAAACCTTCTCAATTTACTGTGTATCAGATTCTTTTGCCTTTTTGAAGTTTATTTGAAATTGTCCCATTACTTCTAATGACAAGATTATAGTTTCTTTTGATATCCTGGGTCTGTACACTAATATACCCTTACAAGAGACAGCACAGATATGTGCTGACGCTCTCTATAGAAGTTGCCTGGGTCCTCATTCCAATTAAGAGCCTTTATTTTTATAGTTCCTGATGTTATCAACAAAAGAAATAGAGTTCAGCTTTGAAAATGTTATGTATGCCCAAGTAGATGGAGTTTCTATGGGTAGCCCCTTGGGTCCCTTCTTAGCCAACCTTTTTGTTGGTTACCATGAGAGCCTTTTGTTTGAGAAGTATCAGAAAACAGATCTATCACCGTTATGTTGATGATACTTTCTCTATGTTTAACAACAAAGATGAAGCAACTCTTTTTTGTGAAACTTTAAATTCTTTACACCCATCTTTAGTTTGCACGATGACGGAAGAAGAGAAGAATTTTATCTCATTTCTCGATGTTCATGTGAAGTGGAAGAATTGTATTTTTATTACCAGTGTTTTTCGTAAAGATATCTTTTCAGGTCTTTACACCAGTTGAAACTTTTTTGTCCTCGGTACCATAAAAATAAATCTGATTAAAACTTTAGTTCATTGGGCCTTATTAATTTGTTCCCTATGCACCCTCCAACAGGCATTGAACAGGATTCGTTGTATTCTTGTTAATAATGGTTTTCCACACAATTGAACGAAAATTGGATAACTTTAACATTTAAAATTTGGCCCTAGTCTGTGTCTCATTTATCTGAAACTAGCAGTATAGCCTGGCGTTGCTCAGGTGTAATGAAAGCTTTAAAACTAATCCAAGGTCCAGGAGCTCAGACTCTTTGGACGTTGGCACAAAAGGCTAAAAAGCAATAGTTGTTTCCAGTTAAAGCGAAACCGTAGACTGAAAGAAAAATGAATGGATGTAAATCAAATTTTGATTTCCTGGTATATATATATCAAATAAGTTTTTTTCGTCGTAAACTGAATTTTGAAGGCTAAATAAGTCCTCTGAGTAAAAGGTATCATGGCTGAGGCTAAGAACTACAATTATACCTACTTAGAGCCAAACCCGAAGCAAAAACTAAAATAAAAGGGCTGAAAAAATACAAACATACAGGCAGATAAACAGACACACACACAAACATCTTGCCTTTTATATATATATATATATATATATATATATATATATAATCGATTTTCTGCACTATTGTAAGAACTGCAACCTTGAAACTTCTGAATATCGTTTATGTCTTTGTCTATGAGTGTATCAAATTTGATTAAAATCAGACCACTTTTTCTATAATTGATTTTTTGATCATTGATTTTCGATATTTATCGGGGGTACCTTGACACAAAATCTAGCTAAGAACTCTCACAGACGCTTATAATACAACTGTGTAAATTTTCAAGAAAATCGGTTCAGCCATTTCAGAGTTTATAGGTAATGGACACACAGACACACATATACAAACACACAAAGTTCCACTTATAAATAAACTTAGATTTTTATTATTGTTGTGGCCTGTTAGGGTCAGGAAGAAAGACACGGAAACAAGGTAGGTAGGTTTAAATAGTGTATTAGAATAATAGAACATATATACAAGTAAGAGTGTTAGTAGCCAAACTGTATAGCTATGCTGCGTCTCAACTGTCTCACAGCTGCATCCCCAGAAGTCACTCAGGTTAGTCTATATAGAAGAGGAAGAGTCCATTCCACAGTAGAATAGAGCACCATAACAATTATTATTATTAAAACAAAAATTTAAAAATTATTCAAACGTTTCTCCCATGGTCAGTTCTATGTAGCTGTATACAGAGTAAAAAATTCATGTCGATGATTCTAGAAAAGTTATTTAATCAAGTATATGTCTGGTTTTCAAGAATGTGAGCCACTGATCCTCCCCTTCCCAGTACAGACTTCTCACAACACACACACATATTGCATGGACCATAACATTAGCTATATTGAGGGCTTTCGACAGGGTGTGGCACAAATGTTTACTACACAAGCTATGGAATCACTGGAAATGTTTTCTCTATTATAAAATCCTTCCTAACAGGTAAATCCCTGAAAGTAGTTATTATCAACCAAACCTCCGAGACTCTGTCAGTCGAGATAGGTTAGTCTGAGAAGTGATCCCTGGGGAATGCCTATTTTCAGATTTACATAAATCGTCTATCTATGACTACGCTCCGATCATTTACAGAAATTGTCTATCTATGACTACGCTCCGATCATTTACAGAAATCGTCTATCTATGAATACGCTCCGATCATTTACAGAAATCGTCTATCTATGACTATGATCGTCTATCTATGACTATGCTCCGATCATTTACAGAAATCGTCTATCTATGACTATGATCGTCTATCTATGACTATGCTCCGATCATTTACAGAAATCGTCTATCTATGACTATGCTTCGATCATTTACAGAAATCGTCTATCTATGACTATGATCGTCTATCTATGACTATGCTCCGATCATTTACAGAAATCGTCTATCTATGACTATGCTCCGATCATTTACAGAAATCGTCTATCTATGACTATGCTCCGATCATTTACATAAATCGTCTATCTATGAATACGCTCCGATCATTTACAGAAATCGTCTATCTATGACTACGCTCCGATCATTTACAGAAATCGTCTATCTATGACTACGCTCCGATCATTTACAGAAATCGTCTATCTATGACTACGCTCCGATCATTTACAGAAATCGTCTATCTATGACTACGCTCCGATCATTTACAGAAATCGTCTATCTATGACTACGCTCCGATCATTTACAGAAATCGTCTATCTATGACTACGCTCCGATCATTTACAGAAATCGTCTATCTATGACTATGATCGTCTATCTATGACTATGCTCCGATCATTTACAGAAATCGTCTATCTATGACTATGATCGTCTATCTATGACTATGCTCCGATCATTTACAGAAATCGTCTATCTATGACTATGATCGTCTATCTATGACTATGCTCCGATCATTTACAGAAATCGTCTATCTATGACTATGCTCCGATCATTTACAGAAATCGTCTATCTATGACTATGCTCCGATCATTTACAGAAATCGTCTATCTATGACTATGCTCCGATCATTTACAGAAATCGTCTATCTATGACTATGCTCCGATCATTTACAGAAATCGTCTATCTATGACTACGCTCCGATCATTTACAGAAATCGTCTATCTATGACTACGCTCCGATCATTTACAGAAATCGTCTATCTATGACTACGCTCCGATCATTTACAGAAATCGTCTATCTATGACTACGCTCCGATCATTTACAGAAATCGTCTATCTATGACTACGCTCCGATCATTTACAGAAATCGTCTATCTATGACTACGCTCCGATCATTTACAGAAATCGTCTATCTATGACTACGCTCCGATCATTTACAGAAATCGTCTATCTATGACTATGCTCCGATCATTTACAGAAATCGTCTATCTATGACTATGCTCCGATCATTTACAGAAATCGTCTATCTATGACTATGCTCCGATCATTTATAAACATCTAAGCCAATGATATGATACACAGAAGCACATCTAAAGGTCTTGACGATCAGAGAATGACACCTGACCTCTCCTGCAATCTAACAAACTACCCAGTGGGGGAAAAACAAAACTGGCTGGTTATATGCCTCAAAAATGTATTCAAAAATGTTTTGCTGAGAATAATTTTTTTCCTTCAAAAATGTGTTATGGTAATAATTTTTTCTTTGAGTGCCTGGATTTCAAAACAAATTGTTAGCTAAAGTTCCCCGAAATTCTGCATTTCTGATTTCTCTTCATTTTATTAGTACTCGTAAATGAGATAAAATGCATAAGTTTAAATTAATGCATCGTGATTAATTCATAGTCGAGTTTTTTATCTTTTTTTTTTTTTTAATAGCCGTAAAATAGGTAAATTGTTTCACATTTTCAGACGAGCTCATGTACAGTTCGCCTCTAAATGGAAAGTGGCTCTGTCGCCAATCAGAAGCACTTGCAAGGTTTTGTACCAGGCCCAAACGTAATTTTCCCAGTATCTGAAAGTGCTTATCGAGGATGGACCAGAAACTGATCATCTCTGGTCGGGTCGGCGCAGTGAGGGGGGTATGATGTTGAAAGACCCAAAACCCCCTAGTGATCCTCACGATGACATCACTGACAATACCCTCTAGCGCCCCCACTATGGTGCGTATGTTAGACTTTTATAAAAAATATTTATAATTTCCATTTTTATACTTTCATTGTGTTTTGACCCTAGTTTGGGGGGTTAACTATTTGCCCATAGCTGGGACCCTAACAGGTGCTACCACTCTGGGTCAGGGTGGACCTGAGAACAACAGCAATTTAGTGGTGGTTTCATGCTCCTCACAACCTCCTAATCAGAGGCCTTGCTGCCAGATGCAGTTTACTGTCATGCCCAGGACCTTAAAGTCATAATAAACAAAAACCAAGAAAATGGGTTAAAAATTCTGAATGTGAAATTAGTGAATACTAAATTAATTTGAATACATTGCCTGATAGATCGGTTATAAAAAAAATTTATACCTTGCCTGATAGATCGGTTATAAAAAAATTTAATATAGCAGATAAAGAGATTGAACAAAATAGGCTGTAGTAGTAGTTCCACCACCTCCAATACCACAAATTTTTACAAAACTAAAATACTAACCAAAAAAACTCATCATGGTCTTCAATAGTATTATTGAGACTTTCATATGGTTACCATGTATGGCACCAAACCCATTTGAAAATATCTAAACTGTCAACTGTATACAACCAATTTCTAAGATCAATGATTAAGAGAGAAACCAGTGTCTTGTCAAATACCACATTTCTTTGAATCATGTAGACTGACGTTACTCAATAATTTCGTATGGATGTCATGAATTGCACCAAACCTATTCAGAAATATCTAAACTGTCAGCTGTATACAAAATCTTTCTCAGGTCTACAGTTAAAAAAGGCACCAAATAAATGAAGCATGTCAGTCTTACTGATAAGTTCCATTTTTCTTCAAAGATCATTGACTGATACTAAAGGATTACAAGTAAAATGACTATACTAGATAATAGAAACTGCATGACCTGGAGACTTTCAGCAACTGAAACAATTACAATGCATATCACAACTTGAGGAGAAAATAATGACATAATCATAATGTTGACGGAATGTTGATTATTACATTACTTCAAACAAAAGGTTAGGAAGGAAACCTCCATTGATACAAGAAAGAACGATAATACTGGACTTGAGAAACTTATTTTCATGAAAAATAGCTTTAATAGAAAAATTTTAATAAATTTCAACCAACGACAGCACTAGCTGCTAAATCAATGAATGTTGAATGTTTCTTTATACGTGTTGTAGAGTTACTGACATTCCTGCAGCACTCTCAATGATGGAATGGTCCATGGGCTGAAATGGTATATTTAAGTTTGTTTTTTTTAATCGTATCACCCTGAGCAAGGCAGTAACGCCACTGATGTGCAGGGGGCTACATAAGAGTAAAAAAATTAGTGGGAGAGTAAAGAGAAAGACAAACCAGTTAAGGACGGGAATAGAGGTGTGATGACAGTTGCAATGGTGGAGAGAAAGGAAAAGATATACAGGGTGGTGTAGAAAGAACTAGAGTCAAGTGGTTAAGAGATGGGTATTGACATTGCATTTAATTTCCTGGAGGTTGTAGCCGTCAGGAAAGCAAGAATATGGGAGCGAGTTCCACAGGTGATAAGTGCAAGAAAAGAAGCTACCTTGTAGGGGGTTACATAGGAGGAAAGTTATGAGAAAGAGTGACAGGTTATAGGGGATGTCAGGAAATGGTTAAGAGAAGGATGAGAATACTGATGAGAGTGGAGTGGATAAAGAAAGGAGCATGAGAGAGGATGCATTTAAGTGAGATAGGAGATGACTATTGACTTTACATTTAAATTCTTGGAGATTGTAGCTGTTGGGGAAGCAAGTAAATGGAAGGGAATTCCGTACGGGGGAAGTGCGAGAAAAGAAGCTGCTGGAGTAGAATTTGGTTTACATTTTATTGGTTTCACAATAAAATGGTGGGACCTAATTGCTAATCTTGTGGCTTGAGTAAATTCATATATATGGGGCACCAGTGAGGTAAGTTCATCAGAGCAGAAGCCGTTTATATGTGTAAAAGGGGAAACCCAAGAATATGCATATGGTCCAAGGCCAAAAATTGCCCAGTCCCTGCAACCAAAATCACAGTTGTTATGATATTCCACCAACCCATTCTCTTTGGTGCAATGAGGAAAGTGCTGCCAAAGATTTGGACCGGGCACCCCTCATGTTTATGTTCTCTCTGAAGACAGAAACATAATTGTGAGAAAAATGTAGTTTGTCTGCCTGAAGCCAGATATTATACTTTCATCTCAGAGTGATGGCTTGGGTAAGGATTATATTACCATTACCTTTAAAGATGAAGAGAACAGATACTACACTATAATCACAGCCCGGTATCAAGGGAGTAAAGGAAATCATAACTAGAGTAGCACTGGCTGCTCACTCAATGAATGCTAATATTAACATTAAATATGCTACAGATAATACACTTTGATCCCAGCATAATGGCCAGAGAGTGAAGAAAAGCATAACTCTAGTTACACTAACTGCTTGGTCAATGAATACCAAATGTTTTCAGTCAAGGAAATAACAAATATTACCATTAGAGCTGAGAACATATTCTACACTTTGATCCCAACTTGATGGTCAAGGAATGAAGAAATGCTTAACTTGAGTAGAACTGGCTGCTTGGTCAATGAATACCAAAATGTTTCCTTATAAGAAAAGCGGCTAATATTAGCGTTACCTTTAGAGATAAGGAGAACAGATACTACATATTGATCCCAACCTGATGGTCAAGGAGTGAAGAAAAGCATAACTTGAGTACCACTGGTCAATGAATGTTAAATGTTTCCTTGTAAGGAAACAGCTAATATTACTATTAATATAAAGATAATTTTGTGGCCCAAATTTGCTTTCATGTATTTGCCTGCTGTTAATTTCTTTCATTTCACTTCCAAATTTCATAACTTGTTTACTTTTTTTTTTCTTTTTTCCAGCATTGTTAGAGACGAAAGGAAAGGTTCCTATAGATCCGCTCCTACGAACTGGGCGTCCTTTTGGCGGTCTCATAAATGACATTAAGCGACGTTACCCTTACTACAGAAGCGATATAACTGATTCCTTTAATCTCCAGTGTCTAGCTGCCTTTGTTTTTATATTCTTTGCTTGTCTTTCACCATGTATTGCCTTTGGGGGTCTGCTAGGTGAGTTATCTCCCTTCTATTTTTTTTTTCTTCTCAGAGTAAATGTTTTGTTGTCGCTTGATCTATTTTTTTACAAAAAATTTGTTTATATTTTTTTATATTTATACATATCTTTCTTTTATTTGTTTTTGGTGGGGGTCTGTTTGATGACTGAGGTAGTTGTCCTTGTGTGGTCCTCTGATCATGACAGGACATAACCAAATCAGTGAACACAACACTGAGCGATAGGTAAGAGGATGTTCAGCTGATGGGTCCACTGGCAGAGCTCCTAATTGGAAGCAGGATCTGGCCAGTCAGTCAGTTCGTCAGTTAAGTACCATACGTGATACCCGCTTGGGCGATCATGTCTTGAAAGAGACATGACTGACTGGGCAGAATATTATCCCGCAGTAGGTTGCCATTGCTTTCTGCAGTAGACTGGTTGCCGACTAAGGCTAGAGAACCCAATCTGTCCTGTTATTTATTCCATAACTAGAAGGAATATACGGATTAATACCTTTCCCCAGGGTATTTGTGTGTAAGTGAATGCAATGAATTCAACTGGGATTCGAACTCGGCTCCCCGATTTCTCGTTCTGAGCCGATATCCAATGCACCACAACACACATCCATCTGGCCAGTACACGCTCTCAATAATTCTGAGGGTGCATGACTTGAAGCCATGGACACAGGAGGCGTGGATCTTTACAAGATCTGATTTAAATTTGATCAATCCATTTTCTATGGTTTAATCCTTTGCAGAATATTTAGAGCCAGAAGACATTTTTAGATTGTAATTATTTTGTTTTTTTAAGTTAATGATTTAGTTCTTGGTTGTTTTGTTTTTATGGCAAATCAACGTCGGCTGGTCATTTATTGCCAATAATACCTTTTTCTTTCAACAATTTATTGTTGTTTATATAAGTTTTTGTGTTTAGTAATACATTTTTCTTTTTTGAGTATCAAGATTTATTAGAATTTGTTTTTAAGGGCAGGGTCCTCGAGTTCTACCCTTGTTATTTAACCCATAACTGGAGGGAAGGGACGGATTAATACCTTTCCCAAGGGTACCAGTGCTTAAGTGAATGCAGGGTATTCAACTGGAATTCAAACTTGGCTCACCGATTTCTCTTTCCGAGCTGATATCGACTGCACCACAATGCACATCCGTCAGTAAACGCTTACAGCACCTGGTATTCCCAAGCAGTCATCCATCTAAGTACTGACCTAATGATTTAGTAATAGAGGAGGAGTGAAGAAGTAGATTCATACCATTGCCAAGGGTATTTATGAGTAAGTGAAAATTATAAACCTAATGAGAATTGGAACTTGGCTCTCCAATTAACATACAAGTACCTGGTATTCTCAGTGGTCGCCCATCTAGCTACGGACCAGGCTTAATACTGGTTCCTATACAATCACCAAAGTTAAGCAATGTTTCAATTCAATGTGGACGTAAGTATTTATATGATTTGACAAAACTTTATATAAACAATAATGTCCACCAGTAGTGTCAGAGTTGAATCTGTTTGTTCATCTCTCCATGCTGTAGATATGCTCTTTTGAATTAAAAACTAATTCAGACTTCAATGGATTCATGTGTTTGGTCCGTTTTCTTTTATGGCATATCAACCTTAATGGGTCATTTAATTCCGATGAGATTTTTACAATAGATTTGTATGAATAGAATATACTTTTTTGTAAAGTGGGTTTCGTTGAGAGTCAGGTGTATTGCTGGTAATATTTTTTTCCTTCACGTATATTTGTTGGTAATATTTTTCATTGAAAAATTTTTGTTGAACTTGGTTTGGGGGTTAACTATTTTCCCATAGCTGAGACCCTAATAGGTGCTACCACTCTGGGTCAGGGTGGACCTAGGAACAGCAGCAATTAATAGGTGATTCCATGCTCCTTACAACCTCCCAATCAGAGGCCTTGCTGCCGGATGCAGTTTACCGTCATACCCAGGACCGGATTCACATAGAATAATCAGTATAAAAACATGAAGAAAAAAGAGAAATACTCACTGAGATGGATGGGCGTTGCGGTGCAGTGGATATCAACTCAGAATGACAAATCAGGGTGCTGAGTTCAAATTCCAGTTGAATTCTTTGCATTCACTTGCGCACAAATACCCTTGGGAAAGGTATTAATCTGTTCCTTCCCTCCAGTTAAGGGTCAAATAATAGGACAGATTGGGTTCTATAGCCTTGGCCGGCAACCAGTCTACTGCAGAAAGCAATGGCAACCTACTGCGGGATAATCTTCTGCCCAGTCAGTCATGTCTCTTTTGAGACATGATCACCCAAGTGTGTATCATGTATGACACTTAACTGACTGGCTAAATAGTTGGAAACATGTGTAAGGCTTCTACAGGGCATAAAGTGGAGGATCGGTTTTCTATTGTTATGAAGTAATAAACTGATCCCCCACTAATTTCTACTTAATAAAAAAAATACATTTTTTCACCCTGTAGCTATGAGTCAAATAACAGGACAGATTGGGTTCTATAGCCTTGTTTGGCAACCAGTCTACTGCAGAAAGCAATGACAACCTACTGCAGAATAATCTTCTGCCCAGTTAGTTCTGTCTCTTTCTAGACATGAACGCCCAAAGCGTGTATCCTGCATGGCATTTACTTGACTGACTGAATAAAATCTGCCCAGTCAGTTATGTCTCTTTTGAGACTTGATCGCCCAAAGCATGTATCACGTATGGCACTTAACTGACAGACTCACAGAGATGAACAGTTATATAAATATGAACATATTTGTGATATGAACTTAACAGCAAGGTAGAAACAAATTCCTAATTTTGTCTTCATCCTTTATTTCAGCGGAAAAAACAGATGGTCTTATGGGGGTTACAGAAACAGTGCTGAGTACCTCTTTATGCGGACTTATATTTGGTCTGTTCAGTGGACAGCCCCTTATGATCCTTGGAGCGACAGGGCCTGTTCTGGTATATGAGCAGTCTTTATACAAGGTAAGAATGGTTAGAATTTGGTCTTTTTAATGAATGGACCCCTTATGATCCTAGCATTGAGATGGTCTGTTCTGGTATATGAGCAGTCTTTATACAAGATATTTGTTAGACAGTTTATTTACACTAGTTGTTATATTATTTATTGGAATGGTTGAAAAAGCATTAGCTAATTGACAATTGATTCCAACTTTATAAAATGGTGAATATTTTCATATTTATTTCTTTACTAGCAGTATAACCTGGTATTGCTCGGGCGTAATGAAAGCTTTAAAACTAATCCATGGCCCTGGAGCTCAGACTCAGCATAAAGAGTATTTGAAATAATAAAATGATTGCGACAATTTACCAATCGCACCTTATATATATATATATATATATATATATATATATATATATACTAGCAGTAAAGCCCGGCGTTGTTCGGGTGTGAAAGCTTTAAAATTTAAAACTAATCCATGGTCCTGGAGCTCAGACTCTTTGGACGTTGGCACGAAAGACTAAAAAGCAATAGTTGTTTCCAGTTAAAGCGAAACCGTAGACTGAAAGAAAAAATGAATGGATATAAGTCAAATTTTGATTTCCTGTTATCAATATCAAATACGTTTTTTTCATAGTAAACAATTTTGAAGGCTAAATAAGTCCTCTGAGTAAATGGTATCATAGCTGAGACTAAGAACTAGAATTATACCTACTTAGAGACAAACCCGAAGCAAAAACTAAAATAAAACAGCTAAAAAAAAAAAAAAAAAAATATAGACATACAGGCAGATAAACTGACACACACACACACACAAACATGTTGTCTTATATATATATATATATATAAAAAAATCAATTTTCTGCACTATTGTAAGAACTGCAACCTTGAAACTTCTGAATATCGTTTCTTATGTCTTTGTCTATGAGTATCAAATTTGATTAAAATCGGACCACTTCTATAATACAATTTTTCCAATTATCAATATTTATTGGGTTTACCTTGACACAAAACCTAGCTAAGAACATTTGCAGACGCTTATAGTACAACTGTGTAAATTTTCAAGAAAATCGGTTCAGTCGTTTCGGAGTCTATAGGTAACGGACACACACACGGACAGACAGACAAAGTTCCATTTATAAATAAGTTTAGAAAAATCGGTAAATGATAAATATTGTATTACTTTTTAGAATGTTGTAAAAAAAATTATTCTTGCAAATAAATCTAATTAATAATGTTTAATATTTATTTGGCAAATTCTCAAAAAAAAAAAAATAAATGCACTTTTGTATGTTTAGGTTGTATTCTGATTCTAATTAAATTTTGCCAAGGTGTGAAAGGTAATTATAATAAAAGGTAATTATTATAAAAGGTAATTATTAATAAAAGGTAATTATAATAAAAGTGATGTTCTGGGAAATTTTGTCTTTTTGTCGGCATTATGTCAGCTGATAACATATTTGCAGGGTCTGATCAGGTGGATGACGGAACGGGGGTTGCCAGGAGCAAACATACTAAGAGCCACAAGGGATAGGGAGACGTGGAGATCCATGATCGCCTACGTCCTGAAGGGACAGGGCACATAGAAGAAGAAGAAGAATGTCCTTGTTTATCAAAGTTTTTTTGTTTTGTTTTTTTAATTCCTAAAAGTTTAATATTTAAATTATTTATTCTTCTGGATAATTCTGAATTGTATTTCTCAATTAACCCTGTAGGGCCATTCGTATCATATTTGATACAGTATTTCCCTATAAGGAAACATTTGGTATTTCCCTATAAGGAAACATTTGGTATTCCTTGACTGAGCAGTCAGTACTGCTTTCATTTGAAATTTATAAAAGATTTCGCTTCAAAAATTTTTCAGGAAAATATTTCTTTCAAGGCTTGTTTTCATACTGTATCAAATATGATACGAATGGACCTAGAGGGTTAAAGAAAACATTAAAAAAGAAAATTATGTCTTTCCCGCTACAATTGAAATAATCAAACATTAACAATAGAATTAAAGAAAAAAAAATAGTAAATAAAATTTTAGAGTTTAGGTGGACATGTTAGAAGTAGAGATTTGAAAAAAAAAATTGAAATAACCAGGAACTCAGTCCTAAACAGGAAACAAGGTATAAACTTCTATTCCTATTCAAAAAACTGGGGAGGAGTATGAACCAGGCAATAGGCAATTTACTATTATTAGGATATGCACTGTGGTATAGTTGATATCGGCTCAGAACGAGAAATCGGGGAGCCAAGTTCAAATTCCAGCTGAATTCATTGCATTTACTTATATGCAAACACCCTTGGGAAAGGTATCAATCTATCTTTTCCTTCCAGTTATGGGTTAAATAACAGCAATGGCAACCTACTGCGGGATGATCTTCTGCCCAGTCAGTCATGTCTCTTTCGAGACATGATCACCCAAGTGTGTATCATGTATGACACTTAACTGACTGGCTGAATATAATAGTTGGAAACATGTGTAAGGCTTCTACAGGGCATAAAGTGGGGGATCGGTTTTCTATTGTTATGAAATAATAAACTGATCCCCCACTAATTTCTACTTAATAAAAAAAATACATTTTTTCACCCTCTAGCTATGAGTCAAATAACAGGACAGATTGGGTTCTATAGCCTTGTCTGGCAACCAGTCTACTGCAGAAAGCAATGACAACCTACTGCGGGATAATCTTCTGCCCAGTCAGTCATGTCTCTTTCAAGATATGATCGCCCAAACATGTTTCACGTATGGCACTTAACTGACTGACTGATTTACTATGAAATTTAAATTAGTAAATGCTTTTTAAATATTTTAAGTTATATATTCAATGGACAATTCTAAATTGTTTTTCTTCAATAGTTACTTTTATAAAATTCAGAAGGAAATTTCGAGATATGTTTGCTGGCACAAAATGATGAATCGTACTTATTTTTTTTATGTTTTATTTTCTACATGCTGCTCATGGTCAGGGGCGTTATTATTAATTTCTAACATAAGGCCATATCTTCTGGGTGGGTGGGTGGGGTTGTGATTGACCCCAATGGCGATTTTATTGAAAAAATTAGTCTTTAGTGTTTCAAAATATTTTTGTGTGATTTTGGTAAATATATCTGTTAAATGTGCATTGTGGTGCAGTTGATATTGGCTTGGAATGAGAAATCAGGGAGCAAAGTTCAAATTCTAGTTGAATTCTTTGCATTCACTTATGCACAAATACCCTTGGGAAAGATATTAATCCGTCTTCTCCCTCCAGTTACGGTTTAAATAATAGGACAGATTGGGTTCTATAGCCTTGGCTGGCAACCAGTCTACCGTAGAAAGTAATGGCAACCTACTACGGGATAATTTTCTGCCCAGTCAATCATGTCTCTTTTGAGACATGATCGCTCAAAGCATGTATCACTTTTGGCAATTAACTGACTGACTGAATATAATAGTTGGAAACATAATTAAGGCTTCTACTGGGCATAAAATGGGGGATTGGTTATCTATTATTATGAAGTAATAAACTGATCCCCCACTAATTACTAATAATATAATACATCTCTTCTCCTTCTAGCTATAAGTCAAATAACAGGACATATTGGGTTCTATAGCCTTGGCTGGCAACCAATCTACCACAGAAAGCAATGGCAACCTACTGTGGGATAATCTACTCAGTCAGTCATGTCTCTTTCGAGACATGATCGCCCAAGCGTGCATCATATATGGCACTTAACTGACCGATCTGTTAAAATGAGATGTCAATGTTATTTTCCTTTTTGTTTAATTCAGACAACAATTTAACTTTTTTTGTTAAAATTTGTACAAGAATATATTTTAATTCTTTTGTTTTTTCTTTCATTCTCTATTTTGGTTCAGTTCTGTGAAAGCAATGAAATTGAATTCTTGCCAATGCGTTGCTGGATTGGTTTTTGGGTCACTGTGATAGCAGGTGTGGTTGTGGCACTCGAAGGAAGCTTTCTTGTCCGTTTTGTCACAAGATTCACTGAGGAAATTTTTGCTATTCTAATTTCACTCATTTTTATCTACGAAGTGATAAAAAAATTAACAGATGTAAGTATAACAATTTTTTTTCCTTCCCTATCTCATTTCTTTCTTTTTAAATATTTTCACTCCAAGCAAGGTAATAAAGCCACTAAGACATTTTGGGCTTACTGAGCATGATAAAACCTAAGAAAATATTAATGAGGAAAAAAATAATAAAAAGAACTGAATTCAAGGAGCATTATTTATTACTTCCCTTTCGGATGTTTATTATGTCAAAGTAAATTTATGAACCAGTAACAAACTTTTACCAAACAATTAACACATGTAAGTCCCTCCCCCACTTTTTTTTTTTCCAACCCAAGCAAGGTAATAAAGCCACTAAGACATTTTGGGGTTACTGAGCATGAAGGAATCTGAGAAAACATTACTCAGGATTAAAGAATATAAAAGATAACAATTGACATTGCATTTAAATTTTTAAAGATACTAGTTAACGGGAAAGCTGATTATGAAGTAGTGGTTAACAAGCTCACACTGAGAGTGCTACCTCTTTCACACTATCATAATACTCTTTTGTATTTTCATGACCATGCAGATAAATTAGAACTAGGAGTGAAGTGAGGCAATGGCAAGGAGCCGGAATAGAGCTTCACAGGCCAGAGGTACAAAAGAAGAAACCATTAAAATAGAACTTACAGTAAAACTTAGCAATTCCTCTTCTTTTATGATATATTATTATATTCTTTGAAATAGATCTGACTAAATATTAGCTTCCTGTAGCATAAACCGAGGTGAAACCGTCCACTGGTGGGCAATTTCAGCTGTTAGCTGATCACTGAATAACTAAACAGAAAATGATGGTCGACTGGAAATTTTGGTGGGGGATATAGAATTTTCAGTATTAGAAAGGTATTTCAACATGTTCCACAAAGATATAGAATTTTCAGTATTAGAAAGGTATTTCAACATGTCTAGCCAAAGATATAGAATTTTCCGTATTAGAAAGGTATTTCAACATGCCTAGCCAAAGATATAGAATTTTCCGTATTAGAAAGGTATTTCAACATGCCTAGCCAAAGATATATAGAATTTCAGTATTAGAAAGGTATTTCAACATGCCTAGCCAAAGATATAGAATTTTCCGTATTAGAAAGGCATTTAAACATGCCTAGCCAAAGATATAGAATTTTCAGTATTAGAAAGGTATTTCAACATGTCTAGCCAAAGATATAGAATTTTCAGTATTAGAAAGGTATTTCAACATGCTCTTAGCCAAAGATATAGAATTTTCCGTATTAGAAATAGGTATTTCAACATGTCTAGCCAAAGATATAGAATTTTCAGTATTAGAAAGGTATTTCAACATGCCTAGCCAAAGATATAGAATTTTCAGTATTAGAAAGGTATTTCAACATGTCTAGCCAAAGATATAGAATTTTCAGTATTAGAAAGGTATTTCAACATGTCTAGCCAAAGATATAGAATTTTCAGTATTAGAAAGGTATTTCAACATGTCTAGCCAAAGATATAGAATTTTCCGTATTAGAAAGGTATTTCAACATGCCTAGCCAAAGATATAGAATTTTCCGTATTAGAAAAGGTATTTCAACATGCCTAGCCAAAGATATAGAATTTTCAGTATTAGAAAGGTATTTCAACATGCCTAGCCAAAGATATAGAATTTTCAGTATTAGGAAAGGTATTTCAACATGCCTAGCCAAAGATATAGAATTTTCCGTATTAGAAAGGTATTTCAACATGTCTAGCCAAAGATATAGAATTTTCCGTATTAGAAAGGTATTTCAACATGCCTAGCCAAAGATATAGAATTTTCAGTATTAGAAAGGTATTTCAACATGTCTAGCCAAAGATATAGAATTTTCAGTATTAGAAAGGTATTTCAACATGTCTAGCCAAAGATATAGAATTTTCCGTATTAGAAAGGTATTTCAACATGCCTAGCCAAAGATATAGAATTTTCAGTATTAGAAAGGTATTTCAACATGCCTAGCCAAAGATATAGAATTTTCCGTATTAGAAAGGTATTTCAACATGTCTAGCCAAAGATATAGAATTTTCCGTATTAGAAAGGTATTTCAACATGCCTAGCCAAAGATATAGAATTTTCAGTATTAGAAAGGTATTTCAACATGTCTAGCCAAAGATATAGAATTTTCAGTATTAGAAAGGTATTTCAACATGCCTAGCCAAAGATATAGAATTTTCCGTATTAGAAAGGTATTTCAACATGCCTAGCCAAAGATATAGAATTTTCAGTGAAGGAAAGGTATTTCAACATGTCTAGCCAAAGATATAGAATTTTCAGTATTAGAAAGGTATTTCAACATGCCTAGCCAAAGATATAGAATTTTCAGTATTAGAAAGGTATTTCAACATGTCTAGCCAAAGATATAGAATTTTCAGTATTAGAAAGGTATTTCAACATGTCTAGCCAAAGATATAGAATTTTCAGTATTAGAAAGGTATTTCAACATGTCTAGCCAAAGATATAGAATTTTCAGTATTAGAAAGGTATTTCAACATGCCTAGCCAAAGATATAGAATTTTCAGTATTAGAAAGGTATTTCAACATGCCTAGCCAAAGATATAGAATTTTCAGTATTAGAAAGGTATTTCAACATGTCTAGCCAAAGATATAGAATTTTCAGTATTAGAAAGGTATTTCAACATGCCTAGCCAAAGATATAGAATTTTCAGTATTAGAAAGGTATTTCAACATGTCTAGCCAAAGATATAGAATTTTCAGTATTTGAAAGGTATTTCAACATGTCTAGCCAAAGATATAGAATTTTCAGTATTAGAAAGGTATTTCAACATGCTCTTAGCCAAAGATATAGAATTTTCAGTATTTGAAAGGTATTTCAACATGTCTAGCCAAAAGATATAGAATTTTCAGTATTAGAAAGGTATTTCAACATGCCTAGCCAAAGATATAGAATTTTCAGTATTAGAAAAGGTATTTCAACATGTCTAGCCAAAGATATAGAATTTTCTGTATTAGAAAGGTATTTCAACATGCCTAGCCAAAGATATAGAATTTTCAGTATTAGAAAGGTATTTCAACATGTCTAGCCAAAGATATAGAATTTTCAGCATTAGGAAAGGTATTTCAACATGCCTAGCCAAAGATATAGAATTTTCAGTATTAGAAAGGTATTTCAACATGTCTAGCCAAAGATATAGAAATTTTCAGTATTTGAAAGGTATTTCAACATGTCTAGCCAAAATATATAGAATTTTCAGTATTAGGAAAGGTATTTCAACATGCCTAGCCAAAGATATAGAATTTTCAGTATTTGAAAGGTATTTCAACATGTCTAGCCAAAGATATAGAATTTTCAGTATTAGAAAGGTATTTCAACATGCCTAGCCAAAGATATAGAATTTTCAGTATTAGAAAGGTATTTCAACATGCCTAGCCAAAGATATAGAATTTTCAGTATTAGAAAGGTATTTCAACATGCCTAGCCAAAGATATAGAATTTTCAGTATTAGAAAGGTATTTCAACATGCCTAGCCAAAGATATAGAATTTTCAGTATTAGAAAGGTATTTCAACATGCCTAGCCAAAGATATAGAATTTTCAGTATTAGAAAGGTATTTCAACATGCCTAGCCAAAGATATAGAATTTTCAGTATTAGAAAGGTATTTCAACATGCCTAGCCAAAGATATAGAATTTTCAGTATTAGAAAGGTATTTCAACATGCCTAGCCAAAGATATAGAATTTTCAGTATTAGAAAGGTATTTCAACATGTCTAGCCAAAGATATAGAATTTTTCAGTATTAGAAAGGTATTTCAACATGCCTAGCCAAAGATATAGAATTTTCCGTATTAGAAAGGTATTTCAACATGTCTAGCCAAAGATATAGAATTTTCAGTATTAGAAAGGTATTTCAACATGCCTAGCCAAAGATATAGAATTTTCCGTATTAGAAAGGTATTTCAACATGTCTAGCCAAAGATATAGAATTTTCCGTATTAGAAAGGTATTTCAACATGCCTAGCCAAAGATATAGAATTTTCAGTATTAGAAAGGTATTTCAACATGCCTAGCCAAAGATACCTTTCTAATACTGAAAATTCTATATCTTTGGCTAGACATGTTGAAATACCTTTCTAATACTGAAAATTCTATATTTCAACATGCCTAGCCAAAGATATAGAATTTTCAGTATTAGAAAGGTATTTCAACATGTCTAGCCAAAGATATAGAATTTTCAGTATTAGAAAGGTATTTCAACATGCCTAGCCAAAGATATAGAATTTTCAGTATTAGAAAGGTATTTCAACATGCCTAGCCAAAGATATAGAATTTTCAGTATTAGAAAGGTATTTCAACATGTCTAGCCAAAGATATAGAATTTTCAGTATTAGAAAGGTATTTCAACATGCCTAGCCAAAGATATAGAATTTGTCAGTATTAGAAAGGTATTTCAACATGTCTAGCCAAAGATATAGAATTTTCAGTATTTGAAAGGTATTTCAACATGTCTAGCCAAAGATATAGAATTTTCAGTATTAGAAAGGTATTTCAACATGCCTAGCCAAAGATATAGAATTTTCAGTATTTGAAAGGTATTTCAAACATGCCTAGCCAAAGATATAGAATTTTCAGTATTAGAAAGGTGGCCATTTCAACATGCCTAGCCAAAGATATAGAATTTTCAGTATTAGAAAGGTATTTCAACATGTCTAGCCAAAGATATAGAATTTTCAGTATTAGAAAGGTATTTCAACATGTCTAGCCAAAGATATAGAATTTTCAGTATTAGAAAGGTATTTCAACATGTCTAGCCAAAGATATAGAATTTTCAGTATTAGTTAAGACAACATGTCTAGCCAAAGATATAGAATTTTCAGTATTAGAAAGGTATTTCAACATGCCTAGCCAAAGATATAGAATTTTCAGTATTAGAAAGCAGCAACATGCCTAGCTAAAGATATAGAATTTTCAGTATTAGAAAGGTATTTCCAACATGCCTAGCCAAAGATATAGAATTTTCAGTATTAGAAAGGTATTTCAACATGCCTAGCCGATATAGAATTTTCAGTATTAGAAAGGTATTTCAACATGCCTAGCTAAAGATATAGAATTTTCAGTATTAGAAAGGCATTTCAACATGCCTAGCCAAAATATTATAGAACTTTCAGTATTAGAAAGGTATTTCAACATGCCTAGCCAAAATATAGAATTTTCTGGTATTTGTAGGCAGTATTTCAACATGTCTAGCCAAAGATATAGAATTCTGTATTAGAAAGGTATTTCAACATGCCTAGCCAAAGATATAGAATTTTCAGTATTAGAAAAAGGTATTTCAACATGCCTAGCCAAAGATATAGAATTTTCAGTATTAGAAAGGTATTTCAACATGCCTAGCCAAAGATATAGAATTTTCAGTATTAGGAAAGGTATTTCAACATGCCTAGCCAAAGATATAGAATTTCAGTATTAGAAAGGTATTTCAACATGCCTAGCCAAAGATATAGAATTTTCAGTATTAGAAAGGTATTTCAACATGCCTAGCCAAAGATATAGAATTTTCAGTATTAGAAAGGTATTTCCAACATCTCTAGCCAAAGATATAGAATTTTCAGTATTAGAAAAGGTATTTCAACATGTCTAGCTAAATATATAGAATTTTTCTGGTATTAGAAAAAGGTATTTCAACATGCCTAGCCAAAGATATAGAATTTTCAGTATTAGAAAATAGATATTTCAACATGTCTAGCCAAAGATATAGAATTCCTTTTGAGTATTAAAAAGGTATTTCAACATGTCTAGCCAAAGATATAGAATTTTCAGCATTAGAAAGGTATTTCAACATGTCTAGCCAAAGATATAGGAATTCTTCTCAGAATTTTGAGTATTAAAAAGGTATTTCAACATGTCTAGCCAAAGATATAGAATTTTCAGTATTAGAAAGGTATTTCAACATGTCTAGCCAAAGATATAGAATTTTCCGTATTAGAAAGGTATTTCAACATGCCTAGCCAAAGATATAGAATTTTCCGTATTAGAAAGGTATTTCAACATGCCTAGCCAAAGATATAGAATTTTCAGTATTAGAAAGGTATTTCAACATGTCTAGCCAAAGATATAGAATTTTCAGTATTAGAAAGGTATTTCAACATGTCTAGCCAAAGATATAGAATTTTCCGTATTAGAAAGGTATTTCAACATGCCTAGCCAAAGATATAGAATTTTCAGTATTAGAAAGGTATTTCAACATGCCTAGCCAAAGATATAGAATTTTCAGTATTAGAAAGGTATTTCAACATGCCTAGCCAAAGATATAGAATTTTCCGTATTAGAAAGGTATTTCAACATGCCTAGCCAAAGATATAGAATTTTCAGTATTAGAAAGGTATTTCAACATGTCTAGCCAAAGATATAGAATTTTCAGTATTAGAAAGGTATTTCAACATGCCTAGCCAAAGATATAGAATTTTCCGTATTAGAAAGGTATTTCAACATGCCTAGCCAAAGATATAGAATTTTCAGTATTAGAAAGGTATTTCAACATGTCTAGCCAAAGATATAGAATTTTCCGTATTAGAAAGGTATTTCAACATGCCTAGCCAAAGATATAGAATTTTCCGTATTAGAAAGGTATTTCAACATGCCTAGCCAAAGATATAGAATTTTCAGTATTAGAAAGGTATTTCAACATGCCTAGCCAAAGATATAGAATTTTCCGTATTAGAAAGGTATTTCAACATGCCTAGCCAAAGATATAGAATTTTCAGTATTAGAAAGGTATTTCAACATGTCTAGCCAAAGATATAGAATTTTCAGTATTAGAAAGGTATTTCAACATGTCTAGCCAAAGATATAGAATTTTCCGTATTAGAAAGGTATTTCAACATGCCTAGCCAAAGATATAGAATTTTCAGTATTAGAAAGGTATTTCAACATGCCTAGCCAAAGATATAGAATTTTCAGTATTAGAAAGGTATTTCAACATGCCTAGCCAAAGATATAGAATTTTCAGTATTAGAAAGGTATTTCAACATGCCTAGCCAAAGATATAGAATTTTCAGTATTAGAAAGGTATTTCAACATGCCTAGCCAAAGATATAGAATTTTCAGTATTAGAAAGGTATTTCAACATGCCTAGCCAAAGATATAGAATTTTCAGTATTAGAAAGGTATTTCAACATGCCTAGCCAAAGATATAGAATTTTCAGTATTAGAAAGGTATTAACATGCCTAGCCAAAGATATAGAATTTTCAGTATTAGAAAGGTATTTCAACATGCCTAGCCAAAGATATAGAATTTTCAGTATTAGAAAGGTATTTCAACATGTCTAGCCAAAGATATAGAATTTTCAGTATTAGAAAGGTATTTCAACATGCCTAGCCAAAGATATAGAATTTTCAGTATTAGAAAGGTATTTCAACATGCCTAGCCAAAGATATAGAATTTTCAGTATTAGAAAGGTATTTCAACATGCCTAGCCAAAGATATAGAATTTTCCGTATTAGAAAGGTATTTCAACATGTCTAGCCAAAGATATAGAATTTTCAGTATTAGAAAGGTATTTCAACATGTCTAGCTAAATATATAGAATTTTCAGTATTAGA
Organism: Ascarosepion bandense; assembly: GCA_037127315.1. Taxonomy (NCBI): domain Eukaryota; kingdom Metazoa; phylum Mollusca; class Cephalopoda; order Sepiida; family Sepiidae; genus Ascarosepion; species Ascarosepion bandense. The sequence goes on from JBBBDQ010000276.1 coordinate 5,932,111, forward strand.
AAGGTATTTCAACATGCCTAGCCAAAGATATAGAATTTTCAGTATTAGAAAGGTATTTCAACATGCCTAGCCAAAGATATAGAATTTTCAGTATTAGAAAGGTATTTCAACATGCCTAGCCAAAGATATAGAATTTTCAGTATTAGAAAGGTATTTCAACATGTCTAGCCAAAGATATAGAATTTTCTGTATTAGAAAGGTATTTCAACATGCTTAGCTAAAGATATAGAATTTTCCGTATTAGAAAAGTGTATTTCAACATGTCTAGCCAAAGATATAGAATTTTCAGTATTAGAAAGGTATTTCAACATGTCTAGCCAAAGATATAGAATTTTCCGTATTAGAAAGGTATTTCAACATGCCTAGCCAAAGATATAGAATTTTCAGTATTAGAAAGGTATTTCAACATGCCTAGCCAAAGATATAGAATTTTCCGTATTAGAAAGGTATTTTGGCATGCCTAGCCAAAGATATAGAATTTTCAGTATTAGAAAGGTATTTCAACATGCCTAGCCAAAGATATAGAATTTTCAGTATTAGAAAGGTATTTCAACATGCCTAGCTAAAGATATAGAATTTTCAGTATTAGAAAGGTATTTCAACATGTCTAGCCAAAGATATAGAATTTTCAGTATTAGGAAAGGTATTTCAACATGTCTAGCCAAAGATATAGAATTTTCAGTATTAGAAAGGTATTTCAACATGTCTAGCCAAAGATATAGAATTTTCAGTATTAGAAAGGTATTTCAACATGCCTAGCCAAAGATATAGAATTTTCAGTATTAGAAAGGTATTTCAACATGCCTAGCCAAAGATATAGAATTTTCAGTATTAGAAAGGTATTTCAACATGCCTAGCCAAAGATATAGAATTTTCAGTATTAGAAAGGTATTTCAACATGCCTAGCCAAAGATATAGAATTTTCAGTATTAGAAAGGTATTTCAACATGTCTAGCCAAAGATATAGAATTTTCAGTATTAGAAAGGTATTTCAACATGCCTAGCCAAAGATATAGAATTTTCAGTATTAGAAAGGTATTTCAACATGCCTAGCCAAAGATATAGAATTTTCAGTATTAGAAAGGTATTTCAACATGCCTAGCCAAAGATATAGAATTTTCAGTATTAGAAAGGTATTTCAACATGCCTAGCCAAAGATATAGAATTTTCAGTATTAGAAAGGTATTTCAACATGCCTAGCCAAAGATATAGAATTTTCAGTATTAGAAAGGTATTTCAACATGCCTAGCCAAAGATATAGAATTTTCAGTATTAGAAAGGTATTTCAACATGTCTAGCCAAAGATATAGAATTTTCAGTATTAGAAAGGTATTTCAACATGTCTAGCTAAATATATAGAATTTTCAGTATTAGAAAGGTATTTCCAACATGCCTAGCCAAAGATATAGAATTTTCAGTATTAGAAAGGTATTTCAACATGTCTAGCCAAAGATATAGAATTTTGAGTATTAAAAAAGGTATTTCAACATGTCTAGCCAAAGATATAGAATTTTCAGTATTAGAAAGGTATTTCAACATGTCTAGCCAAAGATATAGAATTTTCAGTATTAGGAAAGGTATTTCAACATGTCTAGCTAAATATATAGAATTTTCAGTATTAGAAAGGTATTTCAACATGCCTAGCCAAAGATATAGAATTTTTCAGTATTAGAAAGGTATTTCAACATGCCTAGCCAAAGATATAGAATTTTCAGTATTAGAAAGGTATTTCAACATGCCTAGCCAAAGATATAGAATTTTCAGTATTAGAAAGGTATTTCAACATGCCTAGCCAAAGATATAGAATTTTCAGTATTAGAAAGGTATTTCAACATGCCTAGCCAAAGATATAGAATTTTCAGTATTAGAAAGGTATTTCAACATGTCTAGCCAAAGATATAGAATTTTCAGTATTAGAAAGGTATTTCAACATGTCTAGCCAAAGATATAGAATTTTCAGTATTAGAAAGGTATTTCAACATGTCTAGCCAAAGATATAGAATTTTCAGTATTAGAAAGGTATTTTTCAACATGCCTAGCCAAAGATATAGAATTTTCAGTATTAGAAAGGTATTTCAACATGCCTAGCCAAAGATATAGAATTTTCAGTATTAGAAAGGTATTTCAACATGCCTAGCCAAAGATATAGAATTTTCAGTATTTGAAAGGTATTTCAACATGCCTAGCCAAAGATATAGAATTTTCAGTATTAGGGAAAGGTATTTCAACATGCCTAGCCAAAGATATAGAATTTTCAGTATTAGAAAGGTATTTCAACATGCCTAGCCAAAGATATAGAATTTTCAGTATTAGAAAGGTATTTCAACATGCCTAGCCAAAGATATAGAATTTTCAGTATTAGAAAGGTATTTCAACATGCCTAGCCAAAGATATAGAATTTTCAGTATTAGAAAGGTATTTCAACATGTCTAGCCAAAGATATAGAATTTTCAGTATTAGAAAGGTATTTCAACATGTCTAGCCAAAGATATAGAATTTTCAGTATTAGAAAGGTATTTCAACATGTCTAGCCAAAGATATAGAATTTTCAGTATTAGAAAGGTATTTCAACATGTCTAGCCAAAGATATAGAATTTTCAGTATTAGAAAGGTATTTCAACATGTCTAGCCAAAGATATAGAATTTTCAGTATTAGAAAGGTATTTCAACATGTCTAGCCAAAGATATAGAATTTTCCGTATTAGAAAGGTATTTCAACATGCCTAGCCAAAGATATAGAATTTTCAGTATTAGAAAGGTATTTCAACATGCCTAGCCAAAGATATAGAATTTTCAGTATTAGAAAGGTATTTCAACATGTCTAGCCAAAGATATAGAATTTTCAGTATTAGAAAGGTATTTTAACATGCCTAGCCAAAGATATAGAATTTTCAGTATTAGAAAGGTATTTCAACATGCCTAGCCAAAGATATAGAATTTTCAGTATTAGAAAGGTATTTCAACATGCCTAGCCAAAGATATAGAATTTTCAGTATTAGAAAGGTATTTCAACATGCCTAGCCAAAGATATAGAATTTTCAGTATTAGAAAGGTATTTCAACATGCCTAGCCAAAGATATAGAATTTTCAGTATTAGAAAGGTATTTCAACACGCCTAGCCAAAGATATAGAATTTTCAGTATTAGAAAGGTATTTCAACATGTCTAGCCAAAGATATAGAATTTTCAGTATTAGAAAGGTATTTCAACATGTCTAGCCAAAGATATAGAATTTTCAGTATTAGAAAGGTATTTCAACATGCCTAGCCAAAGATATAGAATTTTCAGTATTAGAAAGGTATTTCAACATGCCTAGCCAAAGATATAGAATTTTCAGTATTAGAAAGGTATTTCAACATGCCTAGCCAAAGATATAGAATTTTCAGTATTAGAAAGGTATTTCAACATGCCTAGCCAAAGATATAGAATTTTCAGTATTAGAAAGGTATTTCAACATGTCTAGCCAAAGATATAGAATTTTCAGTATTAGAAAGGTATTTCAACATGCCTAGCCAAAGATATAGAATTTTCAGTATTAGAAAGGTATTTCAACATGTCTAGCCAAAGATATAGAATTTTCAGTATTAGAAAGGTATTTCAACATGCCTAGCCAAAGATATAGAATTTTCAGTATTAGAAAGGTATTTCAACATGCCTAGCCAAAGATATAGAATTTTCAGTATTAGAAAGGTATTTCAACATGCCTAGCCAAAGATATAGAATTTTCAGTATTAGAAAGGTATTTCAACATGCCTAGCCAAAGATATAGAATTTTCAGTATTAGAAAGGTATTTCAACATGCCTAGCCAAAGATATAGAATTTTCAGTATTAGAAAGGTATTTCAACATGCCTAGCCAAAGATATAGAATTTTCAGTATTAGAAAGGTATTTCAACATGCCTAGCCAAAGATATAGAATTTTCAGTATTAGAAAGGTATTTCAACATGCCTAGCCAAAGATATAGAATTTTCAGTATTAGAAAGGTATTTCAACATGCCTAGCCAAAGATATAGAATTTTCAGTATTAGAAAGGTATTTCAACATGCCTAGCCAAAGATATAGAATTTTCAGTATTAGAAAGGTATTTCAACATGCCTAGCCAAAGATATAGAATTTTCAGTATTAGAAAGGTATTTCAACATGCCTAGCCAAAGATATAGAATTTTCAGTATTAGAAAGGTATTTCAACATGCCTAGCCAAAGATATAGAATTTTCAGTATTAGAAAGGTATTTCAACATGCCTAGCCAAAGATATAGAATTTTCAGTATTAGAAAGGTATTTCAACATGCCTAGCCAAAGATATAGAATTTTCAGTATTAGAAAGGTATTTCAACATGCCTAGCCAAAGATATAGAATTTTCAGTATTAGAAAGGTATTTCAACATGTCTAGCCAAAGATATAGAATTTTCAGTATTAGAAAGGTATTTCAACATGCCTAGCCAAAGATATAGAATTTTCAGTATTAGGAAAGGTATTTCAACATGCCTAGCCAAAGATATAGAATTTTCAGTATTAGAAAGGTATTTCAACATGCCTAGCCAAAGATATAGAATTTTCAGTATTAGAAAGGTATTTCAACATGCCTAGCCAAAGATATAGAATTTTCATTAGAAAGGTATTTCAACATGCCTAGCCAAAGATATAGAATTTTCAGTATTAGAAAGGTATTTCAACATGTCTAGCCAAAGATATAGAATTTTCAGTATTAGAAAGGTATTTCAACATGCCTAGCCAAAGATATAGAATTTTCAGTATTAGAAAGGTATTTCAACATGCCTAGCCAAAGATATAGAATTTTCAGTATTAGAAAGGTATTTCAACATGCCTAGCCAAAGATATAGAATTTTCAGTATTAGAAAGGTATTTCAACATGCCTAGCCAAAGATATAGAATTTTCAGTATTAGAAAGGTATTTCAACATGCCTAGCCAAAGATATAGAATTTTCAGTATTAGAAAGGTATTTCAACATGCCTAGCCAAAGATATAGAATTTTCAGTATTAGAAAGGTATTTCAACATGCCTAGCCAAAGATATAGAATTTTCAGTATTAGAAAGGTATTTCAACATGTCTAGCCAAAGATATAGAATTTTCAGTATTAGAAAGGTATTTCAACATGTCTAGCCAAAGATATAGAATTTTCAGTATTAGAAAGGTATTTCAACATGCCTAGCCAAAGATATAGAATTTTCAGTATTAGAAAGGTATTTCAACATGCCTAGCCAAAGATATAGAATTTTCAGTATTAGAAAGGTATTTCAACATGCCTAGCCAAAGATATAGAATTTTCAGTATTAGAAAGCAGAGTTTCAACATGCCTAGCCAAAGATATAGAATTTTCAAGTATTAGAAAGGTATTTCAACATGTCTAGCCAAAGATATAGAATTTTCAGTATTAGAAAGGTATTTCAACATGCCTAGCCAAAGATATAGAATTTTCAGTATTAGAAAGGTATTTCAACATGTCTAGCCAAAGATATAGAATTTTCAGTATTAGAAAGGTATTTCAACATGCCTAGCCAAAGATATAGAATTTTCAGTATTAGAAAGGTATTTCAACATGTCTAGCCAAAGATATAGAATTTTCAGTATTAGAAAGGTGGTATTTCAACATGCCTAGCCAAAGATATAGAATTTTCAGTATTAGAAAGGCATTTCAACATGCCTAGCCAAAGATATAGAATTTTCAGTATTAGAAAGGTATTTCAACATGCCTAGCCAAAGATATAGAATTTTCAGTATTAGAAAGGTATTTCAACATGCCTAGCCAAAGATATAGAATTTTCAGTATTAGAAAGGTATTTCAACATGCCTAGCCAAAGATATAGAATTTTCAGTATTAGAAAGGTATTTCAACATGCCTAGCCAAAGATATAGAATTTTCAGTATTAGAAAGGTATTTCAACATGTCTAGCCAAAGATATAGAATTTTCAGTATTAGAAAGGTATTTCAACATGTCTAGCCAAAGATATAGAATTTTTCAGTATTAGAAAGGTATTTCAACATGTCTAGCCAAAGATATAGAATTTTCAGTATTAGAAAGGTATTTCAACATGTCTAGCCAAAGATATAGAATTTTCAGTATTAGAAAGGTATTTCAACATGCCTAGCCAAAGATATAGAATTTTCAGTATTAGAAAGGTATTTCAACATGCCTAGCCAAAGATATAGAATTTTCAGTATTAGAAAGGTATTTCAACATGCCTAGCCAAAGATATAGAATTTTCAGTATTAGAAAGGTATTTCAACATGTCTAGCCAAAGATATAGAATTTTCAGTATTAGAAAGGTATTTCAACATGCCTAGCCAAAGATATATAGAATTTTCAGTATTAGAAAGGTATTTCAACATGCCTAGCCAAAGATATAGAATTTTCAGTATTAGAAAGGTATTTCAACATGTCTAGCCAAAGATATAGAATTTTCAGTATTAGAAAGGTATTTCAACATGTCTAGCCAAAGATATAGAATTTTCAGTATTTGGAAAGGTATTTCAACATGTCTAGCCAAAGATATAGAATTTTCAGTATTTGAAAGGTATTTCAACATGTCTAGCCAAAGATATAGAATTTTTCAGTATTAGAAAGGTATTTCAACATGTCTAGCCAAAGATATAGAATTTTCAGTATTAGAAAGGTATTTCAACATGTCTAGCCAAAGATATAGAATTTTGAGTATTAAAAAGGTATTTCAACATGCCTAGCTAAAGATATAGAATTTTCAGTATTAGAAAGGTATTTCAACATGTCTAGCTAAATATATAGAATTTTCAGTATTAGAAAGGTATTTCAACATGCCTAGCTAAAGATATAGAATTTTCAGTATTAGAAAGGTATTTCAACATGTCTAGCCAAAGATATAGAATTTTCAGTATTAGAAAGGTATTTCAACATGTCTAGCCAAAGATATAGAATTTTGAGTATTAAAAAGGTATTTCAACATGCCTAGCCAAAGATATAGAATTTTCAGTATTAGAAAGGTATTTCAACATGTCTAGCTAAATATATAGAATTTTCAGTATTAGAAAGGTATTTCAACATGCCTAGCTAAAGATATAGAATTTTCAGTATTAGAAAGGTATTTCAACATGTCTAGCCAAAGATATAGAATTTTCAGTATTAGGAAAAGGTATTTCAACATGTCTAGCCAAAGATATAGAATTTTCCGTATTAGAAAGGTATTTCAACATGCCTAGCTAAAGATATAGAATTTTCAGTATTAGAAAGGTATTTCAACATGCCTAGCCAAAAATATAGAATTTTCAGTATTAGAAAGGTATTTCAACATGTCTAGCTAAAGATATAGAATTTTCAGTATTAAAAAGGTGTTTCAACATGTGCTAACTAAAAAAAAATTCAAAGGAGAACCTATATTAAGAAATGCAAGTGGCTAAATGGGAAAGACTGTCTCACATTGCTAGATGAGAAATAAATATCCTTGCAAACAATGAATATTTGGGTAATTTCTATAGTTTTCAGAAAGGTCATTAACATTTAAATTGTTCTTAGGGCAATTATATAATATATATATATATATATATATATATATATATATATATAATATATAATTTTTGGATATAAATCAGATAAATATGAGAGATCAAACTTAAATTCTAATCTTAATGAATATATTTTTTGTGGGTATGTTTTACAGTGTGTGACATTGATTTTTCATGCTTTAAAACTGTTTCCCAAACTGGGTGATATCGCACACCGGTGGAGGTGATTTCAGCTGCTGGATGGATGATGAGCAACTGTGCAGCAAATGGTTGATAACGTAGTATTTTGTGTATTAAAAATTTATTTCAACATTTTCTACGGAAAAAAAATATATATAGTTAAAGGAGATATAAAAAAAAATAAACATAAGAAGCCAATTGAGAATAAATGGGTTATATTCTCTGATAAGATCGAAATATCCTTGCAAAAAAAAAAATATTTTGGTATTTTCTATAGTTTTAAGAAGGAGTATTAACATTCAAATATTTCTTCAGACAAAATTACATTGTGGCAGGGGTGCAGCGGGAGATATTAATCCGATAAGTAAAGACAAAGAAAAACGAAAATAAAATATATGCTGAATTTTTATTAGTCGCTAATAGTGTATATTCCTTTTAATTTTATAATTATTAACAAAAAATGTACTTAATTTTTAATATACCAAAATATTTTATTAGTTGCTACTAGTGTGTATTCCTTTTAATTTTATAATCATTAACAAAAAATGTACTTAATTTTTAATATACCAAAATATTTTATTAGTTGCTAATAGTGTATATTCCTTTTAATTTTATAATTATTAACAAAAAATGTACTTAATTTTTAATATACCAAAATATTTTATTAGTTGCTAATAGTGTATATTCCTTTTAATTTTATAATCATTAACAAAAAATGTACTTAATTTTTAATATACCAAAATATTTTATTAGTTGCTACTAGTGTGTATTCCTTTTAATTATATAATTATTAACAAAAAATGTACTTAATTTTTAATATGCCAAAATATTTTATTAGTTGCTACTAGTGTATATTCTTTTTATATTACAATTTCTGCTCAGATGAACTTAGCTCACTGGTGCTCCTTATATATGAATTTACTTGAGCCACAATATTAGCAACTAGGTCCCACCCTTTTACTGTGAAACCAATAAAATGTAAATGCAAATTCTACTCTATCAGCTTCTTTTCTCGCACTTCCCACCTGTGGAATTCCCTTCCATTTAATTGCTTCCCCGACAGCTACAATCCCTAAGAATTTAAATGTAAAGTCAATAGTCATCTCCTATCTCACTAACCTGCATTGTCTCTCATGCTCCTTTCTTCATCCACTCCACTCTCATCAGTATTCTCATCCTTCTCTTACCCTCTTCCTGACACCCCCTATAACCTGTCACTCTTTTTCATAACTTTCTCTCATGCTCTTTTCTCCGTCCGCTCCACTCTCATCAGTATTCTCATCCTTCTCTTACCCACTTCCTGACACACCCTATAACCTGTCACTCTTTCTCATAACTTTCTCTCATGCTCCTTTCTCCGTCCACTCCACTCTCATCAGTATTCTCATCCTTCTCTTACCCACTTCCTGACACCCCCTATAACCTGTCCCTCTTTCTCATAACTTTCTCTCATGCTCCTTTCTCCGTCCACTCCACTCTCATCAGTATTCTCAACCTTCTCTTACCCACTTCTTGACACCCCCTATAACCTGTCATTCTTTCTCATAACTTTCTCTCATGCTCCTTTCTCCATCCACTCCACTCTCATCAGTATTCTCATCCTTCTCTTACCCACTTCTTGACACCCCCCTATAACCTGTCACTCTTTCTCATAGCTTTCCTCTTCTGTAACACCCTGCTAAACAGTGGTAGTAAAATGCCTTGCTTGAGGCGATATGATTATTAAAAAAAAAATATCCCAAATTGGGAAGTCCACTCAACTCTGCTGTTTAATTTATAGTTGTGACAAAAATAAATGGTTTCATGCCTTTTCAAAGGTTCGAATTACTGCCAAGTCTGTTGTGTTCACTTTTGCACTGATGTGCACCCAAAATTTAAATAGTTTCAAAATTTTGATTAAAATTTTTAATGGTTTTAAAATATGTTAATATTTTGGTTAAAAAAAAATGATTTGAAGCATTGAAAATTTCCCAAATGGCATCAATATTGATACTAATTAATTATTTCTGCTTTTAATTCCAGATTTACCAAAAATACCCATTAATTGCAGACTGTGCATCTTGTTGTCCAAGCGTCGTCTTACCAAGCCTAAACAGTAGTAATTCCACAACGTCAGCTTCCGAAATTTCTTATTCATTGTTTAATTCAACAATTAATTCCAATGGGGGTCATAGCCACAGCACAACAGAGGCTAGTGTCGGAACAAAAGCCCGTGAACGTTATACAAAGGCTGCAAACCAGCCAAACACGGCTCTGTTGTCCACCATATTGGCCCTAGGAACCTTTTTTATTGCATATTTCCTCAGGATTTTTAGAAATAGCAAATTTCTTGGAAGAAGTGTAAGTGTTTAAGGTTTCTTTTCAATTTGTTCGGGTTTTGTTGCTCTTTCACTTGTTATATGTACTAGAAATTAGGGCGGACCTGTACGACATTACCACCACCTGTAAATTTGTTGATTATCATTTTTTTTACTTTTTTCAGTGCAATATCATCGATTAGACTCTACTTTCTGATTATCAAAAAAAAAAAAATTGGAAAAAATTCATTATTTAAGATTTTTAAGGGGTGCTCAGTTTCTCATACAACCTTAAAGTAAATTGATCCTCCATTTTGGGAACATTTGTTGTTGGGGTCATTTTGATGTTGCTGAGACCATGTATAGAGAAGCTTACAATTTGAAGATCGACAAACCCATGGAAAATTTTTAATTATCTACTTCATATCAATGAAAAATAAGTTATTTAACTCATTAAAAAAAAAGTTTTGGACAGAGTTTCTTTAAAAAAATTTGGGAAGAAAACATGACATGTAAAACATTAAAAAATAAAATTCTTTGACAGAGAATGTTTAAAATAATTCCTATTCTAAAAAGACTTTTAATCAAAGCATATTTCCGGAATGGCTTTTTTCATTAATTTCCTACAAGTTTTGGAAAAAAAAAGAAAAAGGGTAACAACTCGAAGTGAGTGTTTCGAAAATGGAGGCCCGATTTATTATAACATTGTATTTTAAACTGAGCACCTCTTAAAAATCTTTAAGTATTGAATTTTTTTCAGTTTTTTTTTTTAAATCGGAAACTTTATGTACTAATCAATAAGAATGCACAGAAAAACATTTTTAAAAAATGATAATCATCAAATTTTCAGGTGGTGGTAATGTCATACAGGTTCACTGAAATAAGACCTTTGAATAATACTGTCCAATCTTTTTCTTTTCTCTCTTGAATGCTTATTATGTGTTCACATATATATTTGTAACACTATTTGACGCCAAAATGTTAATTAAAATGATGGATAGAAAAACATGACAATGCCCTCAATGAAGATTTTTTGTTTTGTTAGTGATATATCCTGGAAAGGGATAGATATATCATTCGAGGAAGTTAAACGGTTTAGGCAAATGTAATTGGTAAGGACAATCTAGTAAGTAGACGTAATAGACGGTACTTATCGTATGCAGTATCCTGAGATGTAGGCATAGTCAATAGACAGAGACCAAAAGTTGTCGACCTGTAGTCGTAAACCAATAGCAGTAAACCTATGGACATAGACCTCTAGTTCTCCAACTGATATGTCTTGGAAAGGGATATATATCTGATTCGAGGTAGCTAAGCATTTTAGGCAAATGTAACCGGGTAGGACAATCTACTTCATAGATATAATGGACGATACTCGTCGTATGCAGTATCCTGACATGTAGGCATAGTCAATAGACAGAGACCAATAGTTGTTGACCTGTAGTCGTCGACCAATAGCAGTAGACCTATGGATGTAGACCTCTAGTCAAAGACCAGTAGACCTCCAACTGATATGTCCCAGAAAGGGATATATATCTGATTCGAGGTTGCTAAGCAGTTTAGGCAAATGTAACCGGGTAGGACAATCTAGTACATAAACGTAATAAACGGTACTTGTCGTATGCAGTATCCTGACATGTAGGCATAGTCAATAGACAGAGACCAATAGTCGTCAACCTGTAGTCGTCGACCAATAGCAGTAGACCTCTAGTCAAAGACCAGTAGACCTCCAACTGATATGTCCCAGAAAGGGATATATATCTGATTCAAGGTTGCTAAGCAGTTTAGGCAAATGTAACCGGGTAGGACAATCTAGTACATAAACGTAATAAACGGTACTTGTCGTATGCAGTATCCTGACATGTAGGCATAGTCAATAGACAGAGACCAAAAGTTGTCGACCTGTAGTCGTAAACCAATAGCAGTAAACCTATGGACATAGACCTCTAGTTCTCCAACTGATATGTCTTGGAAAGGGATATATATCTGATTCGAGGTAGCTAAGCATTTTAGGCAAATGTAACCGGGTAGGACAATCTACTTCATAGATATAATGGACGATACTCGTCGTATGCAGTATCCTGACATGTAGGCATAGTCAATAGACGTAGACCAATAGTTGTAGACCTGTAGTTGTAAACCAATAGCAGTAGACCTATGGACATAGACCTCTAGTCGTATGCATCCTTGTATTTTGTGGTACAGTGGATATCGGCTCGGAACGAGAAATTGGGGAACCGAGTTCGAATTCCAGTTGAATTCATTGCATTCACTTATGTGCAAATACCCTTGGGAAAGGTATTAATTTGGCTCTTCCTTCCAGTTATGAGTTAAATAACAAAACTAACAAAACAGATTGGGTTCTATAGCCTTGGCTGGCAACCAGTCTACCACAGAAAGCAATGGCAACCTACTGCGGGATAATCTTCTGTCCAGTCAGTCATGTCTCTTTCGAGACATGATCGCCCATGCGTGTTTCATGTATGGCACTTAACTGATTGACTGACTGACCAGCCAATCACATTCCAGTGAGTGGGAACCAAGGTGTATGCATATTCATTACATCAGTTAGAAAAAGTGAAATCTCAAAAACCTAAAGACCCAATAGTCAGTGTAATAGTACACTTAAATTTATGTGGTTGAGGCATTAAGAAGAAAAACTCATTATTGCAATTTCAATGAAATTATTTTAGAAAAATCAAAAAGAAGTCATTTTATAGTGGTGGGAAAGTGAATAACTGAGAGTCTAGGTCAGGTATATTAGATTAAATTAAACTACCATATATCGGACAACCATTTATTGCCTTTCTTATTCTCAAAAATCCCAATACATTTTCTTTATACAAAGTTTTATCTTTCATCCCAACCTGAAGAAGCCAAACGTAACACATCACATCCATAAAATGCCTTGTCTAAAAGCTTTTCAATTTATAATTTTGTTTCTGGCACTATTTTATATTTTACAAGCACACATATATATTATCCCGGGAACACTAACCATCAATTAAAGTTACACCACGACTAACCATGGGTATATCACAATAATATTACATGTAAATATTTATTTGAAATATTTTACATGTGGGCACTTCAAAATTTGTATTTTGAGTTAACATCAATCGGAACTGAAAAACATTATTTAGGTAAAAAAATCAGGTACTGAAAATTGTAATTAAAATGGCGTCATTTGCACTGGGTACTATATACCCATGGTTAGTGTTTTGGGGTTAATCTATCTATCATATTCAGTTCACCCTGGAACACTAACCATCAATTAAAGTTACACCACTACTAACCATGGGTATATCATACCCGTTTTTGAAAATATAAAAAAAATATTAAATATAAATCTTTATTTGGAATATTTTACATGCAGACACTTTAAAATTTGTACTTTCAGTTAACATTAATAGGAACTGAAAAACATTTAGGTAAGAAAATTAGGTACTGAAAATTATAATTAAATTGTAATTAAAATGGCGTCATTTGCACTGGGTACTATGATTGGTGTTCTTGGGTTATATGGGAGAATGTCGTTTTTACATCCTTGTGTATTCAGGTATCTGAAGAAAATTAGCTACTGAAAATTATAATTAAATTGTAATTAAAATGGCGTCATTTGCACTGGGTACTATGATTGGTGTTCTTGGGTTATATGGGAGAATGTCGTTTTTACCTCCTTGTGTATTCAGGTATCTGCCAATCCACAGATTGAATAAAGAATTCAGTTAAAAATTCTCTGAAGGTTACTTTGATTTACAGATACCAGAAAAATTTGATAGGGTACAACTGCTGAAATGTTATAATAATAACAATGAAGATAATAATCTGAATGTAATTAAGATGTGATTTAATCCATTTTCTTGTGCCAACCTTGTTTATTTTTATGCAAATATCTCCTTTGCTTTTTCAGTCCATTTCTCTATTTTATTTTTTTTTTTTTTTTTAAATACCTATTTTAGGCCAGACGAGCCCTTGGTGATTTTGGGGTTTTAATTGCTCTTGTTGTGATGGTTCTCCTTGATGTTTTAATAAAGGACACCTGTACACAGGTAAGTGTTTCTTACACAAATAGGACTATAAAAAAAGTAAAATTAATCTATATATATAAAAATCAATCTGTGAGTCTGTGTGTGACTGTTCCCTATGCATGCCTACATTTTTTAAGCTATGCCATTCAAACTTTCTAGGGACACATATCTACAGGGAAGCCAGGTCGACACATACTTTTTGAGTTTAAGTTCAGCCAATTTTCCCTTTTGCACTTTTTGGCCAATGGAGCCAATTGTTTACATTTGCTCTGTAAAACATCTAAGATCTAAGATGGTTGCTGAATTACGTCACAGAAATCAAATCAGACGTGTCAAACATGACTCAAATATTTTTATTAAAAAAAAAATGAGCCTTTATATTTAATTTTCACAGAAATCAAATCACACACGTCAAATGCCACTAAAATATTTTTTTATTAAAAAAAATAAAAATAAAAAAATGAGCCTTTATATTTAATTTTTATTCCGACGTTTTAAAAATCCATTTGGTCAACAAACAAATGTGAATATTTTTCCTTGTAATTTTGAAACAAAAGAAATATTTAAAACAAAAAAAAAAAAAAGTGTTTTTTCAAACCAAAACAAAATATGTAAAATAAAAAGTGACATTTTCTCCTACTACTAGAATGTTCTGAATTGCACGGGCAACGCCAGGTTATGATGCTAGTCTAACATAAAAAGAAAAGTGGCATTACTTCAATTCTTTAAGCTGTTTGTAAAATAAAAAAAAAAATAAGGAAATTTTGAATGAAAAATAATTTGTTGTATTTTAGCGTTCATTAGACCTTCATCAATGCATGACATTTGTTCTAATCAACAAATAGTGAAATTAGAGGGTGGAGAATAATTTTTGTAGTTTATCATTGATTAGACCTTAGAGTTAGGACATTTGACCCTGTCAAAAAATTTTTATCATTTTAAAAAGGGGTCCAAGGAGGCATGATGGAATAATGGAGAGTGGCTTGGACTGAGGAATCTGAGAACCGAGTTTGAATTCCGGTTGAGTTCATTGCATTCACTTGTTTGTTGACCCTTGGGAAAGGGTATGAATCCATCTCTTCTCACCACAAATATAGGTAAATAGCAAGACAGACTAGGTTTTTATAGCCTTGGTTGGCAACCAGTCTATGAGAAAAAAGAGCCAATTTGAATCACGTACTGTCTTGTAATCTTGCCTTTTTAATTTTTGAGAGGAAAGATGGAGTAAATTCAGTATTCCCAGTGCAAAAAAAAAAACAGACAAGCCACTGCATCATTCTACATTAAATGTCTCCGTGAACCACAATTGTGGGATGGAGTAGAGTGGTGACCACATCGATGCAAAAGGGACAGACAAGCCATTGCAACATTTTACCTTAAATGTTACCATGAACCACAATTGTGGAATGGAGGTGAGTGGTGACCACATCAATGCAAAAGGGACAGACAAGCCATTGCAACATTTTGACTTAAATGTCACCATGAACCACAATTGTGAGATGAGGGGTGAGTCCTCACCCCTCATCTCACAATTGTGGTTCATGGAACACAAAAATGTAATAAATAAATAAATAAATAAAAAGAGGCCCTGTTCATAATCTAAATACAGTGTCTGCTTTATATAGATTCCTAACACTTTCCATTTTTTTTTTTTTTTTTTTTTACAAATGTCAAGTTTGAATAGGCAATGTTAGCTGCATGCTACTGATGCTTTTCTCCCAATTCATAATATTTCACAGTTATCATTGACATAAGTACCATTTCAAACTTGACATTTGTAAATAAGAACAAAGTACTGTTTTAAAAAGTCAAGAATCAATTTTACTCTAATTATATATTACAGGAAACCACTTCCAAAATGACAAAGTAAAAAACATCAATATTTTTTGATTGGAACAATTGGAGTAGATAGACTAAACTATCGCCCGGTTCACACTCCACCCACGTCTATTGAACAGGTGTAGAGGTGCATCACTTGTTCCCTGTTTAGGATGTGGTTTCCGGCTTTCTCTTTTCCAATCTATTCACTCTTATGTAGCCCCCTGCACATCAGTGGCGTTACCGCCTTGCTCAGGGTGATATCATTAAAAAAAAAAAATTGTTATTTTTTAAATCATTTCACCCCAGTCAAAGCAATAAAGCCACTAAGATGCAAGAGAATATGAGAAAGACGTACTATTATGGAGAAATGACAATAAAAGAACAAAGATTAAAGAAAAAAACAAATGACATTGCATTTAAATTTTTGAAGATTAAAGTTGACTCGAAAGCAAGAAACCAGAAATGTGAGAAAAGAAACTGTTAGCATAGCATTTATGGTTACATTTATTAATTTCAACTGTAAAATGATGAGACCTTACTACCAATCTAGTACTGCATTTAAATTCATCAAGTCTACGTGCCAAAGAGGAAAGTTTATCAAAACAATTACCATGAAAGTATTTATAAAAAAGACAAAGGGAAGTTACAATACAGTGGTGGGGAAAGTAACTAAAAATGCAATGCCAGGTCTGGACCAATAACATTGCAGATTATTTGGATTTTATCAAGAACACTAGATGTGGCAGTAAAAAATGTTGCAGCTCCAGGAAGGTGTAACGAATGCTAATCTACAAAAAAAAATTCTTTTTTTTTGTTTTTCTTTTTTTTCACAACCACTTTAAGTAGTGCCAGAAAAACCTTAACATGAGGTTCCTGCAGAAAAAAAAAATCTAATTTGGTAGATGTCATTACACTAGCAATGAGAGAGGTAGGGTGGGAGATAGAAAAGTTAGTGCAAAAAATTAAAAAATATTAGTTCCTTGCCCAAGAACAAAAGATGTGACACATGAAGGTGACAGTGATACCCATAATTACTGGAGCATTTAGATTAATTCTTTATCAACATTACTAAAATCATTAAAAGTATGAAGAAAACTCATCACTATTTACACTGTTGTTCTCATTTTTTACTGTGTTTCAGCCATCATACACTCGGGCCTTCTTCAGATGATATTCATTGGAATTTCAAACTGAAGTCTTTGTTTAGTCAAAGGGAGTAGATTGTTCTAATTCCAGATGTCATACCTTTGGATATCTTAATTTTAGTTAATTTGCCTCAATTAAGTTCTTCTCTTTGATGAGACCAGGGATTGAACTCTGATCCAAAAAGTGACTCAAGTTCTAAATTTAAAAGGTCGTAATATTTCAAATAAAACTCCAGTGTGTTAAGTACGTCAACTTTGAAAGTTAGAATTAGTGTTCCTTCTGAAAGAGTGTATATATATATATATATATATATATATATATTTTCTAGACATATGCTATTAAATATAAGAGACAATGAATGTCTATTATGTTTAATCATGAGCCGTTCTAAATGTCGTATTTTTGCTTTAATTTCAGTTGAAAATAAAGACAAAAATTCTCCAACATTTGGATAATTATTTATTGGTTTTCTTCTAAGCTTTCGGCTCACATGAGCCATCTTCAGAGAGGTAGTTTAAACTGAAATATTATAAAATCCACCATCACCGACGATTTTATTTTGTGTTGACATAAAACTCCGCTTGGCAACAGCAATAGTTACCAAAAATAATAAACGCAGTTCTTAAGTTTGCGATGCGGTTTTATGACGTCACACCGTGTGATAGCGCGAAATGACAACAAAACCATCTAGTCAAATGCAATGTAATATGTTATTTCCTGTTTTAAAGTTGATTTTATTGAGTGTTGGTTGTTTAGATTTCATGTACATGGCCTCCAATATCTGCAGGTTCCTCTTACTGTGTGTATGAGTAAGGATCACCGTATTGTTAACCAAAATCTGTCTGATATTACCTATATGTTTATGTTTTTCAGAGAAATGTTGTTTAATAGTACTCTGATCAGAAAGATGACATGTAAGTCTACGGGAGAGCGTGGTTGTGGTAAAACCAATATATGTACGAGGTTTTTTATTAGTATCAGAGATGCAATCTCTGAATGGGCATGTAAATTGGTACACTACATTGGTTTTTTTTGTAAAGATATATATATATATTCAGAAATTATAACATAAATATGTTATAATATCACTACAAAAGTAGCTATTTTGTTTCAACACTAGTTGTGTCTTATCAAGTGATTAGGAAATAAACCTCATCACTTGATAAGACACAAGAAGTGACGAAACAAAATAGCTACTTTTGTAGTGATATTATAACATATTCATGTTATCATTTCTGAATAAATAATGTATATATATATATATATATATATATATACACAAAAGTATAGGGTAGGTATGGATGGAATAATATTCCATATCCAAAGAAACCCTATTCTTAAAAAAGTGCTCAATACAAAGTAGAGCTAATAATATTTATTCAGAAATTATAACATAAATATGTTATAATATCACTACAAAAGTAGCTATTTTGTTTTGACATTTCTTGTTTCTTGTCAAGTGATGAGGTTTATTTCAAGTTGAAGAGTTTTAAAAGGTTAAAAAAATTCTGTATGACATTGATTAGACCATCATATCACATTTGTTAGAATCGAAGTTGTGTCTTATCAAGTGATTAAAAAATAAACCTCATCACTTGATAAGACACAAGTAGTGTCGAAACAAAATAGCTACTTTTATAATATATTATAATATATTTATGTTATAATTTCTGAATAAATATTATTAGCTCTACTTTGTATTGAGCACTTTTTTAAGAATAGTGTTTCTTTGGATATGAAATATTGTTCCATCCATACCTACTCTATACTTGGATATATATTTTCTAAACAATAATATGTCATACACACAGTAAGAGGAACCTGCAGATATTGGAAGCCATGTACATCAAATCAAAACAACCAACACTCAATAAAATCAACTTTAAAACAGGAAATAACATATTACATTGCATTTGACTACATGGTTTTGTTGTCATTTCGCGCTATCACACGGTGTGACGTCATAAAACCGCATCGCAAACTTAAGAACTGCGTTTATTATTTTTGGTAACTATTGCCGTTGCCAAGCGGAGTTTTTTGTCAACACAAAATAATATCGTCGGTGATGGTGGATTTTATAATATTTCAGTTTAAACTACCTCTCTGAAGATGGCTCATGTGAGCCGAAAGCTTAGAAGAAAACCAATAAATAATTATCCAAATGTTGGAGAATTTTTGTCTTTATTTTCAACTGAAATTAAAGCAAAAATATGACATTTAGAACGGCTCATGATTAAACATAATAGACATTCATTGTCTCTTATATTTAACAGCGTATGTTTAGAAAATTACTTGCTGCCTCGATATACTATATATATATATATATATATATATATCTATTAGGTGCGATTGGTAAATTGTCGCAATTATTTTATTTCAAAGCGAAATGCTATTATACTAAATTAGATATATATATATATATATATATATATATATACTGAATAGTTATAGGTCAGATTTAAATTAAATTAGATCAGTAAACATTTATATTAAAAAGTACTCAATACATGTTTGAATGAAGATTCAACATGTAGCGATTTTAAATATTTAAGTCGGAAATATCAGCCAGTTATGCTACCTTGGTTTTGAATGATGGCTTAACTGTTAATGTTTTTATCAGTTCATGACTTATAAAAACATTAATATTCTTCTTCTTCTATGTGCCCTGCCCTTTCAGGATGTAGGCGATCATGGTTCTCCACGTCTCCCCATCCCTGGTGGCTTTTAGTATGTTTGCTCCTGTTACACCTTGCAACCCCCGTTCCGTCATCCACCTGATCAGGTCCTGAAAATATGTTATCCGCTGCCTTCCTCTGTCTCTCTTTCCCTCTATCTGGCCAGTCAGTATCAGGTTCTCCTGGCTTTCCTTCCTCATTGCATGTCCCAGCAACTTCAGTTGTCTCTTCCTGATGCTCAGTATTAATTTCCTTTTCGTTGCCATTCTTTCCAACACCTCATCATTGCTTGCATGCTCAGTCCACGATATCCACAGCATCCTTCTGTAGAACCACATTTCTGCTGCTTCCAGTTTTGTCCTCATTTTTGATGATATTGTCCAGCATTCACTGCCATATTGAAGAACTGACATCACATAGCAATCCTGCACTCTTTTATATATATATATATATATATATAAAAATAAATTTCAAACTACTTAAACACTTCTCCAAAAGCTTCGAACTACACAAAATATTTAATAGAAATACAGTTAAATTAAGTTACAGCTGTATTCTTAATTTAGAAAATCATATAAAGTGACAAAATACCAAAAATTTAAAAAACAACATACAGCAGGAATGGTGTTAGTGAAAAATGTCAAAGTAGAGGTTAAAAGAAATGTTCACTTGAAAGAGTTTGGAAAATCGAAGAAGTCATCTACAGAGCAGAAGTAAAAGATAAAATATAATTAAGATGTACTGAGGGCACTTTTAAAACATGATGGAATAATCACAAGTTCACATTCAAACTAGAAAACTTAAAAATAGCACCAAACTAGCTAACTATGTATGAAAATTCAAAGGTAAGAATGGCAGGAACCTCCATGTAATGTGGAAAATATTAAAAAAAGCCAAACCCTGCAACAGTGGTCATACCTGCAAATTGTGCCAAAAAGAAAAGTTGGCTATAGTATTATTTCCAGAATGATAAAATGAAAGGTCCGAAATAATGTCTGGATGTAGGCACATTAGAAAACATTTTCTAGGCTCATACAAAACTGGGATGAAGGGATTCCCAATAACAAACCACTCCCCTACTTTGAGCTTCCGGTTATGAACTAGTAAGTGTTAACCATTAAGCCATCAGTCAAAACAAATCACCTGACCCTGACGAAACTGAAAAAATCAAAATAGCATAACCAGCTGATTTACCTATATATATATATATATATATATATATATATATATAATAAAATAAATCTAAAAGTGAGCCAAACGCTGACCACAATTTCTCTCAACGGATCGTCAGGACCTGGCTAACAAATTAGACAGAACCAGCAAAATAAATAGTGCTTCATAGAAGAAACCAAAACAAAAAAATAGGGTAAAACAACCTTTATTACCAACAATAACAAAAAAAGAAAAAAGAAATTAAAGTAAGTAATTTTTTAAATGAATACATCTATTGAGAATTTCTGTTTTTGAATTAAACAAGCTATACGTAGGTTCAAATAAAGCTATAGCCAATTTTTCTTCACCACAAAGTTGGCAAAACTTACTACCTACTTTATACTTAGGGCATTTTTTTTATTATTTCCAATTTAAGAATGGGGTCCTTATTAGTAATATTTTTTAGATGCCATATATAAGTAGCGGTTGGCGTTTGGCTCACTTTTAGATTTAGTGTATTGTATTTTTGCTCTACTTTCGTATTGAGCACTTTACTGTTAAGGTTTCGTCTTAGGGTTTTTTTGTCTTTCAAACAAGCACTAGACGTACTGTTCTTGTGCATGGTTTGTTTCTTTTTTTTCTTCCTCTTTATTTAACCTACGAGGTAATCCTCTTTGGGTTATTTGACGATTTAAGTTACTTTTTTTTTTTTTTTTTCTTAATCATATCACCCCGAGCAAGGCGGTAATGCCACTGATGTGCAGGGGGTTACGTAAGAGGGAATAGATTGGAAAAGAGAAAGCCGGAAACCACAACCTAAACAGGGAACAAGAGATGAGCCTCTCCACCTGTTCAATAGACGTGGGTGGAGTGTGAACCAGGCGATAGTGTAGTCTATCTACTCCAATTGCTCTACTTTCGTCTTGAGTTCTCTGCTGTTAAGGTTTTCATCTTGGGGTTTTTTCTTTCAAACAAGCTCTTGACTCATTGTTATTGTGCTTGATTTGTTTCTTTTTTTATTCCCCTTTAACCCACGTGGTAGTCCTCGTTGGGTTGTTGACGACTTACGTTACTGATTTGTTAGCGTTAGTTTTTCTGACTTTAGTCTTTATTAGTGCTACTTTATTGTTGGTACGTATATTAATATATATATATATATATATATATATATACACTTCATTAGTGCTACTTTATTGTTGGTACGTATATTAATATATATATATATATATATATATATATATATATATAGTAAGAAAGTGACAGAAAACTTAGATTTAAACCCACTGTTCAAGCATTTACTTTTATAAAGAGTGTTCAACACAGAGTAGAGCTTGATATTGTAATAGCTGTTACAGTGGTTTATAAAAGCATAGTATCACTACACAAAAATTTTCAAACGGCTCCTCTTCAGGTGATATGTGGAACTGAAAATAAATGGTGTAAATGATTTATTTTTAGGAAAGTGAAGTGTAAGTAGTGGTTGTAGGGGATTGAAGTTTGATGTGTCTAAACTAGTCCATTAGCAGTTAGTAACCATAGAGATACACATTTGAGTTAGGAGAGGGGGCAAGATAGCTTAGCTCTGGACTGGTCACTTTTTAATTTTACATAGTGGAACCTTAGATTTTTTTAAATGGGTAGACAATTTTTATTTCACAACTATCTATGAATACATGGGATAGGAAGTTTAGGTCAGAATTTGGATTGAATGATTGTAGTATTAATACCTTTTCCAAGGCTTTTTGTGCATAAGTGAATGCAAGGAATTCAACTGGAATTCGAACTCGGCTTCTCGATTTCTCATTCAGAGCCAATATCCACTGCACCACAACACACATCTAGTCTAGTCAGTCAGTTAAGTGCCATATGTGATACACACTTGGGCGATCATGTCTTGAAAGAGACATGACTGACTGGGCAGAAGATTATCCCGCAGTAGGTTGCCATTGCTTTCTGCGGTAGACTGGTTGCCGACCAAGGCTATAGAACCCAATCTGTCCTGTTATTTGACTCATAGGTAAAGAGAAAAGAAATCTATTATATTACTATGTAGTAATTAGTGGGGGATCGGTTTCCTATTGTTATGAAGTAATAAACTGATCCCCCACTTTATGACCAATATAAGCCTTAATCATTATTCCAACTATTATATTCAGTCAGTCAGTTAAGTGCCATATGTGATACACGCTTGGGCGATCATGTCTCGAAAGAGACATGACTGACTGGGCAGAAGATTATCCCGCAGTAGGTTGCGATTGCTTTCTGCGATAGACTAGTTGCCGACCAAGGCTATAGAACCCAATCTGTCCTATTATAACCCATAACTGGGGGGAAGAGACGGATTAACACCTTTCCCAAAGGTATTTGTGCGTAAGTGAATGCAAGGAATTCAACTGGAATTTGAACTCGGCTCTCCGATTTCTCGTTCAGAGCCAATATCCACTGCACCACAACACACATCCAGTCTAGTACTGCACTTAAATTAAAATAGTCTAAGTACCATAGGGAAAAGCTCATCCGAACAATTACCATAAAAGTTTTTATAGAAAAGGCACAGAGAGGCAACCTTACATATACATTTATTTTATTAATTTATTTCAATTTTATTTGTTTTCATTTCAGAAACTTGAAATGTCAGACCAATTTGCTCCAACTGCCCCTGAGAAGCGAGGTTGGTTTATCAACCCGATGGGTATTAAGGAGAATTTTCAAGTGTGGCTGATATTTGCTTCTATTATTCCTGCATTTCTCATCTTCATTCTTCTTTTCATGGAAGTGCAAATCACAGAGTAAGTAAAACAGATTCACATTTTCATTAAGCAGGCAACCCACAAGGTTGTCTGCTCTGCAAAAGATTTTTTATTTCTCTGAAGAACAGTCACCTACATCATATACCCTTAGGATATTGTTAAAGGCCTTCTCTGCATCATCCGTCACACCAAGATGGCACATAGGGCAGCAACTTTTTGCTGCTGTTTCTGTAACAAACTGTTTTTTACGGGGCAGGGTTGTTAGCCCTGTGCCCAACCCCCAAACCTGGAGGACCATTCTTGGTCCTTACGTTTACAGCACCTGGTATTCCCAAATGGTCACCCATTTAAGTACTGACCAGGCTCAATGTTGCTTAACTTCGGTGATCGGACGGGAATTGGTGTATTGAATATAATATAGCCATAGACTTTCTCTGGATCAGATCTGATTAATCATCCACAAAATTGTTTTATTTGCTCATCAATGATGTGATTTTAAAAAATCCATAGTTACTTAATTTTTTTTTTAATAACAGATGATTCCTTATAAGAAATTGCTTCTTTTAATTTTTAATCATTTCACCCCAAGCAAGGCAATAATGCCACTGAGACACAAAAGAACAATAAAAGAGCAGCTTTCAGAAAGACAAAAAAGAGAAATTAGCATTGCATTTAAATTTTTGAAAATGGTCAGTGTCAAAGAAGCAGGAGACCAGAAGAGAGTTCAAAAGCTGAGAAGTGAGAGAAAAGAAACTATTAGAATAGAAGAGTAGGTTGCATAAAAAAATTCCCTTTGGATGTTAAAGGCTTTCTAGAAATTTCCAGTAAAATGACAAGAGCTAATTGCCAATTCAAAAAGGAAAGTATGACAATAGAACTTAAGGTTGCATATAGAAATTTCAACAGTATAGTAAAATGATGAAACCTAACAGCCAATCTAGTCAGTCAGTCAGTTAAGTGCCATACATGATACACGCTTGGGCGATTATGTCTCGAAAGAGACATGACTGACTGGGCAGAAGATTATCCCTCCAAAGGTTGCCATTGCTTTCTACGGTAGACTGGTTGCCGACCAAGGCTATAGAACCCAATCTATCCTGTTATTTGACTCATAGGTAAAGAGAAAAGAAATCTATTATATTACTATGTAGTAATTAGTGGGGGATCGGTTTCCTATTGTTATGAAGTAATAAACTGATCCCCCACTTTATGACCAATATAAGCCTTAATCATTATTCCAACTATTATATTCAGTCAGTCAGTTAAGTGCCATACGTGATACACGCTTGGGTGATCATGTCTCGAAAGAGACATGACTGACTGGGCAGAAGATTATCCTGCAGTAGGTTATCATTGCTTTCTGCGGTAGACTGGTTGCCGACCAAGGCTATAGAACCCAATCTGTCCTGCTATTTAACCTATAACTGGAAGGAAGAGACAGATTAATACCTTTCCCAAGGGTATTTGCGCGTAAGTGAATACAGTGGATTCAACTGGAATTCGAACTTGGCTCCCCGGTTTCTTGTTCCGAGCCGATATCCACTGTACCACAACGCACAATCTAGTAGTATGCTTAAATTCATGAGGCCAAAATACCAAGGAAGTGTGCTCATTAGAATATCTTATGAAAAGTGACTAAAGTTGAGATGCCAGGTCAGAACTTACAAACCCATCTTTGAATTTTGTCAAGAATCTTTAGATATATAAAAGTACCAGAGCAGATATGGCATCAGTATTCAATGCACAGACAAAGGGTAGATTTATAAATGTACATGATGGATTCATTGTCTGGCATGACATACTAAACCAACTTTCCTAGCAGTAAACCTAGCAATTTATTCACCGCTCCAATACAAGTCGGTCAGTGGAAAGTAAAATTTATTCACCGCTCCAATACAAGTCGGTCAGTGGAAAGTAAAATTTATTCACCGCTCCAATACAAGTCGGTCAGTGGAAAGTAAAATTTATTCACCGCTCCAATACAAGTCGGTCAGTGGAAAGTAAAATTTATTCACCGCTCCAATACAAGTCGGTCAGTGGAAAGTAAAATTTATTCACCGCTCCAATACAAGTCGGTCAGTGGAAAGTAAAATTTATTCACCGCTCCAATACAAGTCGGTCAGTGGAAAGTAAAATTTATTCACCGCTCCAATACAAGTCGGTCAGTGGAAAGTAAAATTTATTCACCGCTCCAATACAAGTCGGTCAGTGGAAAGTAAAATTTATTCACCGCTCCAATACAAGTCGGTCAGTGGAAAGTATAATTTATTCACCGCTCCAATACAAGTCGGTCAGTGGAAAGTATAATTTATTCACCGCTCCAATACAAGTCGGTCAGTGGAAAGTATAATTTATTCACCGCTCCAATACAAGTCGGTCAGTGGAAAGTATAATTTATTCACCGCTCCAATACAAGTCGGTCAGTGGAAAGTATAATTTATTCACCGCTCCAATACAAGTCGGTCAGTGGAAAGTATAATTTATTCACCGCTCCAATACAAGTCGGTCAGTGGAAAGTAAAATTTATTCACCGCTCCAATACAAGTCGGTCAGTGGAAAGTATAATTTATTCACCGCTCCAATACAAGTCGGTCAGTGGAAAGTCTGAGCCCAAATAAAGCATGTGGGCTTGTTCTCCTAGAGATTAGCATCTCTTATCCTGATGACAAGCAGAAAAAATTCTCAATGATGATTAAAAAATTACCAGTTTTGTTTGGGAGATGTTGAAATTCACATGCTATTTCTTGCTCCAGTCAACAACTGATTGTAGGTCATTTTCAAGAACAGCTATGTATACCAGTCCTATGGCTAGTATAAAGTTTCTCATATAGACAGCTTCATTTTACTTACATGTTTCTGAAAGTGATAGTCACATAGTGCAAAAGTTTGCTTAGTGGCATCTTATAACCATTTGGAAAAGTACCTGTTTCTGCATGTGCAGTAAGGTCCCCTCTGGTTAAAAAGTTACGTTATCTAAACTTATTTATAAATGGAACTTTGTGTGTGTGTATCAGTTACCTATAGATTCCGAAACGGCTGAACCAATTTTCTTGAAAATTTACACAGTTGTACTATAAGCGTCTGCGAGTGTTCTTAGCTAGGTTTTGTGTCGAGGTACCCCTGATAAATATCGAAAATGAATAATCGAAAAAATCGGGTGATAGAAGGAGTGGTCCGATTTTAATCAAATTTGATACACTCATAGACAAAGACATAAGAAACAATATTCAGAAGTTTCAAAGTTGCAGTTCTTACAATAGTGCAGAAAATCGAATATATATATATATATATATAAAAGGCAAGATGTTTGTGTGTGTGTCTGTTTATCTGTCTGTATATATCCTTTAGACAAATCCACAATTTTTATCCGATTCTCACCAAACTTCACACAAATATTCTTTAGGCTGAGTCTGAGCTCCAGGACCATGGATTAGTTTTAAAGCTTTCATTACACCCGAGCAACGCCGGGCTATACTGCTAGTATATATATATATATATATATATATATATATATATATATATTTTTTTTTTTTTTTTTTTAGGTGCGATTGGTAAATGTCGCAATTATTTTATTATTTCAAATATTCTTTAGGCTGAGTCTGAACCTCAGGACCATGGCTTACTTTTAAAGCTTTCATTACACTCGAGCAACACAGGGCCATACTGCTAGTATATATATATATATATATATATATATATATATATTTTTTTTTTTTTAGGTGCGATTGGTAAATGTCGCAATTATTTTATTATTTCAAATATTCTTTAGGCTGAGTCTGAACCTCGGGACCATGGCTTACTTTTAAAGCTTTCATTACACCCGAGCAACACCGGGCTATACTGCTAGTATGGAATAAATGCATAGCTGTCAGTCTTATGGTTATTATTTGTCGTATTTTTTTTTTGTTTATTAAAGTTCAATACATGGCTCAAGAGTAACTGGTGGTAAAGGGTTACTATTAAAATTATGAAAAACAAGGTTTTCAATAAGATCAAAAGATGAGGTGGTAGGAAGTGAATCTTATTAGAACAGGGAGGATGGATAAGAATTGACTCTTCACTTGAAGTAGTAAAGATTAGTGTCCAGAGAAGTGACCATAAAGATTAGTGTCCAGAGAAGTGACCATAAAGATTAGTGTCCAGAGAAGTGACCATAAAGATTAGTGTCCAGAGAAGTGACCATAAAGATTAGTGTTCAGAGAAGTGACCATATGAGGGGAGTCACTAGAAACAACGAAGAAAGTGCTTGATTGCTATGTGATGTCAGTACGGCAGTGAATGTTGGACAATATCATCAAAGATGAAGGAAAAACTTGAAGCAGTGGAAATGTGGTTCTACAGAAGGATGTTGCGGATATGGACCGAGCATGTGAACAATGATGAGATGTTGGAAAGAATGGCAATGAAAAGGAAACTAATAGTGAGCATCAAGAAAAGACAACTGAAGTTCCTGGGACATGCAATGAGGAAGGAGGGCTTAGAGAACCTGATACTGACAGGCCAGATAGAGGGAAAAAGAGACGGAGGAATACAGCAATCATATGATGGGATTCCATAAAGTTGGTTTTGGGGAAAGTCCAACTAAGTGAAGCTTTCTTATATTTAAAATACAGAGGAAATCAGTTTTTTCAATTTTATAAAGTATGGCATGTCCGACCTATAAAGGTCTAAACTGGTAAAATGAAAACGAAGTTCATCTGAACATTTGCTTTGGATTGATTGACTCGTTCTTTATGGTTTATCAATTATTTGTGGGTTTATTTAAGGCTAAAAGATTTCAGATGGTGTACTGTATGCAGACACAGAAAGAGAACGACAAGACCTCCAACAGAAGGTAGCAGAAAAACGTAACAAAAAAAGACTAGAAATAAGCTGCAAGAAAACCGAATGCATGGTCATCAGCAAAAAGGGCAGCCCAAAATGCCAAATACAGGTGGGGGATACTAAAATCAAGTAGGTACAAAAATTTAAATACCTTGGAAGTGTTCTAACAGAAGACGGAAAGTGCGACACAGAGATCCAAAGGTGAATTAGCATGGTGAAGGACGCATTCCAGAAGCTGAGTAAAGTATTAAGACACAGGAAAATTTCTCTAGAAACAAAGAAGAGAGTACTAGATTGCTATGTGATGTCAGTTCTTCGATATGACATTGAATGTTGGACAATATCAACAAAGATGAAGAAAAAACTTGAAGCAGTGGAAATGTGGTTCTACAGAAGGATGCTGCGGATATCATGGACCAAACATGTGAGCAATGATGAGGTGTTAGAAAGAATGGAAACAAAAAGGAAATTAATATTGAGCATCAGGAAGAGACAACTGAAGTTCCTGGGACATGCAATGAGGAAGGAGGGCTTGGAGAACCTGATACTAACAGGCCAGATAGAGAGAAAAAGAGGCAGAGGAAATCAGCGGATAACATAGTTGAAGAGCTTGAGCAGGTGGATGACAGAACAGGGGGTTTGAGATGTTACAGCAGAAAGCACGCTAAGAGCCAAAATGCCAAATACAGGTGAAATGATACTAGAATCAAGTACAAAAATTTAAATACCTTGGAAGTGTTCTAACAGGAGATGGAAAGTGCGACACAGAGATCTGAAGGTGAATATTCTGAGGATCCTAGACGCTACGCCAGGATTTGTTATTGGAGGCCACAATTTGATCAACATAAGGTATGCAGATGATACAGTGCTGATTGCAGACACGGAAAGAAAATTACAAGACCTTCTACAGAAAGTAGCTGTGGAGAGTGACAAAAAAGGACTACAAATAAACTCTAAGAAAACTGAAAGCATGGTCGTCAGCAAAAAGAGCAACCCAAAATGCCAAATACAAAGTGGGGGATACTAAAATCAAACAAGTACAAAAATTTAAATACCTAGGAAGTATTCTAACAGGAGATGGAAAACGCGACACAGAGATCTGAAAGTGAATTGGCATGGCAAAAGATGCATTCCAGAAGCTGAGTAAAATACTAAGACACAGGAAAATTTCACTAGAAACAAAGGGAATGCTAGATTGCTATGTGATGTCAGTTCTTCAATATGGCATTGAATGTTGGACAATATCATCAAAGATAAGGAAAAACTTGAAGCAGTGAAAATGTAATTCTACAGAAGGATGTTGCGGATATCATGGACCGAGCATGTGAGCAATGATGAGATGTTGGAAAGAATGGCAATGAAAAGGAAATTAATTGTGAGAATCAGGAAGAGACAACTGAAGTTCCTGGGACATGCAATGAGAAAGGAGGGCTTGGAGAACCTGATACTGACAGGCCAGATAGAAGGAAAAAGAGACAGAGGAACGCAGTGGATAACATATTTGAAGAGCCTGAGCAGGTGGATGACGGAGCAGGGGTTGCGTGGTTTAACAGGAGAAAACGTGCTAAGAGCCACCAGGGATAGAGAGATGTGGAAAGCCATGAGTGCCTACGTCTTGAAAAGACAGGGCACATAGAAGAAGACTTTTTATAATCTATAAACGCTATTCTCCTCAGCCTTTCTCTCACCTTTGCCAAACGGAAGGGTAGTAAAGAGTGAGAGAGTAGGAGGAGAGAGCTTATAGCATTACTGTATCAGTAGCAGCTTCAGCTGGTGGTTGTAGCAGTAATTGTGTGCATGTATATGTGTGTGTACTGCACAATATAGTAAAAATAGGTAGTTTGTTATATCCCGCGACCTAATAACAAAATTTCTGGCCTCTACACCCTTGGCCATTACTCAGTCAGTCTTTTTTGTTTACAATGGACACAGGAGCCATGATTTTTCAGTAATAAAAAAAACATTTTCTCTTTCAAAATCTCTCACAAAATAGCATACAGTATTTTGGTTATGGTCTGTGCATACGCCGCTTAATATAAGATTACAGTAAAGTAGCTTATATGGACATTACTTTTATAGATATTTTAATAAAATTACACTCCGTGTTATCGTTAATTTATGATCCAATATTTTTATGTTTGAAGACGTTACTATCCTTTGTAGTATGACAAAGTAAAATTTTTCCAGGAAATCATAATTATCCTTCCATGGAAATTCCACGGGTTCCGCTCGTATTTATTAATGTAGGATGCAATACCTGGAGTTCTAAAGCCATATTCTAAATAAAGATCATTTTTTCAAAATGCTACTTTGTTTCTTTCTCTTCTTTTTTAGAACAATTATGTCCAAGAAAATGCGCAAAGGCTCTGGTTACCATCTGGACATGATGCTGGTCAGCATAATGGTTAGTGTTTGTGCATTATTTGGTCTGCCTTGGATGTGTGCAGCCACTGTCAGGTCAGTTGCCCACAAATCTTCTCTCAGCGTTTTCAGTCGCACACATGCCCCAGGAGAAAAGCCAAAATTACTTTATGTTCAAGAACAACGACTTACAAGCATATTAGTCAGCATTTTGATTGGTAAGTAAAATCTTTTGCTTTGAATTTTGTTTCTGGCACAAACACATTACTACGAGGGCCATTCAATAAATAAGGTGAATTTTTCGCTATAAGGACTTCTAATACAGATAGAAGCTTACTTTTTTAAAATTTTTTTTCCTTTACTTCTTTTTCAAAAGGATTCAATTTTTTTTGCAGATTGAAAAAAAAACAGAGTTTTGGAGATTAATAAAGATGGCCGACCAAGAAGCATGCTTCAGGATTGAACAGAGGTCAATTATCAAGTTTTTGGTTGCTGAAGGGTGCAAACCAGTTAAAATTCATAGGAGAATGTCAACTGTGTATGGTGCCACATGTTTCAGCAAAAAAAAAATGTCTACAAGTGGGCTAAATTGTTTAAAGAAGGACGGAGCAGTGTGGATGAAGACAGACCTGGGAGGCCTACAGAAGTGAGGTCTCCTGAGGTGATCAAATCAGTCAATGACCTCATTCAGTCTGACAGAAAGATGACAGTGGATGACATTGCAAGGACTTTGAGCCTATCTGTTGGGACAGCACACAAAATTGTCCATGATGACCTTGCCTACTCAAAGGTCAGCTCACACAGCAGCCCAAACGGTGCAGACCATCAACAAGCTGGGCTGGGAACTGCTCCCTCATCCCCCTAACAGCCCAGACCTTGGCTCTTCAGACTTTCACCTGTTTGGTCACTTGAAAGCGTTCACGAGAGGCACAAAGTTTGAAAGTGATGATGAAGTCAAAAGTGCTGTGAACGATTGGCTGAGACATCAGTCCAAAGATTTTTACGCTGAGGGAATACGGAAATGTGTGCACAGATGGAAAAAGTGTGCGACACTGCTGGGAGACTACGTTGAAAATTTTTTAAAAAAAGCTTCTATCTGTATTAGAAGTCCTTATACCGAAAAATTTACCTTATTTATTGAATGACCCTCGTAGATGTCCTTATACCGAAAAATTTACCTTATTTATTGAATGACCCTTGCATATTCTTCTTACACTTTGCCCCATCACTGGCATGTGTGGAAATCAAAGTGACCTTCTAACATGGCTGCCTTCTTTTTGTCCCCTTTTTATCTACCTCATTTATAGGAGAGTATCTAATGCAGCAGGTGGGTTAGTCCACTTTACTATAATGGACCTGCCCAACACATTTGCATGAGTGGATTCTATTCACTCATATATATCTCTCCATTAGATCACTCAAGAGCTTGGTCTTTCATTTGGACTGACTACGCCAATGCGCCAAATCACTCGCTATTAACCAATATCCAACAGCATATCATGATAAAAGTAGGTTATAAACACCACTCATAACTGTCCTGGCAAAAGTAAAGCCTCCTTCATTAGTTTATTTACATTATTTTTCATATATATATATATATTTTTTTTTTAATTTTTTTTTTTTTTTAATCATATCACCCCAAGCAAGGCGGTAAGGCCACTGATGTGCAGGGGGCTACATAAGAGTGAGAAGATTAGAAAAGAGAAAAACAGGAAACCGCATCCTAAACAGGAAACAAGGGATGAGCCTCTTCACCTGTTCAACAGACGTGGGTGGAGTGTGAACCGGGCAATAGTTTAGTCTATCTACTCCAATTGAAAAAACAGTGAGAAGATTAGAAAAGAAAAACCGGAAACCGCATCCTAAACAGGAAACAAGGGATGAGATTCTTCACCCGTCCAACAGGTGTGGGTGGATTGTGAACCGGGCGATAGTTAAGTATCTACTCCAATTGAGAAAAAAAAAAAGTTAAAGATTTCAAAAAAAGAAAAGTGACTTATTAAGTTTTAACTTAGTTAAAGTCCAGTCAAAAATTTCTAAAAAATAAAATCAAACGTACAGTTAGACATGAAAAGTTCTAAAATTAAGCAAAAATATTGGGCAAAAACAAATAAATAAATAAAAAAATAAGCGAAAAATACCTCACAGTTTAACACAGGAAATTTGAATTAAAGTTTCATTCTTCAATTCTTGCTTTTCCCAAAAATCAACATCGAGTTAACCTGCTTGGTGAATTCTCATTCAAAGAACAGAACATGGCGTGGGGGGGGGGGGGACTAATGGCTGCTGATACCTTGGCCAGTGTAGCTTCGCATAACAGAATAAATAAAAAATTTCAAACTTTTTTTTCCTCCCAAATGAAGCATGAACTCCAAAAAGGGGGAAAAAAAAACAAAAAAAAAAAAACGAAAAATACAGATATATATATACAGAAATAAATTAAAAAAAATAAATGAATAAATAAATAAAAAAATAAGCGAAAAATACCTCACAGTTTAACACAGGAAATTTGAATTAAAGTTTCATTCTTCAATTCTATGGACTATTGTCTCCATCTTTGTTGTCTGATCATTTTGTCCTCCTCCATCAGGTGATTGTAAATTTAGGTAACCTAAAAAGAATTTCAAACTGAACACTTTATTTAATCTACAGGCTACATTATCCATGTTAATTTTCATTAGTCCACTAACTTGTAGGAAACTTACTGTAAGAAAGTTAGCTTTCTGTATAATATAAGGTACTGTATTAGGATTATTTTAAGTCAATTAGTGTTCAATGAGGGAGGTGCTGCTGGACTCTATGGTACCTGGACTTAAGGTCAGTTCACTGTTGTGCAGTTTAAAATCCCCAGGACCAGGCACTTCTGATTTGTTTGTTGTGCTTTACCCAAAGAAACAATTGAGAGTTAAAATGAAGTTTGCCTACCTATTGACAGATACTATACTTTGATCCCAGTCCAATGGCCAGTGAGTGAGGGAAGAAGAAACTCGAGTAGTGCTGGCTGCTAGGGCAATGAATGCCAAATCTTTCCTTATAAGGAAACAGTTTATATATTTTTGTGTTCGACAAATTTTTTTTTTTAATTGTTTCACCCCAAGCAATGTGGTACTTCCACTGATGTGCAGGGGGCTACATAGAAGAGTTAAAGTTTTAGACAGGAAAAGAGTGAAGACAAAGACGAACCAGCTAGAGGGGAGAAAGAGAAAGAGCAAGAGAATGATGTGAACACAGGAGTGAAGACAGTCGCAAAGGTAGAGAGAAAAGAAAAGAAAAGAACAAGATACACAGGGTGATGTGGAAATTGCTGGAGTTAAGTGGATAAGAGATGGGAATTGACTTTGCATTTAAATTCATGGAGGTTGTAGCCATCAGGAAAGCAAGTATATGGAAGCGATTTCCACAGGCGGGAGGCATGAGAAAAGAGGCTGTTGGAGTAGAATTGTCACCTGCATTTGATTGACCTGTAAAAGGGTGGGACCTTGATACTACTCTCTATTAATCATCTGAGAGATGGCCCTCTCTACTTTCCATCAACATGGCTGATGCTAACCTCCAAGAAAGTGACTCACTGTTCCTTCTTGGGCAAAAATTCTCAGTTGACATGAAGTTCAAAGACTATATTGAATTCATTGCCATATCTGCTGCTAAGAAAGTTGGTTCACCATATTTCTTCACAGAATCTATCTTACATATCTCCAAATCTACCATTCATCCTTGCTTTGAATATTGCTGCTACATCTAGTCTGGTGCTCCTGTTATATATTTAGAGATTCTTGATAAAATCCAAAGAAGAATCTGCAATGTTTCTCTCCAGAATCTATCTTATATATTTAAAAGTCTACCATTCATCCTTGCTTTGAATATTGCTGCTACATCTAGTCTGGTGCTCTTGTTATATATTTAGAAAGTAACGTAGCTTCCCTGTGCCTTTTCTATATATATTTTCATGGTATATGTTCTCATAAACTTTCCTCTATAGTACCTGGACTCTATTAATTTAAGCACAGTACGAGATTTGCCTATGTCTTATTGATTATGCAAAAGCATTAAACAAAATACGACACAAAAAAATTGATGGAGATATTCAGCAGCCTTGACACTTTTGGGAGGTACATCAGAGTAATCAAGAATCTCTACTGGCAACAAACTGCCTGCATACGGACACGTAACAATTTCAGCAGATTTACAAAGATAGAGGCGTAAGACAAGGATGTGTCTTTTCACCGGATCTGTTCAACTTGTACAGCGAAAATATTTTGAGGACCCTAGATGCTATGCCGGATTTGTTACTGGAGGCCACAATTTGATCAACATAAGGTA
Organism: Ascarosepion bandense; assembly: GCA_037127315.1. Classification (NCBI taxonomy): domain Eukaryota; kingdom Metazoa; phylum Mollusca; class Cephalopoda; order Sepiida; family Sepiidae; genus Ascarosepion; species Ascarosepion bandense. Next base: position 5,967,168 of record JBBBDQ010000276.1, read on the forward strand.
TGCAGATGATACAGTGCTGATTGCAGACACGGAAAGAAAACTACAAGACCTTCTACAGAAGGTAGCTGTGGAGAGTGACAAAAAAGGACTACAAATAAACTGCAAGAAAACAATGCATGGTCATCAGCAAAAAGAGCAACCCAAAATGCCAAATACAAGTGAAGGATACTAGAATCAATCAAGTACAAAATTTTAAATACCTAGGAAGTGTTTTAACAGGAGATGGAAAGTGCGACACAGAGATCCGAAGGTGAATTGACATGGTGAAGGATGTATTCCAGAAGCTGAGTAAAGTACTAAGACACAGGAAAATTTCACTAGAAACAAAGAAGAGTGCTAGATTGCTATGTGATGTCAGTTCTTCAATACAGCAGTGAATGTTGGACAATATCATCGAAGATGAAGGAAAAACTTGAAGCAGTGGAAATGTGATTCTACAGACGGATGTTGCGGATATCATGGACCAAGCATGCGAACAATGATGAGGTATTGGAAAGAATGGCAACAAAAAGAAAATTAATAGTGAGCATCAGGAAGAGACAACTGAAGTTCCTGAGACATGCAGTGAAGAAGGAGGGCTTGGAGAACCTGATACTGATAGGCCAGATAGAAGGAAAAAGAGACAGAGAAAGGCAGCGAATGACATGTTTGAAAAGTCTGATCAGGTGGGTGACGGAACGGGGGTTGTGAGTTATAACAGGAGAAAACATACTAAAAGCCACCAGGTATAGGGAGACGTGGAAAGCTATGATCGCCTATGTCCTGAAAGGACAGGGCACATAGAAGAAGATGATATATGCCAACTGTTTACAAGAAATTATAATATGGATATAAAATGGGGGATCAATTCTATATTATAATCAATACATAAACTGATCCCTCATGTTGTGGACATGCTAGTTTCTATACATTTATATTCTAGATTTATGGGCTTGATCTAGTGGATGGCAGAGCGGGGTTTGGGTGGTGTAACAAGAGAAGGCGTGCTAAGAGCTACCAGGGATAGGGAGACGTGGAAAGCCATGATCGCCTATGTTCTGAAGGGACTGGACACATAGAAGAAGACGACGACTAGATTTGCATTATGATGCAGTGGATATCAGCTCAGAACAAAAGGAAATCAGAGAACTGAGTTAGAATTCCATTTGATTCATTGCATTCACTTACATGCAAATACCCTTGGGATACGTATTGATCCGTCGCTTCTCCCTCCAGAGCCAATACATTTTTAGGTGGACCTGAGAGAGACTACGACCATCTTTAAATTTATTGTTTTTCATTTTCTTTACTTTTTTCAGTGCAATCTTATCGATTACACCCTAAACTTTCCGATTAACAAAAGAAAATTGGAAAAATTTCCATATTTTAACAATTTTAAGGGGGCTCAGTTTTTCATACAGTGTTATAGTAAATTAATCCTCCATTTTGAAACCACCTGTAAATTTGTTGCTTATCATTTTTTAAAACTTTTTTAAGTGCAATCTCATCGATTAAACCCCAAACTTTCCAATTCACAAAAAAAATTTGTAAAATATTCAACATGGAGTACTGCTGCCATTTATGGTCAGGTGCCCCTGCCGTTCTCCTCAGTGTTCTTGACAAGCTCCAAAGGAGAGTCTGTAATGTGATAGGTACTGATCTGGCGACTCGTCTGCAGCCACTTTCCCATCGTCGAAATGTGGCCTCCCTCTGTCTCTTCTATAAATACTTTCATGGCTTTTGCTCGGATGAGCTTAAGTCACTGATGCCTCCTCAACAGGTGTTTACCCGTGCAACCAGACTGGCAACTGGGTCCCACCCATTCACAGTCAGGTTAGCCAAACGCAGACGACAATTCTACTCCTGCAGCTTCCTCTCTCGCACTTCCCGCCTGTGGAACTCACTCCCGTATTCTTGCTTTCCTGACGGCTACGACCTCCAGAAATTTAAAAGCAAAGTTAATACTCACCTACTAACCACTGGACTCTAGCTCTCTCCCCTCCCCTGTATGATCTTCACGTTCTCTCCGCCCATGTATCTGTCATTGCACCTGCTTTCTCAGCTTTCTATTGTTCCTTTCTAACTAGCTTGTACTCCTCACTCTTTTCTAATTAATCTTTCTACATTGTGTAACCCCCTGCACATCAGTGGCATTTCTGCCTTGCTCGGGGTGAAATGATTAAAAAAAAAAAAAATTTAAACAATTTTAGTGGGAGGGGGGCTCAGTTTTTCATCAAGCTTTATAGTAAATCAATCCTATGCAATTAACTTTTTGCTTGCGCATATTCAACAATTGAATGCCTTGCAAAATTTTTAAATAAAGCCATTCTTGGACTTTCTGAGGAAGAACTAGGGAGAAGGCAGCAATTGCCATATATTCTTTCCTAAGAATATATGGCAATTCACAGAGAAAGAAAAAGACTGTGGAGGGACATGATTCTGAAGAGACATGGCATTAAAATAAAAAGATAGTTTAAATCAATTGAGATCTCTAGCCTTGATTGGCAACAAGTCTAAGAGAAATAAAACTAAAATCAATAGTGTAAATGGGAAAGATAATTTTTTTTTTTTTTTATAAGCGTTTCACCCCGAGCAAGGCATGTCACTGCCACTACTGTGCAGGGGGCTACGTAGAGTGGAGAAAGGCTGATTAAATATAGGAAATAACAGAGGGTGGGTGATAGGCGGGTGAGGATACCGAGAATGAGGGTTGGGTAGATGAGAGTGTTGTGAGAACAGTTGGGAGTTAGTGTGATAGGAGGTGTCTATTGACCCTACATTTAAACACCTGGAGATTGTAACTGTCGGGAAAGCAGACTTGTGGAAGGGAGTTCCACAGGCGGGAAGCGCGAGAAAAGAAGCTGTTGGAGTAGAATTTACGGTTACATCTTATTTGTTTAACTGTAAAAGGGTGGGACCTAGTTGCTAATCTAGTATCTCGTGTAAATTCGTGCTTAGGCGGCACCAGTGATCTAAGCTCATCGGAGCAGAAGCCATGAAAGTACTTGTAGAAGAGGCACAGGGAAGCTACATCACGCCGGTGTGTATGGCATGGTTTCTTAAGAAGTCGTGACAAATGACAAAAAATATTGAAAATGATCACTGTGGAGAGCCATGATCGCTTGTATACTGAAGAGACATGTCAGTCAGTTGCTATACATGATACACACTTTTTGGCAATCATGTCTCAAAAGAGACATGACTGACAGGGCAGAAGATTATCCCGTAGTAGGTTGTCATTGCTTTCTGCGGTATACTGGTTGCCAGCCAAGGCAATAGTTGGTTGGTTGTTTTTATGGCAAATCAACACCTTGGCGGGTCATTTAATGCCAACTAAATTTTATTTATTTATTGCTGGTAATAACTTTTTTTTTCAACAATTTATTGTTGCTTATATAAGTTTTAGTGTCTAGTAATATATTTTTCTTTTCGAGTATCAAGATTCATTGAGATTTGTTTTTAAAGGCAGGGTCCCCAAGTCCTACCCTTGTTATTTAACCCATAACTGGAGGGAAGGGACTGATTAATACCTTTCCCAAGGGTACCAGTGCTTAAGTGAATGCAGGGTATTCAACTGAAATTCGAACTCCGCTCACCGATTTCTCTTTCTGAGCCGATATCCACTGCACCACAACGCACATCGCTTACAGCATCTGGTATTCCCAAGTAGTCATCCATCTAAGTACTGACCAGGCTCAATGTTGCTTAACTTGGGTGATCGAGTGAGAACACGTGATAGGCCGTATGCCCCTAGGCAATAGAACCCAATCTGTGCTACTATTTAACCCATAACTGGAGAGAAAAGACAAATTAATATTTTACCCAAGGGTATTTGCACGTAAGTGAATGCAAGGAATTCAACTGGAATTCCAGCTCAGCTCTCCCAATTTTTTGTTCTGAACTCATATCCACTTCGCCACAACACACATTCCGGGCAAATGTAGTGGGTTCTTTTATTTTAAACTTGTAACCAGCCTAGGCTACAGAACTCAATCTGTTCTGTTAATTGACTCATAGCTAAAGCGGGGAAAATGTATTATATTAAGTAGTAATTTGTGGGGGATCAGTTTATTACTTCATAGCAATAGAAAATCGATCCCCCACTTTATGGCCAGTAGAAGCCTTAATCCTGTTTACAACTATTATATACAGTCGGTCAGTTAAGTGCCATACGTGATACAAGCTTGGGTGATCATGGCTCTTTCGATCCATGACTGACTAGACAAGATTTTTCCCGCAGTTGTTGGTTGCCAACTAAGGCAATAGAACCCAAACTGACCTGTTATTTGACTCACAGTTAGAGGGAGAAGAGATGTATTATATTATTAAGTAGTAATTAGTCAGGGATCAGTTTATTACTTCATAGTAATAGAAAACAGATCCCCCACTTTATGACCAGTAGAAGCCTTAATCCGGTTTCCAACTATTATATTCAGTTGGTCAGTTAAGTGCCATATGTGATACATGCTTTGAGCAATCATGTCTCGAAAGAGACATGACTGACTGGGCAGCAGTAGTTTGCCATTGCTTTCTGCAGTAGAATGGTTGCCAGCCAAGGCTATAGAACCCAATCTATCCTGCTATTTAACCCATAAATGGAGGGAAGAGATGGATTAATACCTTTCTCAAGGGTGTTTGTGTGTAAGTGAATGCAAGGAATTCAACTAGAATTCAAACTCGGCACCCTGATATGTCGTTCTGAGTTGATATCCACTGCATCAAAACTAACATTGAAGAGACACGACATAAAAAAAAACGGAACAGAATAATTGTTCCTAAATGACATAACCTCCCATTAATAGATGATGAGGTTTTGTCACATCTAAATCTTCTTATGTGTTATGTCCTTTCAGGATGTGGATGATCATGACTCTCCACATCTTCCTACTCTTTGTAGCTCTATACCACCCAGTGTCTGTTTTGCTATCCATTTACATACTCATCAAGTATGTTACTTGATGTTCCCTTTTGCCTTCAATATATGCTATGAGTGTCAAATTTTCCAAGCCATTTTTTCTCATGTATTCCAGAAATGTCAACTGTTTTTTTTCTGATATTGAGTGTTCTTTTTGTTTTGATTTTCCTTAAAACTTCCATGTTCATTCCTTCTATAAAACCACATCTATTGCCTCAAATTTCTTTTTTCATCCGGGAAGAAAATTGTTCAATGTTTATTGCCATATCGAGAGTTCAGCACTCTCCTCTTTGTAATGAAATTTTCATGTTTCTTACTACATTGCTTAGCTTTTGGAAGACATTTTCACTATTCCAAATTCATAAAACTTTTTTTTTTTTACAGGTGCATCTTTATCGTGGGGTCCCCTCTTTCGAGAGATTCCCCTCACCGTCTTATTTGGTGTTTTCCTTTACCTTGGGGTGTCCTCAATGAGTGGTGTACAGATGTATGAGCGAACCAAATTGCTTTTGATGCCTGTCAAACACCACCCCTCAGTTGGTTACGTTCGAAGAGTAAGTACTTTTATTTCTCCTTTAGAAGACTTTTTTTTTAATCGTATCACTCTGAGCAAGGCGGTAAAGCCACTGATGCGCAGAGGGCTACATAAAAGTAAAAGATTAGACAGGAGAAGAGTAAAGAAAAAACGAACCAGTTACAGGGGGTATTGGAGAAAGGAGCAAGAAGGATGGGAATACAGGTGTGATGACAGTTGCAAAGGTAGAGAGAAAGGAAAAGATATACAGGGTGATGTAGAAAGAACTAGAGTCAAGGGGTTAAGAGATGGGTATAAAATAGAAACACTTCGCATACAGTTTTTATGTAAAACCTTTTCCACACCCCCTTAAGTTCCCCTTATGGCAGCATTTGCTCAATATCAACTCATTTCCTATTTATAGGAGGGGACACATTTTTCGGGTTTGGGGGAGTTAAGCAGGTCATGAAACAAAATGATGAGGTGAGAATATTATCAACTTTATTATCAACTAGCAGTATAGCCCAGTGTTGCTCGGGTGTAATGAAAGCTTTAAAACTAATCCATGGTCCTGGAGCTCAGACTCTTTGGACGTTGGCATGAAAGACTAAAAAGCAATAGTTGTTTCCAGTTAAAGCGAAACCGTAGACTGAAAGAAAAATGAATGGATGTAAGTCAAATTTTGATTTCCTGGTATCGATATCAAATAAAGTTTTTTCATCGTAAACTGAATTTTGAAGGCTAAATAAGTCCTCTGAGTAAATGGTATCATGGCTGAGACTAAGAACTACAATCATACCTACTTAGAGCCAAACCCGAAGCAAAAACTAAAATAAAAGGGCTGAAAAAAGTACAGACAGAGGCAGATAAACAGACACACACAAACATCTTGCCTTATATATATATATTATTGATTTTCTGCACTATTTTAAGAACTACAACCTTGAAACTTCTGAATATCGTTTCTTATGTCTTTGTCTACGAGTGTACCAAATTTGATTAAAATCGGACCACTCCTCCTATAAACTAAATTTTTGGATTATCAATTTTCGATATTTATTGGGGGTACCTCGACACAAAAACTAGTTAAGAACACTCGCAGATGTTTATAGTACAACTGTGTAAATTTTCAAGAAAATTGGTTCAGCCGTTTCGGAGTCTATAGGTAACGGACACACACAAACATATACACACACACAAAGTTCCATTTATAAATAAGTTTAGATTTGTAAAAGCAACAAACCAATGTACATCTATTTTCAATCATGTGACACATATAGCCTCCGCACCTTTTAAGTAGTTTATACATTTCACTATACTACAATAGAAACGTTTTCATAAAGATATGTTGTTTTGTGCATATTTAACTTTATTTAATCTTGTTATAATGTATTATGAATATTTATTATTTTTCACACACATAATAGTTGCAATATTTTTTTTCATCATTTCACCCCAAGGAAGGCAGGACTGCTACTAGTGCGCAGAAGGTTACAGTGAGATAAAAGACTGGGTACAGGGGGTAACGAAGAAAGGATAAAAGATAAGTAGGATTCAAGAACTAGATGGCAATTTAAATTGTTGTAAATTGTGGAGGGTCTTCAAGCCAAACACAATGCCAAGAGAATCATTGAATGGTTTAAATGCCCTAAAAAATGATCTACAACCCTGGAAAGGCATATAGATTTTGTTTTTAATAATCATATCACCCCAATCAAGGCATTTTACTGTCACTGTTTTGCAGGGGATTACATAGGAGGAAAGTTATGAGAAAGAGTGACAGGTTACAGACGGTGTCAGGAAGTGGGTAAGAGAAGGATGAGAATATGGATGAGAGTGGAGTGGACGGAGAAAGGAGCATGAGAGAATGTTCTGAGAAAGAGTGACAGGTTATAGGGGGTGTCAGGAAGTGGAAAAAAGAAAGATGAGAATACTGATGAGAATGAAGTGGACGAAGAAAGGAGCATGAGAGAGAGGATGCAAGTTAGTGAGATAGGAGATGACTATTGACTTTACATTTAAATTCTTGGAGATTGTAGCCATCGGGGAAGAAAGTAAACAGAAAGGAAGAGAAAAGAAGCTGCTGAAGTAGAATTTGCGTTTACATTTTATTGGTTAGTAAATTCATATCTAGAGGGCACCAGTGAGCTAAGTTCATCGGAGCAGAAGCCGTGAAAGTATTTATAGAAGAAACACAGGGAAGCCACATTGCACCAGTGAGAAAGTGACTACATCTGAGCTGCCAAGTCGGGATCGATCACATTAAAGATTCTTCGTTGGGTTTTGTCAAGTACCCCTAGGTGGATAGAAGGAGCACCCGACCAGATATGGCAGCATGATTCAATGCACAGGCGGATGGTAAGAGAAGTATGATTGTGGCCATCAAGTGAGGGATCAGTTTATATATTGATGGTAATGTAGAATTGATCCCCCATTTTATAACCACATTGTAATAGTATAGAATTTTTTTTTTTTTTTACATAATCATATCGCCCCAAGCTAAGTTCATCAGAGCAGAAGCCGTGAAAGTATTTGTAGAAGAGACACAGGGAAGCCACATTGCGCCGGTGAGAAAGTGACTGTATCTGAGGTGCCAAGTTGGTGATGACGAGAAAAATTTCAGGTCTGAATAGAAAACTCATAAGAAGTGCTCTGATATCACCAAGATGCCTAAGTACATTGTTATACCAATATAATATAATATTTGTGGTAGAACAAAGATGAATATATATGTGCCTAGCTTTGTATAACATTTTATCGAGATATACTAATTTATTAATTTACTGTTTTTATTATCTTAATTTTTTTCTGAATATCTGGATCGCAGCAATGAAAATTTCAACTGAAATTAAGATATTTAACCAAATTGTGATGCATCCTAATTATTAACAAATGTTAGCAAATAATTCAATAAGCTAAATTATAAACAGCAATGAAAATTTCAACTGAAATTAAGATATTTAACCAAATTGTGAGATGGACCTGAAGGAGACTACCACCACCTTTTAAATTTATTGTTCATTTTTTTTTTTTTTTTTTTAGTGCAACCTTTTCATTTACACCCTAAACTTTCCGATTGAAAAAAAATTTGGAAAAATTGCAATATTTAAGCAATTTCGAGGGGGAGGGGCTAAGTTTTTCATACAACCTTATAGCAAATCGATCCTTCATTTTGGAACCACTCGCCGGTACGACATTACCACCACCTGTAAATTTGTTGATCATCAATTTTTTTTTACTTTTTTCAGTGCAATCTTATCGATTAAACCCTAAACTTTCCACCCGACAAAAAAATTTTGTAAAAATTTCAACATTTAAACAATTTTAGGGGGTGGGGCTCAGTTTTTCATACAACCTTATAGTAAATCAATCCTATGCAATTAACTTTTTTTGCTTGCGCATATTCAACATCTGAATCCTTTGCGAAATCTAAACTTATTTATAAATGGAACTTTGTCTCTGTGTGTATCCGTTACCTATAGACTCTGAAACGGCTGAACTGATTTTCTTAAAAATTTACACGGTGGTACTATAAGCATCTGCGAGTGTTCTTAGCTAGGTTTTGTGTCAAGGTACCCTCGATAAATATCGAAAATCGATAATCAAAAAAATTGGGTTATAGAAGGAGTGGTCCAATTTTAATCAAATTTGATACACTCATAGACAAAGACATAAGAAACGATACAGTTCTTACAACAGTGCAGAAAATCAATAATATCTGTACACAAAAGGCAAGATGTTTGTGTGTGTCTCTGTTTATATGTCTGTATGTCCTTTATACAAATTCACAATTTTTATCCGATTCTTACCAAACTTCACAAATATTTTTTAGTCTGAGCTCCAGGACCATGGATTAGTTTTAAAGCTTTCATTACACCCGAGCAATGCCGGGCTATACTGCTAGTTTTTTAATCAAGCCATTCTTGGAGTTTCTGAGGAAGATGTCATCGTAAGAACTAAAGAAAACTTGAAAAAGACAAAAACAAGAGCAACAACTCGTCCCAAAAAAAAAAAAAAATAAATAAATGAAACAAAGCAACCACAACGCGAGTGGTTCCAAAATGGAAGATCTATTTACTATTATGTTGTATGAGAAAATGAGCCACCCAAAAAATTGTTTAAATATTAAAATTTAAAAAAATTTTTTTGATAATCGGAAACCTTATATAATAACCAATCAGACTGTGCTGAAAAACGTAAAAAAAAATATATAAAAACAACAAATTTAAAGGTGGTAGTAGACTTTTTTAGGTTCGCCAAATGTGAGAATATACAGAAAAAAAAATGGCATCAGTTTAAACAGATATCAGGAAAATAAAGGTTTCTTTCTGTTTTCTTTTTAATATGAAAGTTCTCTGCCTGTATTTCTGAGATGAGGTATTGTAACTATTTACACTGGTTGGATGTGCATTGTGGTGCAGTGGATATTGAACAAGAGATCGGGGCGCTGAGTTCAAATTCCAGTTGAATTCCTTGCATTCACTTACTCACAAATACCCCTGGGAAAGGTATTAATCCATCTCTTCTCTCCAGTTATGGGTTAAATAATAGAACAGATTGGGTTCTATAGTCTTGGCTGGCAACCAGTCTACCACAGAAAGCAATGGCAATCTACTGCGGGATAATCTTCTGCCCAGTCAGTTATATCTCTTTCGAGTCATGATCGTCCAAATCGTGTATCATGTATGGCACTTAACTGACATTGTTTGGACTGTTGTCCTCATCTTTGTTGCCATATTCACCTTCAACATCTGTCTATATTTCTGAGATGAGGTATTGTAATTATTTACACTATTTACATTGTGATGAGGACAACAGTCCAAACAATGTTTCACAATGCTCCAGCCTTCTTCAGGTGGTATGCATTAGAATTTTGAACCAAACCCTTTATTTAGTTCACAGGAGTAGATTGTTCTTGTTCCACATACCATGTCTTTTCAGGATATCTCAGTTTCAGTTATTTCACTTTAGTAACTCAACTTGCCAAGTTTTTGTTCATCTCTGCTATGGCCAGGTATTGAACTGACAACTCTACGAGTCAAATTACTGGACTATTTCAACTAATGCTTTTATCCATGGTCCAGGATTGGTTGAAGTTATCCAATAACGTGAAAAATGACTGAGATATCCAGAAAAGGCATGGCACGTTGAACTAGAACAATCTACCCCAGTGGAATAAATAAAAAAATTAAGTTTGAAATTCCAATATATATCACTTGTAGAAGGCCGGAGTGACCACCAGCCAAAATGTTGTGAATATGACAATAAAAATGAGGACAATAGTCTGAACTATGTAAACAGTGTAAATATCCGAAAGATCTCCAAATACGAGGCACGAGAGCAACTCAAGTTAAAGGATTACAATCAACAAAATGGTAATGCTGAATGAGGTAAGTATGTAAAAGTTAGGAAGAAAGATGAGGATTGACTTTTGACTTGAAAAGGTCAAGACGGAAATATTCAGGAAAGCAACCACATAGGAGTCTGTTCCATCAACATTAAAGATAACGAGAAAATACTCTAAAAATCCTTGTCTGGTAATTGATGACCATTATATAGGCATCAATGTACCAAAGAATCAGAAACTTAAAGATGTGATTAAAGACTTAGAATCTAATTAAAAGTCCTTGTTTAGTATTACATGACCTTTATAGAGAAATCAGTGTGCCCTTAAACTGTATTCAAAATTAGAACCATGAAATGTGATTAAGTATCTTCCATGATTTTTTTTCTTTTTCATTCTTTTGATTGTCTTCTGTCTTATTAATCATTATAATAATCGTCTTATTAATGACTAATTTGTTTTCTCATTTCTCCTGACAGGTGCGTACATTACGGATGCATCTTTATACCTTCACACAACTGTCCTTATTAGTTGTCCTGTGGGTCGTCAAGTCCACGGAGGCTGCTCTTGCCTTTCCATTCCTGCTTATTCTTTTAGTGCCCCTTCGATTAAAGCTTCTCACCTATATTTTCACTGAGAAAGAACTCCATGAAGTAAGTATGACAAGTGAATTATCTTTCCTTGGAAATTACATCCCTGTGTGAAAACCTGTGAGGTTTCTGTGAAAATATCAGACACCTCTTTTTTTTTTTTTTTAATAATTGTGTGGCCCCAAGCAAGGCATTTCACTGCCACTATTGTGCAGGGGGTTTACATAGGAGAAATGTTATATGAAAGAGTGACAGCTTACAGGGGTTGTCAGGAAGAGAATACTGACGAGAGTGGAGTGGACAAAGAAAAAAAAGCATGAGAGAGAGAGGATGCAAGTTAGCGAGATAGGAGATGACTATTAACTTCACGTTTAAATTCTTGAAGATTGTAGCTATCGAGAAAGCAAGTAAGCGGAAGGGAATTCCACAGGTGGGAAGTGCAAGAAATTAAGCTGATGGAGTAGAATTTGCGTTTACAATTTATTGCTTTCACAGTAAAAGGGTGGGACCTAGATGCTAATCTTGTGGCTCGAAAAAATTCATATATAAGGGGCACCAGTGAGCTAAGTTCATTGGAGCAGAAGCTGTGAAAGTATTTGTAGAAGAGACACAGGGTAGTCACACTGTGTCGGTGAGAAAGTGACTGTATCCAAGCTGCCAAGTCAGGATCAATCACATTACAGATTCTCCATTGGATTTGGTCGAGGACACCTAAGTGGATAGCAGGTGCACCCAACCAGATATGGCAGCAATATTCAATGCACGAGCGGATGGTAGATTTGTATATGTGCGGGACTGTTTCGGATGGGAAAAACTTCCAGGCCCTATACAGAGAACCGACTTTCAAATTTAGACAGGACTGAGAATGGAATGGGGAATAAAAAAAGAGAATTTTTTTTCCGTCAGCTGAGACGTTTTTTTAAAGATGTTATTGAAACTGCATGTTTGGCTTTGAATAAAATGTAGACAGGACTGAGAATGAAAAAAAAACAAGAGCACTTTTTTCGTTATCAGCAGAAATGTTTTTTTTGAATGAAGATGCTATTGAGATTGCATGTTTAGCTTTGAATAAAATTTAGACGAGACCAAGAACGGAGGAAAAGAGAAAGAGAGAACTTTTTTCAATGGCCTGCTGAGACTTGTTCATATTTGCATGGGTAGATAATAAAGTGTATTATTGAAATTGCATGGTTAGATCGGATACAACACAAATAAACCAAAGATTCAGAATGAACCAAGGGCGAAAAATGAACTTTTCCAATTGAGGAGACTTTAAATTTGGTAAAAGACTTTTTCCATATGAAAAAAAAAAAAAAAAAACTAAACAAAACAAAGAGAAAAGAGAAAGAGAGGATCTTGTAAAGTTGTGTGTTGAGATAGTGGATTTAGCTATGGATAGCTAGTTCAGATTTTAAATGACATTTTGTTTCATTCTGCCTAGAAATAAATTTATATCACATTGAACATTTGTTTTTTTTTAATCATATCAAACTGAGCAAGGCGGTAACGCCACTGATGTGCAGGGGGCTACGTGAAAAGATTAGAAAAGAGAAAGCCAGAAACCACATCCTAAGCAGGGAACAAGGGATGAGACTCTTCACCTGTTCAATAGACGTGGGTGAAGTGTGAACCGGGCGATAGTTTAATCTATCTACTCCAAATTATTATTATAACCTTCATGTTTACAATTCCAGGAATTGTCTGTATTATTCATGCTAGTATCCTTATCTTTGTTATTTTGATCACTACAGTTTGAAGCGTAAGTTCTTCACTAAATTCTTATTCTACAAATTAAACTGGGGGCTGGGATGTTTTTTTTTTTTTAATCATGTCACCCCAAGCAAGGCATTCCACTGCCACTATAGCGCAGGGGGTTACACAGGGTGATAGAGGAGTTAGGATGTACATAGGGGGAGAGTTGGAGAGAATGGGATGGTTAGTGTGTTAAGAGGTGTCTAAGCACATGAAAGATTGGTCCAGGGATTCAAGAGACGTTACTCTAGCTAGGGGGAGGTGTTCGCTGACATATACACCAAGCCCATGCATATGGACGTTGGAGTCCTTCCTGAAGAGGGGAAGGTAACCTGGAACATAGAACTCAGAGGAGGGGATAGACGAGTCAAGGTCAGTTTCACACAGAGCTAAGATATCAGGTGAGTTAGTTTGGAGGAATGATTCTACGCTAGAAAGGTTAGTGCGGATACCGCAAATGTTAGTGAACGTGACACAGAGAGGTTCCTTTCCCTGCAACTTTTTTCTTTCATTTCCTTTTTCCTTTCAGAAAACATCAGACCCACATTAAATTCTTTAGTTGTGTAAACTGTATCAAACATGTACATTGTGGTGCAGTAGATATTGGCTCGGAACAAGAAATCAGAGAGCCAAGTTCAAATTCTAGTTGAATTCAATACCCTTGGGAAATGCATTAATCCATCGTTCTGTTTCTATGGGTTAAATAGCAGGACAGATTGGTTTCTATAGTCTTGGTTGGTGACCAGTCTACTGCAGAAAGTAATAGTAACCTACTGTAGGAAAATCTGTCCAGTTATGTCTCTTGAGACATGATCACCCAAGTGTGTATCATGTATGGCACATAACTGAGTGACTGAATATAATAGTGGGAAACATGATTAAAGCTTCTACTTGACATAAAGTGAGGGATCGGTTTTCTATTGTTATGAAGTAATAAACTGATCCCCCACTAATTACTACTAAAATATATGATACATCTCTTTTCTCTCTAGCTATGGGTTTTAATAGGACAGATTGGGTTCTATAGCCTTGGTTGGCAAGCAGTCTACTGCAGAAAGTAATAGTAACCTACTGTGGGAAAATCTTCTTTCCAGTTAGTCATGTCTCAAAGAGACATGATTACCCAAGTGTGTATCACGTATGGCACTGAACTGACTAAAACTGAACCAATGACTACAGCTGAATTTTCCGTTAATCTGAAATACGGTTGATATAGAACAATTGAAAACAATACAAACTTTCTCTCCTCTCCCCCTTTTTTCAAACCAGTTATCCCATAAAAAAAATAATGGCCATGCTTAACCACTTTGTAATTGCTTCTACTGGGCATAAAGTGAGGGATCGGTTTTCTATTGTTATGAAGAAATATACTGATCCCCCACTAATTACTACTAAAAAATATGATACATCTCTTTTCTCTCTAGCTATGGGTTTTAATAGGACAGATTGGGTTCTATAGCCTTGGTTGGCAAGCAGTCTACTGCAGAAAGTAATAGTAACCTACTGTGGGAAAATCTTCTGTCCAGTTAGTCATGTCTCAAAGAGACATGATTACCCAAGTGTGTATCACGTATGGCACTGAACTGACTAAAACTGAACCAATGACTACAGCTGAATTTTCCGTTAATCTGAAATACGGTTGATATAGAACAATTGAAAACAATACAAACTTTCTCTCCTCTCCCCCTTTTTTTCAAACCAGTTATCCTATAAAAAAAATAATGGCTATGCTTAACCACTTTCTAATTGCAAAAATCCTGTGTCAAAAGGTCAGTTAATCCCTTGACACCACTATTTTTGTATATTGAATGATTTATCTATTTACCTTCTACAGAAGATAGCGGAAGAGAGTTACATGAAGAGATTACAAATAAACTGCAAGAAAACCGAATACATGGTCATCAGCAAAAAGAGCAGCCAAAATCAAGCAGGTATGAAAATTCAAATATCTGGGAAGTGTTCTAACTGAAGACGGAAAGTGCGACAGAGATCCAAATGCGAATTAGCATGACAAAACACAAGTTCCAGAAGCTGAGTAAAGTATTAAAATACAGGAAACTTTCACTAGAAACAAAGAGAATACTGGATTGCTATGTGATGTCAGTTCTTCAATATGGCAGCAAATGTTGGACAATATCAACAAAGATGAAGGGAAAACTTGAAGCAGCTGAAATGTGGTTCTACAGAAGGATGCTGCGGATACCGTGGACATGTGAGCAATGACGAGGTTTCGAAAATGATAGAAACGAAAAGGAAATTAATATTGAGCATCAGGACGAGACAACTAAAGTTCCTGGGACATGCAATGAGGAAGGAGGGCTTGGAGAATCTGATACTAACAGGCCAGAGAAAAAAAAAGAGACAGGGGAAAGCAATGGATAATATATTTGAAGGACCTAATCAGGTGGATGACAGAACAAGGATTGCATGGTGTAACAGGGGAAGGCGTGCTCAGAGCCACCAGGGATAGGCAAATGTGGAAGGCAATGATCGCCTACAACCTGAAGGGACAGGGCACATAGAAGAAGAATGCTATGCTGACACCCATGAGCCAACCCATTTTATAGTTCACCAATAAAAGGCTTAACCAATCAGGAAGCTCAAAATATTCAATGCGACGTGTATAAAAGGCAGCCATATTTTTTTTGATTATTGGAGTTCAAATCCGATTCTGGAGAGTGTCCGATTCGAGAGTGATGGTCTTTGATACTGTTTTATTGAACAGATTACGTGTGGTGAGGATACTCTATATCCATATACTATGACGGATATGGTCAACAGATGCCAAGAGGATACTCTATATCCAGGAACGTTGTCAACATTACCTTCAATCCCTGACTTTGTGACCACCATGGACTGTTGTTGCTATATAGTATACATTCGGGAGATTAATTCTCTATTATAATCAATACATAAACTGATCCCTGACTTTGTGACCATCATGGACTGTTGTTGCTATATAGTATACATTCGGGAGATTGATTCTCTATTATAATCAATACATAAACTGATCCCTGACTTTGTGACCATCATGGACTGTTGTTGCTATATAATATACATTCGGGAGATTGATTCTCTATTATAATCAATACATAAACTGATCCCTGCACTTTATCCATAAATTATGGCGAATTTTACCAACAGCGAGTTGATTCAAACTTTATAAAATGATAAATAATAAGGAATTCCTTATAGTAATTTTAAAAAATTTTTTTTTTAATCATATCACCCCAAGCAGGGCGGTAACGCCACTGATGTACAGGGGGCTACATAGGAGTGAGAAGATTGGAAAAGAGAAAACTGGAAACCGCATCCTAAACAGGAAACAAGGGATGAGCCTCTTCACCTGTTCAATAGATGTGGGTGGAGTGTGAACCAGGCGATAGTTTAGTCTATCTACTCCAATTCTTATATTTTTATAATTTACTAAATGTTTATAAATAAATAAATATGAAAAGGTTTTATTTATGAATTGGTCAATGATAAATATTGCAATGCATTAGTTTTAATTGTATGAGATTTTAGATTGTTATAAATATAAAATTATTCTTTTAAATCAGTCAGTTCAGTGCTATAGGTGATACACACTTTGGACCATCATGTCTCAAAAGAAACATGACTGACTGGGCAGAAGATTTTCTATCATGTTCTTTAAACTATAGCTGAAGGTAGAAGAGACAGATTGTATTAATAAGTTGTAATTAGTGGGGGATCAGTTTTCTATTGTTTTTAAGTAATAAATTGATCCCCCACTTTTTGCCCAGCAGAAGCTTTACTTATATTTCCAACTATTATCTTCATTCAGTCAGTTAAGTGCCATACATGGAACACGCTTGGGCGATCATGTCTCGAAAGAGACATGACTGACTGGGCAGAAGATTATCCCGCAGTAGGTTGCCATTGCTTTCTGCAGTAGACTGGTTGCCAGCCAAGGCTATAGAACCCAATCTGTCCTGTTACTTGACTCATAGCTAGAAGTATAAGAGATGTATTATATTATGAGGTAGTAATTAGAGGGGGATCCCCCATTTTATGACCAGTAGAAGCCTTAATCATGATTCCAACTATTAAATTCAGTCAGTCAGTTAAGTGCCATACATGATACATGCTTTTGGTGATCATGTCTCGAAAGAGACATGACTGACTGGGTAGAAGATTAGCCCGCAGAAGTTTGCCATTGCTTTCTGTGGTAGATTGGTTGCCGACCAAGGCTATAGAACCCAATCTGTCCTGCTATTTAACCCATAACTGGAAGGAAGAGAAGGATTAATACCTTTCCAAAGGGTATTTGCGCGTAAGTGAATACAATGGATTCAACTGGAATTCGAACTCGGCTCCTCCGGTTTCTCATTCCGAGCCGATATCCATTGTACCACAACGCACATCCAGAGGTAGTTAAATTAAATGAAGCATCAATGGAAAAACCATCCTTTTAACGCTCCATTTTTTTGCAGACACGAAAGCCCAAGTTTACCAAATTAAGAATAAAAACTTTTCATAGTTATTTATGAAATGCTAAATAATTAATACTGCATTGTTGTTGGTTTACATATTTTCATAATTTGTAATGTTATAAATCTTTGAATAAAATCATTTTATAAATTTATTTCTTTATAAAACGGTAATATTGCACTGCATTTGGTTCACAAATTTTTGTAATCTTGTAAATAAACATTGCTGAGGGAGTTAAAAGTGTATACAGTAACATCAGTTTCAAGATAAATAAATAATATTGCATTATAGCATTGTAAAAAAATTAGACTAAATTTATTATTATTTTAGGAGCAACACTAAAAACAAGAAAAGGGGAAATGACATTAAGTCCAAACAATCACTCCCTCTGTTTACAAAGGAACAGCTGTCAACCAAGTGAGTGTTTGGACTGAATGTCATTTCCAGCTTTAGTAATCTTATTTTTACCAATTTCCTCTAAATTTATATTATACAATTTTAATACGATATATATATATATTTAGTATATTGAGGCAGCAAGTAATTTTCTAAACATATGCTATTAAATATAAGAGACAATGAATGTCTATTATGTTTAATCATGAGTCGTTCTAAACGTCGTATTTTTGCTTTAATTTCAGTTGAAAATTGCATTTGACTACATGGTTTTGTTGTCATTTCGCGCTATTCCGCGGTGTGACGTCATAAAACCGCATCGCAAACTTAAGAACTGCATTTATTATTTTTGGTAACTATTGCTGTTGCCAAGCGGAGTTTTATGTCAACACAAAATAAAAT
This sequence comes from Ascarosepion bandense, assembly GCA_037127315.1. Taxonomy (NCBI): domain Eukaryota; kingdom Metazoa; phylum Mollusca; class Cephalopoda; order Sepiida; family Sepiidae; genus Ascarosepion; species Ascarosepion bandense. Next base: position 5,985,512 of record JBBBDQ010000276.1, read on the forward strand.
CATCGGTGATGGTGGATTTTATAATATTTCAGTTTAAACAACCTCTCTGAAGATGGCTCATGTGAGCCGAAAGCTTAGAAGAAAACCAATAAATAATTATCCAAATGTTGGCGAATTTTTGTCTTTATTTTCAACTGAAATTAAAGCAAAAATACGACGTTTAGAACGGCTCATGATTAAACATAATAGACATTCATTGTCTTTTATATTTAATAGCATATGTTTAGAAAATATATATATATATATATATATATATATATATATATATATTTTAGTTTATCCTAAAATTATGAATAATAAATTTGGTCTTATTTTTTTTCAGTGCTATAATAAAATTTTGTGCCCCTTGCAGAATTATAAAAATATTAAATTTCTATTATATAATCCCTCATTTTGGCTTGGTAGAGTGAGGGCAAAAATTGTCAGCTGTGTTTATTTTTATTTTTTTATTTCCCCTTTTCTTTTTTTTAGTATTTATCCTAAAATTATGAATAATAAACTTGGTCTTGTTTTTTTCAGTTCTATAATATAATTTTGTACCCCTTGCAAAATTATAAAATATTGAATTGCACTTGGTTTGCATATTTTTATAATCTTGTAAATAAATGTTGCTGAGGGAGTCAAAAGTGTATACAGTAATATCGGTGTCAAGGTAAATCATAAATATTGCATTCTACTTGGTTCCCATGTTTTTATAATCTTGGAAATAAACATTACCAAAGGAGTCAAAATGCATACAGTAAGTAACATCAAAGAAATAACTACCCTTTTGACATACCATATTATTGAAGGCACAAAGGTTAAACATTGCCAAAATTTGACAAAGGTTGAATTACTGTATTGACTATTTTTCCAAAGCAATACAAATACAAAAATGCTACAAACAGAAAGGAATTCCACAGGCAGGAAGTGCGAGAAAAGAAGCTGATAGAGTAGAATTTGCATTTACATTTTATTGGTTTCACACCTAGTTGCTAATCTTGTGGCTTGTATTTCTGGTATGTATTTTCTTTTCCTTCAAAAATTTATTGTTGGTAATTTTTTTTTTTTTCTTCAAAAATGTATTTCTGGAATTTTTATTATAAAAGTCTATTTTTATAGTGTTTTGATCCCTGTTTGAGGGTTAACTATTTGTCCATAGCTGGGACCCTAACAGGTGCTACCACCCAAGGTCAGGGTGAAGCTAGGAATAACAGCAATTAATAAGTGGTTCTATGTTCCTCACAGCCCCCCACCCATAGTTCAGAGTGCTTAAAAGACATAAAAAAAAAATTCTTTTTATTATAAAGATTTTGTTATTTATAAAAAAATTATAATTGAGTGTAAAAATCTTATGGGAAAGATTTTTTTTTTTAAAATTAGTTCTTTTGAATTAGGAGGAAATGTTATTGAAGAAAGTTTTTTTTGTTATTTTTTCATGCATGCACAAACAGCAGTATGTATTTTATGTTCATTTCTTAGTCCTCTCTTTTTTTCCGTTGCTGCTAACTAGGCGTATGGGAGAAGAAATGTTAAGGTGAAAGAGAGAGCAGTGCAGTAAGAAACTGGTCTGCTTTTTTGAAAGCTGTTATGTTTTTAACATGGCAAAATAAAACGGTTATGGAGAAATTACACACTTGCCAAGTATTGGAAATAACCAGGGATTTTATTATTGTGTAAACAGCGAACGGTTGTGGATGTTGAATAAAAATGTGGTAATAGAGAGCGTGGCAAACCTCAGCCTGCCATGTTTGCTCGCCTCTACCGGAAGTCCCCTCCCCTTGTCTCCCAGCATGCACCTGTTAGCTGGGGAACAGACTCCCTTGAATGGTCCAGGGGAAGTAACTTGTGATCCTTTGTGGTGCATTGGATATCGGCTCGGAACAAGAAATCGGGGAGGCGTGTTCGAATTCAAGCTGAATTCATTGCCTTCACTTATGCGCAAATACCCTTGGGAAAGGTATTAATCCATCTATTTCTTCCAGTTATGGGTTAAATAACAGGACAGATTGGGTCGGCAACCAATCTACTGCAGAAAGCAATGGCAACCTACTGCAGGATAATCTTCTGCCCAGTCAGTCATGTCTCTTCCAAGTCATGATCACCCAAATATGTATCACGTACAGCACTTGGCTGACAGACTGAATATAATAGTTGGAAACATGGTTAAGGTTTCTACTGGGAAAAAAGTGGGGGATCAGTTTTATATTGTTATGAAGTAATAAACTGATTCCCCACTTATTACCACATAATAATATAATACATCTCTTCCCCCTCTAGCTATGAGTCAAATAACAGGACAGATTGGGTTCTATAGCCTTGGCTTGCAACCAATCTACTGCAGAAAGCAATGGCAACCTACTGCAGGATAATCTTCTTCCCAGTCAGTCATGTCTCTTTTGAGACATGATCGCCCAAGCGTGTATCACGTATGGCACTTAACTGACTGACTGACTAATAAAAGCCAATGCAGACGACTTTTAAATTCTTTCTTTCATTACATAAAAAAAAAGGTGAGAGAATCTGAAAATGTGTCAGACGTCTATACGTGATACACACTTTGGACGATCATGTCCAGAAAGAGACATGACTGACTGGGCAGAAGATTATCCCACAGTAGGTTGCCATTGCTTTCTGCAGTAGACTGGTTGCAAGCCAAGGCTATAGAACCCAATCTGTCCTGTTATTTGACTCATAGCTAGAGGGGGAAGAGATGTATTATATTATTATGTGGTAATAAGTGGGGAATCAGTTTATTACTTCATAACAATATAAAACTGATCCCCCACTTTTTTCCCAGTAGAAACCTTAACCATGTTTCCAACTATTATATTCAGTCAGTCAGTCAAGTGCTGTACGTGATACATATTTGGGTGATCATGACTTGGAAGAGACATGACTGACTGGGCAGAAGATTATCCTGCAGTAGGTTACTTTCTGTGGTAGTCTGTCCTGTTATTTAACCCAATCTGTCCTGTTATTTAACCCATAACTGGAGGGAAGCGACAGATTATACCTTTCCCAAGGGTATTTTCATGTAAATGAATGCAAGGAATTTAATCTGGAATCCGAACTGGGCTCCCTGATTTCTCGTTCCAAGTCAATATCCACTGCACCACAATGATGTGAGCCAAATATCTAATAAAAAAAGGATTTATTATTGGTTAATTTAAAAATGTATTGGCTCTGGAAAGGTTATTCAGTCAGTTAAGTGCCATATGTGATACACGCTTTGGGCGATCATGTCTCGAAAGAGACATGACTGACTGGGCAGAAGATTTTCTATCCGGCTCTTTAAACTATAGCTGAAGGTAGAAGAGACGGATTGTAGTAATTAGTGGGGGATCAGTTTATTACTTAATAACAATATAAAACTGATCCCCCACTTTTTGCCCACTAGAAGCTTTACTTATGTTTCCAACCATTATCTTCATTCAGTCAGTTAAGTGCCATACGTGATACACGCTTGGGCGATCATATCTCGAAAGAGACATGACTGACTGGTCAGAAGATTACCCCGCAGTAGGTTTCCATTGCTTTCTGTGGTAGACTGGTTGCCAGTCAAGGTTATAGAACCCAATCTGCCCTGTTATTTAACCCATAACTGGAGAGAAGCGACGGATTAATACCTTTCTCAAGGGTATTTGTGCGTAAGTGAATGCAAGGAATTCAACTGGAATTCGAAAAGCTTATAGGAGTGTGTAAAGTCGAATTTAATAAGTAATTAAAATATGAAGAATATCAACACTTAAAACAATTTTTTAAGAAAATAGCTTTCAAGCCAGTGGCTGCTATTGCTCTTTACAATGTTGATGTAGATTTTCTTCCTAACTGTTTATTTGAAGTAGTTTGCTGACATATTGGTATGGTATATTCAGTCAGTTGCATAGCCATTTTATTTTCTCAATCAAGCTCTGAACAGAGGATCAAGAATTAGTCAGCTTTATCCCATTTTTTAAAAATTTTCTCTTATTAATATTTTTAATTCCAAATTTCCGTTTTCTTCTCATTTTAATAAATGTCTTTTTTAGCCTCTATTAAGTTTGACACTCGCAATAAAATTTTCCTTTTGTGATCTATTTTATGACATTTTATGTGTGTGTTCTTGCAGTTAGACAAAGAAGAAGAAGATAGCGAAGAAGAAGAAGATGAACCTGATTTTTACCAACTGGCCCACATGCCTATTTAGGTACCCTAACGCTCCACCCTTGCTTGCCTTCCTGCTTCTTCTATATTGCAATTGGGGGTCATGTAAGACCCTGAATCAACTGCAAGTTGGTGCTGAAGAAAGAAAAAAACAAAAATCTCAGAGACCAACCAAAACCGTCAGAGAATTGTGCAAGAAACAATTCCTTTGGAGATAATCCAGAAGCAGAATTTGTACAGGCTGATTAATTTGCTACCAGTCTGGTTTCAAGGATTTTCTTTATATTTTTTTTTTTTATTTGGGTTTTCAACTCAAAAATTGCTACCGAAGAAATTCTTCATTATTTAGACAGCAAAAAAAAAAAAAAAAAAAAAAAAAAAATGGAAGAAGGGAACAAACGAAAAAAGAAAAAAATTATTTTTTTTGTTGTTATTGAAAATGAAAAAAAAAAAAATACAAAAAAAAAAAGGCGAAAAAAAAAATCATATTTGGACTGTAAAAAAGAAAAAAAAAAAAAAGAATGAAAAAGATTGATTTTTTTATCAGAAAAGCAAAAAAAAACTTCTAATTTTAAAAAAGGCATGAAAATAGCAAAACAATGGATGACAATCGAAACTTTTTTAAATGCAAAAAAAAAAAAATATATTTGACACACATTCTAGTTCGTTAGAAAAATTATGATTACCATCATCATTATTATTATTATTATTATTATTCTGTTTACCCCGGTCTGCTCGAAGAGTCCTGTGATGAAGAGTGGGTGGGGGGGGATACATTGAATTTGATAAAATTGTTGACATTTTCAAATATAAATTTGCAGTGAAAAAAAGCAAAAGAATAAAACAATAATTTTTTATACATAAAATAGCAAAGTTTACATGAAGATTAAAGAAATAGTTTTGTATGTTATGTAAAACCTATAAATGTGTGCATGATATATATATATATATATATATATATATATATATATATATATGGTCTAACTTTTTTAGTATGATTGACAGTATCAGCATAAGAGTAAAGATATGTAAGTGTGTTTGGGTTTTAAAACATTTTGCCGAAAAGAAACTTTTTTTTGTGGAAAAAAATGTTGAAACTCCCTAAAACTGGGTCCTTCCTTTTACATTTATATATATATATATATATATATATATATATAACAAAAGGATGGCAGTGCATTTCACTGGGGAACTTTATCGAGAAAAAAGTGGAAATTTTATTTGACAACCTGTATTTATTTATACACAGGAGTAACATAGTACAAAAAAAAATTTGATTTTACAATTTCAAAATAAGGAACACTCTCTAATATTCTAAGAGCTTACTGTGTAAGTAAAGATAAAATATAGAGAACACAAAGTGGACAAAACTATATTCCATACTTGCTATGATAAAGTTCGTCAAGGAATGAAATGCATTGGCATTAGTTTTCCTCTCGTTTTTTCTTCTGATTTCTAATTTTTATATATGAATGACATTTTTTTAAAAAAATGCCTATTTGCTTGGATATTTACACATTGCCTGAGCATTTTTTTAACCTATTTCTAAGTTTAAGTTAAAATTATAAAATGAAGAAAACATATATAAGTGAATTCTTATTTGCTTGGGCATTGCTGAAGATATGATTTAAGAATTATTTTTATTTTTTTTTGTTGTTGTTGTTAAATTTATCTGAATATTTTCTTCTGTACTATCAGTCTTTTTTTAAACACTAACTTTTCTTTTTCTTATCTTTGTCGAAAAAAAAAATCATTTTTAAAAATAATTTTACCCCTTTATATATTCACACAAACACACACAGACTCGTTTATGTCTATTGGATAACTTTTGATATTTTTTCTGATATATATTTTTTTTCTTTTTGGGAGAAAGGGTGCATATGAAATTTTAAAGAAAAAACAATTTTTATGAAAAAGAAAATTTGGAAAATTTATTTTTCCTCAACCCCAAGAAAAATTACAAGTGGTAGTGGGGAAAAAGTCGATATGGAGGTGGAACCTATCCAGTTAGCCCCTATCCCTGACAACTACACCCAAGGTGAAAAAAAAAGTTTGAATATTTTTTGATTTTGTTAATTTTTTTTTTTTAATTTGCCAGTTATTGGTTTCTTTTTTATATTTTTAATTTGTAAACGGAAAAAAGTAATTTCTTTTTTAAATATCAGCACATAATCAAGAAAAAAAAAAATAACATAACCTTGTTTAGCTCAACACATACACCAGCCTCAAAAAAAAAAAAAAAAAAAAAAAAAAAATACAAGTATAAATAAAAAAAAAGATTTCATTTTGAAAAAAACCCCAAGTGAGGCACAGAAATGATAAAAAAATGATCATCTGTAAGGGGGGAGGTCAGGGATGAAATCATGGTCCCATAGTCCTCTCTACAGAGGACCTTTCTCTCCCTGCGGCCCTATAAGGCAATAGGAAATATCTTAGTAAGAAAGGTTAAAAAAAAAAAAAAAAAAAGAAATTTGCAGTCTTTGGTTAATACACTGCTATCATTAATATTATGCACAAATTATTTTTTTTATATTGATTATTTTAAATAGGAGAATTATAAAAATTTCGTAAAAAAAAAAAACATTCAACATCAAACGAAAGTTATTTTTTGGAAAAAAAGAACCATTTTTTCGTTTAATTTTCTTTTGTATTTTTTGTTTAATTCTGTTTCTTTTTTTTGTTATTTTTGTTTTAAAAAAAAATTTTTTTCATTTCCATCAAATTTGTTTTTTTGTTTATTTGTTCTTGTTTTTTTTCTTCTTTGCTTTTGATTGATCACACACACACATACACACACTTGGTTCAACCCAAATATTCAGGGAACTTAAGGTATGAAATAATTTCTTAAAAGAAAAAAATAATGGAAGTTAAATTCTTTATTTTGTGGTGAAGTAATCTGCAAGACATGGGAAATCTGAGGTAACTTAAAACCCTCTAGGGCCATTCGTATCATATTTGATACAGCATTTCCCTATAAGGAAACATTTGGTATTCATTGACTGAGCAGTCAGTACTGCTTTCATTTGAAATTTATAAAATATTTCTCTTAAAAAATTTTTTAGGAAAATATTTCTTTCAAGGCTTGTTTTCATACTGTATCAAATATGATACGAATGGCCCTAGAGGGTTAACTTTTTCAAAAATCGTGAGTTGTATATTTTGTCCTCCAGTTATCTGCACAGTGGGTCCTTTTTAATACTAATGTTTTTTTTTAAACACAGTGGATTAATATTCTGTCCTACTGTTTTGCTTAGTATCTTGGTTAATCACCAGGTAGCAGAGTATTTCAAAGGAGAGGCAGACAAAATGTGATTGGAAAAGGTAATGAAAAAAAGAGAATTACCAATCTCTTTAAATCCCCTGGACTTTTGAACAGCATCTCATACATATACGTGTGTGTACTTGACTATATGTACTTACATATACTTGAATATATCTGTATGTACTCATATACTAAAATTAAATACATACAGGCTAGGGTTAAATAGGGACTTAGGTGTTTCGAATCTTTATAAATATTTCAATAGTTAAACATTTTTTTAGATACACTTAAAAAAATTTCCTTTAAAACATTTTTAAGTATTATTAAAGATAGGTTTGCATTTACAAATATTTAAATCTGTCGCTTTCTGTATCACATGATGTAAACAATCTCTCGGATGAACGCTCATCGCGAAAACATTTCTAATTTAAATTTTGAAATCATTTGTTTCTGATGAAAGGCCGAGGACAGTCTGAAATATCAAATATAATAATAGAAATAAATACTGTCAAAAAAACATTTTTAAACTTACAACTTTTTAGTAGTTTTTCCTACTCATATACTTTATATATATATATATATATATATATATATATATATATATATAAAGAACATAAGTTGGATGTTTTTATAAACCCATTGGTAGTAATATTTTTGCAGCTCTCTCATAGACTGCTCCTCAGACCAATTTCATACAACAATGAATGGGTCAAAATTAATTTCAATTTTGACCTTCCTTGTATAAATTTGGTCTGATGAGCGGCCGATAAGAGAGCTGCAAAGTATTATATGACCAATGGGTTTATAAAAACAACTATTATCTTAACATTGAGTTCTTATTGGATATAATCTCTTGTGGAATTTACCTTACCAAGTACCAAGGATTCTACTTTATATATATATATATATATATATATATATATATAGGAAAGAATATTAATAAAAAGTTTTGAATTTAAAAATGTACTTTTTTTTTTAACAGTATTTGTTTATTTTTATTATATTTTATATTTCAGATCGTCCTCGGTCCTTCATCAGAAACAAATGATTTTTTAAATTTGAATTAGAAACGTATTTCACGATAGCGTCCGAATATTTTTTGTTTACATCACGTGGTGTGTTTGTTCACAACATGCGGCACGTAAAACAAACAGACTTTTTCTATGGACATGCCGCATGTTGTGAACATACACACCACGTGATGTAAACAAAAAATATTCGGATGCTATCGTGAAATACGTTTCTAATTCAAATTTAAAAATCACTTGTTTCTGATGAAGGACCGAGGACGGTCTGAAATATAAAAAATAAACAAATACTGTTAAAAAAAAGTACATTTTTAAATTCAAAACTTTTTATTAATATTCTTTCCTATACATATGAAGACAGTATACGTGGATGATCATCACTATATATATATATATATATATATATAGTTAAATTACTTAGTTTCTGCTTATAATAAGGTTAGACCAGTGCACATTTGTATTAAAAAGTTTTCAATACAATTATATTGTACAACTTTTGAATATTTTCCATTTTTAAATGAGTCATTCTTTGTAATTTTAAAAATTGCGTGTTCAAAAATTCCCTGCCACATAAACGTTCAATAAAAACAGTTACGTGAGTGTTCTTAAAAAAAAAAAAAAAAAAAAATATGGTAAACAGTAAAATCAGTTATTGCAAATCATCTGAAGACACCACTCATGGTAGAAACCTAGGTCGTGTAATAACTTGTTTGCAAATGGAAAATATATATATATTGGGTGAACCCCACCACACATACACCAAAAAGCCGAACCCATAAATATTGTAATTAATCCTACAAAGGCCCAGTTATTTTTCAGAAACTTGGTGGACTTACACTTTGGTCATTTCCTAAAGTTTTAGTTAAATTCATCATTTTGCATAAAAGTCATGACCTTTCCAAAATATGCTCCAAATGGGCACTGTGGCATTAAAGACAAACCTGCAAACACTGCACAAAATTGTCAATTACTTAGACCAGCGTTTTTCAAACTGGGGTCCGCAAGGATAAGATAATGGGTCCGTGGACTAACTCATCACGTGAAATTCAAAGTATAAATTTTCAATGTCTGGATATTTATTTTTACTTATTAATGTTATCAAATGAAAATTTAAATTTATCAATTTAAAGTAAGCTTAAAACTAGTTTTTACTATGTTAATGCAAAACTATAAGCTATTTTTAGTAAAAATTCATGTATAAATTTCATAAGCGTTTGTAGTGAAATATAAAGAGGTCCGTAAGTCTTTTTGAGGATTTCCCTGATTTTTTGCTGTGATTGCTGCTTTCAGTTCACCAACAATCTGAAAATTATTCAGGTACACATTATCCTCGAGATAACCCCACAAATAAAAATCTGGTCCAGTCCAGTCCAGTAGGTGTGGTGCCTACCCAATGTCTCACCTGATCAGTCTCTCAGTCAGGCTAGGGAGTTGTTTGATGCGCATCCTCAAAACACAAGACTTGGGAGCAATTCAACATAGAAGCAAATGGCCTTGTTGGTATGTAAAAGGTGTATGCATTTTATAATCTACATTGGTCAGTTAGAACAGGGTTTTTCAAACGGTGGTCCGCGGACCACAGGGGGTCCGTAAGGATAAGATAGGGGGTCCATGGATTAACTCATCACGTGAAATTCAAAGGATAAATTTTCAATGTCTGGATATTTATTTTTACTTATTAATGTTATCAAATGAAAATTTAAATTTATCAATTTAAAGTAAGCTTAAAACTAGTTTTTACTATGTTAATGCAAAACTATAAGCTATTTTTAGTAAAAATTCATGTATAAATTTCATAAGCGTTTGTAGTGAAATATAAAGAGGTCCGTAAGTCTTTTTGAGGATTTCCCTGATTTTTTGCTGTGATTGCTGCTTTCAGTTCACCAACAATCTGAGAATTATTCAGGTACACATTATCCTCGAGATAACCCCACAAATAAAAATCTGGTCCAGTCCAGTGGGTGTGGTGCCTACTCAATGTCTCACCTGATCAGTCTCTCAGTCAGGCTAGGGAGTTGTTTGATGCGCAGGGGATGGCCCAGTCTTTCTGGAACCACTGTTCATCTTGATCTATCTCTCTGCATCATCCTAGTGATTAACAGCTTTATTAAAAAATTTATAGGTCTTGTTTTTAAAGGTCTTCCTATATATATATATATATATATATATATAGATCAGAATCTGACAAGATGACAGAATAAAGAAAAAACAACAAAAAAGGAAACGTATCTCAATCTAACATGTTTCAATTTTATTAAAGCTTCTTCAGAGACCGAGAGAAAAATGAAAAAAATAAATGAGTTGAATATATAGATCAGAATCCGACAAAATGATAAAATAAAGGCCAAAGAACAAAATAGGAAACTTATCTCAATAGGGCTCTTCATTGACTTGGCCTTGTGTATAACAGAAACAAATACAACCTAAGAAAATGGACAGAAAAAGAAAAATTTTGTATCCATACGATTATACAGAAGAGCTATGGTTTCATTTAAAAGCAACAAAATATGTTTGAATAGAAGTCCTGTAGGACGACCTTGTGAAATATAGAGTCACAATTTCAATACACAAGCCGTGTGTGAATGCACATATATAGAGCCATTGTACCCAGAAGATTAATATATAGACACACATTATATATATATATATATATATATATAGCCATTCGCAGACAGATCTGTTTTGCTGTATCACAGCTCATCAGTACGGTTAGACTCCGATTGCTTTTTAACCCAGGATTGAAACCTGACCAAATTGCCGTCAGTCGGCAATTCTACCTCTGAGCTATGGGCACTTGGTAGAAGGAGGCAGACTTTTTAGCATGTATATTATCATTATACACGCCCAATAGCTGAGAGTGTTCTAATTCATTGCTGAATGAATGATGCATATATGCTAAAGTAGCTACTGTTTTTCAAAGTCTACCATTCTTCCAGAGTGCTCAATCAGAGTGTGAGAGCATGTATATATATAGATATATATATATATATATATATGTTAGTCATCCACATACAAGCCTGTTTCGCTGTATCACAGCTCATCAGTGTGGCTAGACGCATCCACTTGCTTCTGGCCGGGATCGAAACTCGACTGATTAGGTGTCAGTCGGAGTCGCTATATATATATATATATATATGTGTGTGTGTGTGTGTGTGTGTGTAACACTCACATTATATTTTTTTTTTTACTACATATAAGAGATGACTTTTCACTAACAGAAAATTGATGTCTACAGTCCTACGTTTTTCAAGATCCATCAATGAAGAAAATGCACTAACCAAAGAGAACATCCCCTTTATGAAAAACTTAAAAAACTAGGCAAGTGTGTGTGTGTGTGTGTGTGTGTGTAGGAATTTAATATTTTTCCATTTATTTTTTGTTGCAAGGTGGGTTAAGCCATATGATGTTTTCTGCCTTTTTGCTTTTTTTGTGCTATGTGGATGTGCATTGTGGTGCAGTGGATATCGGCTCAGAATGAGAAATCGGGGAGCCAAGTTCAAATTCCAGCTGAATTCATTACATTCACTTACGCACAAATACCCTTGGGAAAGGTATTAATCCGTCTCTTCCGTCCAGTTATGGGTTAAATAACAGGACAGATTGGGTTCTATAGCCTTGGTCGGCAACCAGTCTACCACAGAAAGCAATGGCAACCTACTGCGGGATAATCTTCTGCCCAGTCTGTCATGTCTCTTTTAAGACATGATCACCCAAGCGTGTATCACGTATGGCACTTAACTGACTGACTGAATATAATAGTTGGAAACATGATTAAGGCTTCTACTGGGCATAAAATGGGGGATCGATTTTATATTGTTATGAAGTAATGAACTGATCCCCCACTAATTACTAAATGATATAATAAGTCTTTTCCCCCTCTAGCTGTGAGTCAAATAACAGGACAGATTGGGTTCTATAGCCTTGGTCGGCAACTAGTCTACCGCAGAAAGCAATGGCAACCTACTGCGGGATAATCTTCTGCCCAGTCAGTCATGTCTCTTTCGAGACATGATCGCCCAAGCGTATATCACATATGGCACTTAACTGACTGACTCGTATGTATGTGAGTGTTGCCTGGCTTCCATTATCTTTTAGGACTGTTTCATAGTTTTTCTTAACTTCACTGAATATGATTTCACCAGAAGAATTATTGGAAAACCTGCAATTGATTGATTGTGGTATCTGCTTGATTATTGATGTCAGGTGGTTAGAAAATGTGTGTATGTAAAGTGGTTCATCATTAGGTTTTCTGTACCTTTTCTATGTCTGAAGGTGACATCTTCCCTGACTGAAGCACTCGCCACAAGATATTCAACAAAAACACGCTAGGGTCCCTTGGCATATGCTGATACCTGGATCATCTTCAACAGCATGTAAAATGGTCTGGCATACCAATGGATCTCAGTCTTCCTTGATCCTTGATGTGGTGTGGCATCCCTCTGTCTATGCTTCTGCTCTGACAAACTTAAATCACTGGTGCCCCCACCACAAGAATTTGCTCATCCAATCAGACTAGCAACAAGGCCCCACTCATTTACAGTTAGATCAACCAAATGCAGTCAACAATTCTACTCCAGCAGCTTCTTTTTTCGCACTTCCCGCCTGTGGAACTCCCTTCCGTACACTTGCTTTCCTGGCGGCTACAACCTTCAGGAATTTAAATGTAATGTCAATTCCCATCTCTTATCCACTTGACTCCAGTCCTTTCCGTGTGTATCTTGTTCTTTTCCTTTCTCTCTACCTTTACAACTGTCTTCACACCTGTGTTCCCATCCTTCTCTTGCCCTTTCCCTGACACCCGCTGTAACTGGTTTATCTTTCTCTTCACTCTCCTTCTGCCTAAACTTTTACTCTCTTATGTAACCCCATGCACATCAGTGGCACTACCGCCTTGCTTGGGGTGAAATGATTAAAAAAAAAATCCATAGCTTTGGTACCTGTCTCGCAAACAGCAGAAAAGGTTGGATGACTCATCTGTCTTCAGTTTTGAAACCAAATCTGATGCCGCCTTACATTCATTATCATTTGCACTGCCCTATGTAAAAATCATCCGTTCCTGCTTACGATATAAATATTCTGTCATTGTTAAATGGGACGCTTCTCGGTTAACTCACTACTAGACACATTAAATGTTGAAAACAGACGAGCCACATATGTACATGAAAGAGAAATGTAACCTAGTCTCCATGACAACACAGCACCATTTAGTAATCTTTCTTTAAACTTAGCTCAAAAATGAATGGTTTAAGGACATGTTTATGTGAACTTTTGTTCTTGTTTCGGTGTGAGGAACCCACCTCCAAAGCTTGTAAAAGTATTTTTGATACACCATATATATTACATGTTAAGCTTCTTTCAATATCTCATTAAATACGGCCGACAAGGAAGATTTAATTAATTTTTATTAAATTTTTCCAGCATCCACACATTATTTTTTGCTTTGTAATAAAAATTGTTCCATAATTTTTCTCTCAAGCACTTTCAGCTACTACTATTGCCATTTTTAAGAGTGTTTTTGTCTCTGGTGTTACTTCATGTTTTGACTGTTATGTCATAATGTTTTCTTTTGTGTTGTTTTTGAAAAAAAAAAAGCATTCATTCCAAGTCCTCACTTGAATTCACATGAGCATCTTTCTATTTTAAAAACTTTCAACACTCCATTTCCACTATTAAATAATCTAAGGTTGATGGTAGGAGAGTAATGTTTGATATATAGGGCCTCTCAAATACAAGATATTTCTGATATTGTGATTTATATAGGATTCTTGTGTTTTTAAACAGAATTTTCCTTAAGGGTCTTTGTAAATTGTGGGTTAATAAATGTTTCTTTTTATAGCACTTTGGTTTGATAATTGATACATAAAGCATCTATTCAAGGTCCAATATAGATAACTGATTTGTGATAAGAAAGCATGCATGTATATATATATATATATATATATATATATATATATTGCATGTGTGTACACACATACACAAAGTAGTTATTTGATTAATGTGTTTGTGATTTTTATAGACTAAAATTCAATTAGTGCATACATAATACTCGATTTGTGAGGTAAAACATTCTTCAGTTTAACTTTCGTAATTAAAAAAAATTGATATTTTTATAGTTTTATTTTATTTTTTTTAATCATATCGCCCCAAGCAAGGCATTTTACTGTCACTGTTTTGCTGGGGTTACATAATAGGAAATTTATGAGAAAGAGTGACAGGTTATAGGGGGTGTCAGGAAGTGGGTAAGAGAATGATGAGAATACTGATGAGAATGGAGTGGACAGAGAAAGGAGCATGAGAGAAAGTTATGAGAAAGAGTGACAGGTTATAGGGGGTGTCAGGAAGTGGGTAAGAGAAGGATGAGAATACTGATGAGAATGGAGTGGACAGAGAAAGGAGCATGAGAGAGAGGATGCAGGTTAGTGAGATAGGAGATGACTATTGACTTTACATTTAAATTTTTGGAGATTGTAGCTGTCAGGGAAGCAAGTATATGGAAAGGAATATCATAGGTGGGAAGTGCGAGAAAAGAAGCTATTAGAGTAGAAATTACGGTTACACTTTATTTAGCAGATTAAAGTTGGCTATTCTGTATTTGCTCAACAACCCCACTTTTTTTTTTTTAATAATCATATCGCCCCAAGCAAGGCATTTTACTGCCACTGTTTTGCAGAGGGTTACATAAGAGGAAAGTTATGAGAAAGATTGACAGTTTATAGGTGGCATCAGAAAGTGGGTAAGAGAAGGATGACTGTGGCTATAAAGTGAGGGGTCAGTTTATGTATTGATTGTAATGTAGAACTGAACCTTCACTTTATATTAACATTATAATCGTATAGATTTTTTTTATAATCATATCGCCCCAAGCAAGGCATTTTACTGCCACTGTTTTGCAGGGGGTTACATAGGAAGAAAATTATGAGAAAGAGTGACAAGGGATTATAAGGCGTTCAGGAAGAGGGTAATAGAAGGATGATTGTGGTCATAAAGTGAGGGATCAGTTTATATATTGATGTAATGTAGAATTGATCCCCCACTTTATGTCCACATTATAATAGTATAGAAAATTTTATTTAATAATCATATCGCCCCAAGCAAGGCATTTTACTGCCATTGTTTTGCTGGGGGTTACATAGAAGAAAAGTTATGAGAAAGACTTACAGGTTATAGAGGGTGTCAGGAAGTGGGTAAAAGAAGGATGAGAATATCGATGAGAGTGGAGTGGACGGAGGAAGGAGCATGAGAGAGAGAATGCAAGTCAGTGAGATAGGAGATGACTATTGACCTTACATTTAAATTTTTGGAGATTGTAGTTGTTGGGGAAGCAAGTAAACGAAAGGGAATTCCACAGGCGGGAAGTGTGAGAAAAGAAGTTACCAATGGATTAAAAATTTTCTAAAATTTAAAAATGGTAATTATTTTGTTTGTCAAGTATTACACTATATAAGTACAATAGTGTTTTTAAAAAAAACGGTCATAAATGGATAAATTTTATAATATAAGCTGATAATGAAGATACATAGGTCTCAATAAAATTTTTGGCGGACCTGAAGCAGACTACCACCACATTTAATTTCGTTGATTTTCATTTTTTTTTTTTTACTTTTTTCAGCGCAGTCCTATCGATTGTTACTTAAACTTTCCGATTATCAAAAACAATTTTGAAAAATTACAATATTTAAACAAATTTCTTTTTTGGGGTGGGTGTCAGTTTCTCATAAAATTTTAAAGTAAATCGATCCTCCATTTTCAATCCACTCGTGTTGGGGGTTGCTTTGTTTATGTTAATTTTGTTGTTTTTACTTTTTTCAGCGCAGTTCTATCGATTGTTACTTAAACTTTCCGATTATCAAAAACTTTTTAAAAATTACAATATTTAAACAAATTTATGGTAGGGTCAGTTTTTGTCATTCATAAAGTTTAAGGTGTAAAAGATAATATTGCACTGAAATTTGATAATGAACAAATTTTCAGGTGGTGGTAATGTCGTACCGGTGACTGGTTTCAAAATGGAGGCGCAATTTACTATAACGTTGTATGAGAAACTGATCCCCACCAGAAAACGTTTAAATATTGAAATTTTTCAAAATTTTTTTTTGTCAATCATAAAGCTTAGGGGGTAATCTATAAGATGGTGCTGAAAAAAAGTGAAAAACAACGAAATTAAACGTGGTGGTAGTCTGCTTCATGCCCGCCAAATTTTTTTATGATATTTTGAATTTTTGCATGTTTATTTTGAAGGTCTTAAAAGGAAATTTCTGATTATTCTTTAATAAAAAAAAAATTAAAAAAAAAAAAAGAGACAAGACAATTTAATCAGTACTTAATAAATGTAAATTTCTTTATCAAAATACAAAAGATGTATACATTTACAATGGAAACATTACAAATTAAATTTTCAGGTTAAAATACTAATGATTATAATGGTTGGAAAATTTTCAAAAATAGAAAAATTGTAACTAAATTTAAATTAAAAAGTACAGAAATTAGAAATTAACTATGAATGTAACTAAAATTTGAGCTACAAATTATATCATTTCCTATAAGTCATTATATTTGATTAGTGCGTATTTTTTAAAGTACACATTATTCGCAATAATTGTGTGTGTATATATATTTGAGTAGCAATCTCTCTTTGATACAGGTTTCATTAAGAATGACAAACAAGATATTATGGTTAAGTTTTTTTTAAGTAATTTTTCATGTGATCTTATGATTCTTTTGGAGAGATATGGATAAACAAAACATTTGGACAATTTTTTTTATATAATCTCAGCACTTTCATAATTTTAGCTATTACATTCATTCATTTTTCTTTCAGTCTACGGTTTCGCTTTAACTGGAAACAACTATTGCTTTTCAGTCTTTCGTGCTAACGTCCAAAGAGTCTGATCTCCAGAACCATGAATTAGTTTTAAAGCTTTCATTACACCCGAGCAATGCCAGGCTATACTGCTAGTATATGTGTGATTGGTAAATTGTTGCAATTATTTTATTATTTCAAATATTCTTTAGGCTGAGTCTGTGCTCCAGGACCATGGATTAGTTTTAAAGCTTTCATTACACCCGAGCAACGCCGAGCTATACTGCTAGTTCAAACATAAATTAGACTATTCTTCTTAACCACATGACTGCTTCCCCGACGGCTACAATCTCCAGGAGTTTAAATGTAAGGTCAATAGACACCTCGTAACAAACTAACTTCCATTCTTTCAAACACTCTTCCCACCCACCCAACTATCTATCACCCCCCACTTCTGACATTTCCTATATCTAACCACTCTTCCTATTTATCTCCCCCTATGTAGCCCCAAGCGCAATGGTGGCAGTGGAATGCCTTGCTTGGGGTGAAATGATTAAAAAAATAAATAAATAAATATCTCACACTACTCTTTCCTTTTGTGGTTCGCTTTAGAAATTGGTTTCTCTGGAAAAAAAATAGGAGGGATACATGTGTGATTTCTGTTGAAAGGCATATCATTCTTTAAGACATTTACATAGGCCGATTGACATTTCACTATTTAGAATAACAGAGATATCAACTCAAAAAAAAAAAGTACTTGCTAAAAAGTAACGTTTATAGTAAGAAGCAATGCACTTTTTGAAACACGCCCAATAGCTAGAGTGCTCCAATTCTTTATCGAATGAGTGGTGCATAAATGTGAGAGTAGCTACTGTTTACAAAGTCTACCACTCTTCCAGAGTGCAAGAGCATAAATACTATAGTCATCCGCAGACAGATCTGTTTCGCTGTATTACAGCTCATCAGTACGGCTTAGACTCTGGTTGCTTCTTAACCCAGGATTGAAACCCGACCGAAGCCTGCCTTCTTCTACTGGACGCTCGTGGCCTAGGGGTAGAATCGCCGACTGATGCCAATTCGGTTGGGTTTCAATCCTGGGTTAGGAAGCAACTGGAGTCTAAGCCATACTGATGAGCTGTAATACAGCGAAATAGATCTGTCTGCGGATGACTATAGTATATATATATATATATATATATATATATATATATTAGTCAACCACATACAAGCCTGTTTCGCTGTATCACAGCTCATCAGTGTGGCTAGACACATTCACTTGCTTCTGGCTGGGATCAAAACTCGACCGATTTGGCATCACTCGGAGTTGCTACCCCCAAGTCATATTTGTATAATCATAAGTATGTGATATACTAATACAAAGAAAGTTAAGTGTTATGTTTGTTTTATTTTAAATCAAATTAAAATATTTCATAAAAGCTTGATTGGCCCTAGATTGCAGTCTATACTGCCCTAAAGAATAATCTGCTTGTAGTAGAAGATACCAACTGCAGTGAATTGGAGATAATGTGCTTCTTGAAAGGACAAACAATCAGTAGGTTTGCATGGACCCCAACAGTGGTGACTAGAATTTGTCATTTTTAGATCTGGAGGTTGTTGAACAACAAGAAAGGTTTTGTTGTAAGGCTGCCCTATTCTTTGCACAGGATCAATGTCATGACCGACATTGGGGTGGTATTAGACAGGATTGGCCAAGCCCTAAATCAAGACGATGATTGTATATGCTTCACATGACTCCACAGTGGCTAGCCAAAAATTTTCATTATTTTACATCTAGTAGTTATGACTCATAGTCCCACACTTTTTTGTGCAAGATTAATGCCACCAGTTTCACTGAGGTGCTGGACACAGATCAAGCCCAAGCTTATCAAGATGGCATTGCATTCACTGAAACTTATTCAAAACTTCAGTTGTTATCAAGATATTTTAGCAGCCATTTTTCAGTTTTTATTTTTAGTTGATAGGGAAATGAGCTGATTATTAATGTTATTTTTAATGACCTTCAGGGTCGTAGAAAGGGTCACCTCCACAATCTATGATATAGTGCTTCGCACTCTACTACATCTCAATTTTCATAAGTTAGTATTTATATAAAATACAAATTTTTATTGTAACCTAATTATGTACAATAATTGATCATATGCAATATAGGTGAACAATTCAACTAGAAAAATTGGAAAATAATACAATGTATCTAAATACAAATTAGAGACCCGTCATATGTGCACTGTGGAGCAGTGGATATCGGCTCAGAATGAGAAACTGAAGAGCCGAGTTCAAAATCCAGTTTAATTCGTTGCATTCACTTATGCACAAATATCCTTGAGAAAGGTATTAATCCGTCTCTTCCCTGCAGCTAATAAGACAGATTAGGTTCTAAAGCCTTGGTTGGCAACCAGTCTACCACAGAAAGTAATGGCAACGCACAGCAGGAAATTCTTTTACCCAGTTAATCATGTTTCTTTTGAGATATGATTGCCTAAGCGTGTATCACTTATGGCACTTAACTGACTGACAGTCATAGTAGATTTATTTAAAATGAAATCAAAAATGTTTTGCAACAATTTTTTACATCAACTTGAGATTTTTCTTAAAATGTTTAATAATTTCAATGCATTCAACATTATGGATGACAAATAGTTGATGTCAAAATCTGAAAATTTTATATAAAATTAATTAATACACAAAGAGACTTGGGCAAAAATGTTTGTCAAAGCATGAGGAGGGGTAGACTTCAAAGCTGTGTAAAATGTGCTGGACAACAGTTTGAGCCCCTGAGTTGATAAAATTTAAGCGCTTTTGTATTATTGTATACAATGAAATTTAATTGTCAATATCATGATTGTTTTTTTTTTTTTAATCATTTCACCCCAAGCAAGGCATTCCACTGCCACTATTGCGCATGGGGCTACATAGGGGAAGGTAAAGAGAAGGAGTGGTTAGACATAGGGAATGTCAGGAGGAAGGTGACAGATGAGTAAGGATACAGAGGATCTTAAAAAATAATGTATGTTTTTTTTTTTAAATCATCTCACCCCAAGCAAGGCATTCCACTGCCACTATTGCGCATGGGGCTATATAGGGGAAGGTAAAGAGAAGGAGTGGTTAGACATAGGGAATGTCAGGAGGAAGGTGACAGATGAGTAAGGATACCGAGGATGAGGGTCGGGCAGATGGGAAGAGTGTTTGATAGAATGGGAGCAGGTTAGTGTGTTAGGAGGTGTCTATTGACCTTACATTTAAACTCCTGGAGATTGTAGCCATCGGGGAAGCAATCGTGTGGAAGGGAATTCCACAGTCGGGAAGTGCGAGGAAAAAAACTGTTGGAGTAGAAGTTGCGGTTGCATTTTATCGGTTTCACTGTAAAAGGGTGGGATCTAGTTGCTAATCTAGTATCTCGTGCAAATTCGTATTAGGAAATATAATTGTATATATAATCTCAAAATAAATGTCATTTAGTGTCCACCTACTTTTGGACCACCCTTTAAGTGAAAAATTTAACTTGAAAAAAATTTAAATAAGTGCAGTGTATCTAAATACAGATTAAAGACATGTCATAATAGTTTATTCCATCTTAAATAAATCAATGTTTTACAGGAATTTTAAACATTAACTTAAGATATTTCTTGTAAAAGTTTAATAATTTTAATGCATTAAACATTATGGATAAAAAATAGTGTTTTTTTAAAGACTTATGAGTAAAATAAATTCATGGATTTAGGTAAAAAGAAAAAACCCAGAATGTCAAAATCTGATTATTTTTCACCCTTAAATAGTCAGTTGTGCTTGGTTTAATTCATAATGTATTTTAGGAAGAATAAAAGCAGATATTGATAAGATAGAAAGGGGACTCCCAATCAGGTTTGACTCCCTCCCTGGTCAGGATTGGTCAAGTGTAGTATGCACTGGCACTGAGTAACAGCATCACAGGTACAAAAAGTAATAAATTAACTCATCTACGTTCTATGTTCCTTCAGCATGTGGGTGATAATGGCTCTCCACAACTTCCTATCATTTGTAGTTTTTCATTATTTTTTTCTTTTCGTTATCTCTTTCAATCCTTGTTCTGCCATCCATTTATACAGGCTCATGAGGTAGATTACTTGCTTCTTTTTTCTGTCCCCCCAAAAAATGTCCTGTGAGGGTCAGATTCTCCAGTGTTTCTGAATCTAAACATTTTTTTTAAATTTTTCAATGTCAACATTGGACACCTAAAAATGGCTAGAGGGTGTACTTGGATTTTATTTTTATAAAATATGATATTTCAGCCATAATAACCACAGAGGAGAACTCTAGTTTAACTAAATACTAATAGTTTAATATTAATAAAACAAAGATTTGTTGTTAAATATGTCTTCTGACTTTTCAAGATTTTTTTTTTTAATTAAAACAGAGAGGGGGTTTAAATACTAAGAATCAATGCTTCTTGTTTTTTTTGGCATTGAAACTCTTCGTAAATATTTCCTATACCAATTCAAATTTTTTTGTTTCCTGACAAACCATTAAATACGTACTCTTTTTAATCTGCCATGAAAATATAACCATGAGGTCTTTATATAACTGAAATATATTTTACTGTGTTTTTACAAAGCTGTTCTCAATCATTGCCATTAATATTGATGCAGTTTTTCAAGGATTTGCTTTATTTTTTGTCAAATTCTCAGCAATCTTCAACATTCGAGCCTGCAAAAAAAGTACAATATAGAAAGGATGGTGTATTTCTTGACATTATTATTTCAACTACCTCAGCAATTTTAAAGTTTTATTACAATTCAAAACAAACATATGATGAAAATGAATTAGTACCCTTTTTTTTTTTGTTCTTGAGAATTTACAAAAATTTAATATTTTGTACTTTTTCTTGCTCATATTGAGAGAATTTGGGGAAATGGTGCAACCTTGGCTACTTATTAAACAATGTTGAGATGGACGTGTGGCATTATACTTGAAAATAAGCAATTATACTCTAAAAGCTAATAAAATTGTATAAAAAGAATTAATTCAATGTAATATTTATCATTTACCAATTTATAAAATAAATAAATAGGAAAACAATTTTAATTCATAAATTTATCAACATTTAGTAAATTAAAATATAATGAACTTTTTATTTATTATTTTATTTAGTTTGAACCGATTGTATTAAGTTTGCAAACTTAATATAATTGTATCAATTGTATTAAGTTTCCAACCATTCCAATAAACAAATAAATAGCGTAAATAAACAATCTAACAAATAGTTTATCATTTTTGTTGTCAATTCTGAAGAACAAGGATAATGTATAAATTCCCTTTCGCACATTTAGGTTTTATTAAAATTCTAAACAAACATTAACAAGAAATGAAGGCAGTTGAAAAAAATAGCAGTGTCAAGGGAGAAAAACCATCTTTTTGACACATTGTATTTTTGGCAGGTCAAAGGTTAAGGATTTTCAAATTTTCTTTCAAGGACAAATGCAAGGAAAATCTTTGGACATGTCCTTCATTGTAAGTCTAGGATTAAGACTTGCAAAAATCAATTTTGATTTTTTTTTTTTTTTTTTTTTTTTTTTTTTCAGGGGTTTTCTTTATTTGCTTTTTCAGCTGTACTCAATGTTATTTATTTATTCCTTCAAACATTTTTTAAATCAAGGTGAATAATCTGTTATTGCTTAGAATTCTATTGTTGATAATATTCAAGAAAAAAAAATTATAATAAAAATTATACATATACTTGTATATTCGGGCAACAGTCCCTTTTTTATACATGTTTACTTGAACAAAACTGAAAAGGTGACTGACACTTATTGTAATAATATAAAAAAATAATCTTCAAAAACACTTAATAGTTTGGCCAAAAGAATCAAACTTTTGGACAGTTTTTACTCATGAAGTCCAGAAAGGTAGATACTTGTATAAGAAAAACAAAAATACCTTGACAGTCTTGTTCAGTGAAATGTGTATATATTAGTAATAACACATAAGATTACTAGATTTGAACACGTTTAAAGATGATCTAATAAATAGATTTTGTGAATAAAGTACTCAAGAAAAAAACGGAGCAACAATAGTCAACAAATGAAGATTGATGGACTTATTTATCTTTGAAACTGAAAATTGATCACAAGATAAGTCCTTTAAACTTTTCTTCATCTGTTGACTAATGTATTTATTTTATATGTATTTATTAATATATATTATGTAATATACTACAGACAGTAAAACCTCAATCTAAAGAACTATTGAAGATCTGATAAATCCGTCAGTTCTATAGGTCACTGCATTGAATAAACATTTTGTTAGATACAAGACAGCCCGTGAATAACTAATGGTACTTTAAACTGTAAAAAATATCAAATTAAAAACCATACATACATTTTCTTGCTCATATTGAGAGAATTTTGGGAAATGGTACTGTAGGATTTTGGGAAATGGTGCTGTTGGTGCAAACTTGGCTACTCATTAAACAATGTTGAGATGGATATATGCCTCTCGCACACTGTTGCCAAGTTGGGTTTATTATTTATAATGAAAACAGTCTTTACAAATAGTTGGAAATTGGCAAGATTTTTCATTTCCAGCTAACCTTATAGCTAACAAAGTTTTTAATTTCTAACTAACCTTAGAGCTAACAAAGTTAACGTACTTAAGTAACTTAACACGGACTCAATGAATGATTTGCTCTAGAACTTATCAAACTGTAAAAAAAAAAAAATAAAAATAAAAAGTCAGTTCATTATGGCCCATTTGATCCACAAGTGATTCCTTAACTCTGGTATTCCATAAATCAAAGGACATTAATCAAGGGTTTATTATATATATATATATATATATATATATATATATCTCAGCATGCAGTGTGAGTATAGAAGAATTCAAAGGAGTATCCTGTACATACAGTGGTAGGATAACTCTCTAAGAGAGATCTAAATATATATGTATATAAATACATATAGAGCAAATATAAGAGAAATTAAGGCAGACACGTTATTTCATGGTAAATCGGAAGTAGGCCTATTTCAGGTGAACCATCATCAGCTTCTGTCTTTATTTTACAAGAATCCTTTGTAAAATAAAGACAAAAGCTGTGGTTCGCCTGAAATAGGCCTATACTTCCGATTTAGCATGAAATAACGTGTCTGCCTTAATTTTTATATAAAAACATACACAATATACTGATTCCCACCAAACATGACCAACCATGACTACAGTTTCATATGTCTGAGTGCAATCCTCAAGCAGTCTATAATAAATATATATATATATATATATATATATATATATTAGGGAAAACTATGACAAAAAATATGAAAAAGAAATCTTTGACAAATTTTGTTCTTTAGGTCTTCAAGACTAATTCTTTAGCCTGATAAAATTCAAAAGGATGAAACTCATCACGCAAAATCTTCTGCACTTTGCCAGTTCTTCCTACGTGATTTTTAAATATTATTAATAATTACTGGAGTTCAATTAAGATGCCTTCATAGGTCAGCAAAACTGCTTTACCAAATATATGCTTCCTTCGTGCATTTTCCTCCATTTGATACAACATGAGGCAAGCTTTTGCAAATAATGACAATTCTATGAGACTTGTAAAATAGCTCTTGATGATTGTGTCTAGAAATTTCAGTCAATCCTTCCTTCCCTGATAAAGAGCTAATATCCATGTAAATAACTGGAATTTCCAGTTGGTTTTGTCAATACTGAATTACAAAATGAAAGATATTTAAATATTAAATGTTTTCTTATAAAGAAACATTCAGCATTCATTGATTGGATAGACAGTACGACTTTCTATAGAAATTTAGGTTAATCCTTAGTTTTCCTATTTAGAACAAAGTTTCTGTTCCCTAAAATTTTCTGTTCCCTAAAATTTTCTTAATCTTTTCTCTCCCAGTAGCCTCTTGCATCTTTGTAGCCTTGTGAGTTGATTTTTTTTTTTATACTCGTTTCACCCCGAGCAAGGCATTCCACTACCACTATTGCGCAGGGGGTTACATAGAGGGGAAAGTGGTGAGAAAGGATAGTTAGATATAGGAAATGTCAGAAGGAGGGTGATAGACGGGTAAGGATACCGAGAATGAGGGTTGGGTAGATGGTGAGAGTGTTGGGAGAATAGATGCAAGTTAGTGTGATAGGAGGTGTCTAGACGGGTAAGGATACCGAGAATGAGGGTTGGGTAGATGGTGAGAGTGTTGGGAGAACAGGTGCAAGTTAGTGTGATAGGAGGTGTCTAGACGGGTAAGGATACCGAGAATGAGGGTTGGGTAGATGGTGAGAGTGTTGGGAGAACAGGTGCAAGTTAGTGTGATAGGAGGTGTCTAGACAGGTAAGGATACCGAGAATGAGGGTTGGGTAGATGGTGAGAGTGTTGGGAGAATAGGTGCAAGTTAGTGTGATAGGTGGTGTCAATTGACCCTACATTTAAACTCCTGGAGATTGTAGCCGTCAGGAAAGCAGAGATGTGGAAGGGAATTCCACAGGCGGTAAGTGCGAGAAAAGAAGCTGTTGGAGTAGAAATTACGGTTACATATTTTTTTTTTTTAATCTTTCTTATAAACAATTATTGAAGGAAATTGTTTTAAGTTCGGTAGATCTTATCACTCATTCCAGCAGTGATGGGGGATTTCCTTCCTAATCTTTTGCTTGAAGGCAGCATTGAACATCAACATCTTTGTTACTGCTGTTGAAAATCTTCAGGTGATATGGTTTCTATTGTTACAGTATTCTGTGATTTTGTAGCACCTGTCCATAAAAGTGTGATCTTTACCAAGTCTCATATTGTTTCACTCAAAGCCAATTTTAATCCTTGATCTTAGAAAGCAGATGTTTACAGCTGACAGTTTAGATATTTCTGAATGAATTTGGTGCCATGCATAACATCCATATGAAATTATTGATTGCGTAGCATCAGTCTACATGATTCAAAGAAATGTAGTATTAGACAAGATCCTACTCGCTTCTCTCTCTCAAAACTATTTTTAATCATTGATCGTAGAAAGTGGTTGTATACAGCTGACAGTTTAGATATTTCTGAATGGATTTGGTGCGATGAATGGCATCCAGATCATAGTCTCAATCTGACAAGGCCATTTAAGAATATGACTTGGTTAATGTTGTGGTTTTGTAGCAATTTGAGGTATTGGGCAAAACTATCCCTAGCACAGCCTATGTTCAATGTCTTAAATGAACCATAATCTGAGGTATTTGAAGTATTTACTTACTTATGGCAGCATTAACCCTCGGTGACTTGAGCCAGCTTCTTCCCTACAAGTTTCATGGGACTTTTCACTCCACAACAAAGTCCTCAACTCCATGTCGTATAAAATTTTTCCGGCAGTAGGTTGCCAATTCTTACTGCAGTAGACTAGTTGCCAACCAAAGCTATAGAACTCAGTCTGTCCTGCTATTTTCCCATAGCTGGGGGGGGGGGAGAAGAGATTGATTCATACCTTTCCCAAGGTGATTAGCTTATAAGTGAATGTAATGAACTCAACTGGAATTCGAACTTGGCTGTCCGATTCATCACTTCGAGCAACAATCCATTACTCTTTCATACCTCCTAATAAGCACACATGATAATAACAGATAGATTCATGCCTTTCCTAAAGGTATTAGTACGTAAGTGAACATCGTGAACTTAACTGGAATTTGAACTCGGCTCTCCAATTCATCAATCCAAGCCGCAATCCATTACTCTTTCATGATAAGAAAAGATGGATTCATGCCTTTCCCAAGGGTATTAGTACATAAGTGAATGTAATAAATGTAATGAATTTTACGAGAATTTGAACTTGAATCTCTGATTCCATTATCCAAGCTGTTATCTATTAATCCACTGTTCTCTTAGGTATTCGAAGTGTTTAGTATTTATTAAATATATAAGTTTATATTTCTGAGATGAGGTAGTACTTACAGTATTAAGGACACATGGCCCAGTGGATATTGACGTTGGTTAGTTTCTGTGACTTGACTCCAAAGAGTTGTGAGTTCAATACCAGGCTACAGTAGTGGTGAACAAGCAACTTACAAAGTTAGAGGGAGATAACTCATGACTACCAGAAGAAGCTCTACGCAAAGGATAAAGATCATATACCCCAGTGATTGTAATAAAGGGGTCAATTCATAATTCCTAGCACCTGAAGAAGGTCGGAGTGTACATCGACCGAAACATCGTGAATATGGCAACAAAGATGAGGACAATAATAAATACTGTTATTAAATCAGTCAGTTAAGTGCCATACGTGATACACGCTTTGGGCGATCATGTCTCGGAAGAGACATGACTGACTGGGCAGAAGATTATCCCACAGTAGGTTGCCATTGCTTTCTGCGGTAGACTGGTGAATTATATTATTCTATTAATAAGTAGTAATTAGTGGGGGATCAGTTTATTACTTCATGACAATAAAAAAACCGATCACCCACTTTATGCCCAGTAGAAGCCTTAATCATATTTCTGTTATATTCAGTCAGTCAGTTAAGTGCCATACGTGATACACACTTTGGGCGATCATGTCTCAGAAGAGACATGACTGAGTGGGCAGAAGATTATCCCACAGTAGGTTGCCATTGCTTTCTGTGGTAGACTGGTTGCCAACCAAGGCTATCGAAACCAATCTGTCCTGTTAATTGACTCATAGCTAGAGGGGGAAGAGATGTATTATATTATTAAGTAGTAATTAATGGGAGATCAGTTTATTACTCAATAACAATAGAAAACTGATCCCCAACTTTCTGCCCAGTAGAAGCCTTAATCATGTTTCCAACTATTATATCCAGTCAGTCAGTTAAGTGCCATGCGTGATACACGCTTGGGCGATCATGTCTCAAAAGAGACATGACTGACTGGGCAGAAGATTATCCCAAAGTAGGTTGCCATTGCTTCCTGCGGTAGACTGGTTGCCAGCCAAGACTATAAAACCAAATCTGTCCTATTATTTAACCCATAACTGGAGGGAAGAGACGGATTAATACCTTTCCCAGGGGTATTTGTGCGTAAGTGAATGCAAGGAATAAGTGATTGTTACTAAATACAAATCCTTAATTTTTAGGATGAATTCAGAGTAAGTGCCATAAATACTTTTATTCCAGTTCATCGATTATATATATATATATATATATATATATATATATAAGGCAAGATGTTTGTGTATGTGTCCGTTTATCTGCCTGTATGTCTGTATTTTTTCAGCCCTTTTATTTTAGTCTTTGCTTCGGGTTTGGCTCTAAGTAGGTATAATTGTAGTTCTTAGTCTCAGCCATGATACCATTTACTCAGAGAATTTATTTAGCCTTCAAAATTCAGTTCATGAAATCAAAATTTGACTTACATGCATGCATTTTCTTTCAGTCTACAGTTTCGCTTTAACTGGAAACAACTATTGCTTTTTAGTCTTTTGTGCCACTGTCCAAAGAGTCTGAGCTCCAGGACCATGGATTAGTTTTAAAGCTTTTATTACACCCGAGCAATGCTGGGCTATACTGTCTCATCATCATCTCACCCTTTATACACCCAATGGTGTGTTGGGCAGTAACTTTTTGTTACTGTTTCCGTAACAAGTTGTTTTTTATGGGGCAGGGTTGTTAGCCCTGTGCCCTACCCTCAAACCTGTGGACTATTCTTGGTCCTTACATTTACAGCACCTGGTATTCCCAAACTGTGACCCATCTGAATACTGACGAGGCTCAACGTTGCTTAACTTTGGTGATCGGACAAGAACCGGTGCATTCAACACGATATAGCCGTAGACTTTATTAGTAATGCCTGTTCTATTTTTTATTTGTGGATTTGTGGATTTTATAAGCTCGTTTTCTTAGCGTTGAGATTAAAATGATGTGGGTAGTTGAAAAGTCTGAATATTTTCGGAATATGATATATATTCGGGAATATCTAAATGAAAAAGATAAATATAAGAGTCCTGAAGTAGAATCCTATGATTAATCCAGACTGTCTAATATCATATCAAATGCTCAGAAATAAACTCATATCTTCTTATCAGTTTAAACTAATGCCTTCTTTTTGTTCAAATATATTTTATTGATTTCAAATGAAAACTAACATTTTCCAATATATTTCAGTGAAATTCTCAAATTATAATTATAGTTTATTTATTTTTTAATTTTTTATTTTTAAAGTGTCAGAAGGATATGGTATCTTACTGATATCTCTCTTGGCTCTCCACAACTTCCTATCTTGTATTGTTTTCATCACTTTTCCTTGTCAGGCCATCTATTTCCTTTTATTATTTATTTATAAAAAATGCTTTTCATCAAACAACGTTATCCTTAATATATCTTAATAACCTTTCTAATCAAATAATGTCAATTTTATCACGTTTTTTATTTTATGATTCAGAGCAGATTCTTGATAAATGGTGTTTGTGTTTGACAAAAGCAAATTGATGATTGAAATTCTCCAAGGACTCCTGCTTTTAATTAATATAAATACAAAAACTAGAATTTTAATTTATTGAAATTTCATAAAATCAGTCAGTTAATTGGCACACGATACATGCTTGGGTGATCGAGTTTTGAATAAGGCATGACTGACTAAGCAGAATATTTTCCCGCAGTAGATTGCCATTACTTTCTGTGGTAGACCGGTTGCCAACCAAGGCTATCGAAACCAATCTGTCCTGTTATTTGACTCATAGCTAGAGGGGGAGGAGATGTATTATATTATTAAGTAGTAATTAATGGGAGATCAGTTTATTACTTAATAACAATAGAAAACTGATCCCCAACTTTCTGCCCAGTAGAAGCCTTAATCATGTTTCTAACTATTATATTCAGTCAGTCAGTTAAGTGCCATATGTGATACACGCTTTGGGCAATCATGTCTCTTTCGAGACATGACTGACTGGGCAGAAGATTATCCCGCAGTAGATTGCCATTACATTCTGTGGTAGACCAGTTGCCAACCAAGGCTATAGAACCCAATCTGTCCTGCTATTCAACCCATAGCTGGAGAGAGAAGAGATAGGTTTATACCTTTCTAAAAGGTATTTGTGTGTAAATGAATGAATTGAATTTGGTTTTGGTTCTCTGATTTCGCACACCATTGGAATAACAGATGCAACGACAATAGTTACCAAAAATAATAAACGCAGTTCTTAAGTTTGCGATGCGGTTTTATGACGTCACACCGTGGGATAACGCGAAATGACAACAAAACCATGTAGTCAAATGCAATGTAATATGTTATTTCCTGTTTTATTATAGACTATGAGGCCAATTGTTTCAAAGCGGAGTTTTATGTCAACACAAAATAAAATCGTCGGTGATGGTGGATTTTATAATATTTCAGTTTGAACGACCTCTCTGAAGATGGCTCATGTGAGCTGAAAGCTTAGAAGAAAACCCAATAAATAATTATCCAAATGTTAGAGAATTTTTGTCTTTATTTTCAACTGAAATTAAAGCAAAAATACGATGTTTAGAACGGCTCATGATTAAAGATAATAGACATTCATTGTCTCTTATATTTAACAGCATATGTTTAAAATATATATATATATATATATATATATATATACATGAATACACAACAGTCTTCATTATAATAGAAAGGTAAAATTTTCAATTTATTCACTTATAATTAACTAGAAATTATTAAAGCAATAAAAAGTTACAATTAAAAAGAAGGCTAAAAGATTATTGTAATTTACTAAACACAGCTTAGATGTGGCACAAGGCCGAAAGTATGGGGCACCCAGTGAGGATCGAACTCACTGCTTAATTGCAATAGTTACTAGCGAGACAAGCTTGCTAGCCATTACACCACCTTGAGGTGGTGTAATGGCTGGTGACAATAAAATGCAACATGATTGACATAAACCAGAGTTAAATCGAGATTGCGCCTCCTCAGCCTTACCCTCTCTTCTGATCTCAAGTGGAACCACTACATTGAGTCAATAGCTAAATCCACTGCTAGGAAGGTTGGGTCACTATGTCAGGCTAGGATGTTTTTCCTGCCTGAAACCATCCTGCATATATACAAATCAACCATTCGTCCATGCTGGGATCCTAACAAGTGTTAGCATTGCTGTTCAGGGTGAGCCTGGAGACAACAGCAATTAAAAGGTGGTTCCATGCTCCTCAAAACTTCCAAACTCCTGATCAGAGGTCTTGCTGCCAGATGTAGTTTATAGTCATACCCAGACTAGCAATTAAGAGGTGGTTCCATGCTCCTCAAAACCTCCAATCTCCTAATCAGAGGCCTTGCTGCCGGATGTAGTTTATTATCATACCCAGGACTAGCAATTAAGAGGTGGTTCCATGCTCATCAAAACCTCCAATCTCCCAATCGGAAACCTTGCTGCCAGATGCAGTTTATTGTCATACTCAGGATATATTACTTAAATTACTTTTCTTTTTTAAAGAAGACATTAATATAAACACTTTCATTGAGTAGGAGGATAATTAAAAAAATAAATTTTTTAATCATTTCACCCCAAGCAAAGCAATCATACCACCAAGATGCAAGGATTTACTGGGAGTGAAAGAAAATGAGAATCTTTAGAATTGGAGTAGATAGACTAAACTATCGCCCAGTTCACACTCCACCCACGTCTATTGAACAGGTGAAGAGGCTCATCCTTGCTCCTTGTTTAGGATGTGGTTTCCTGCTTTCTCTTTTCCCATCTTTTCATTCCTACGCAGCCCCCTGCGCTTCAGTGGCGTTACCGCCTTGCTTGGGGTGATATGATTACAAAAAAAAAAAAAAAAAAAAAACTGAAAACAAGGGATAAATCTCCACTCCTGTTGAAAAAACAACAAAAAGAAGTGTGAATCAGGCAATAGGCAAACATATCTACTCTTATTTAAAAAAAAAAAATTTTAATTAATAAATTAAATTTCACAGTTTAGATAAAGGTGTTAGAAGTATAGAGTAGATAGCACGTGTGATTAAGGTGCTTGTTTTCAGGTCAGGACAGTTAATTATGTAACTGCTATTCTTTAATAAATTTTAACTACCATAGCTACACTCTCCAGGAGTTTAAATGTAAGGTCAATAGACACCTCCTAACACACTAACTCGCATCCATTCTCTCAAACTCTTTTCCCATCAACCCAACTCTTATCCTCGGTATCCTTACCCGTCTATCAACCTCCTTCTGACATTTCCTATATCTAACCACTCTTTCTCATCACTTTCCCCTATGTAACCCCCTGCGCAACAGTGGCAGTGGAATGCCTAGCTTGGGGTGAAATGATTAAAAAAAATATATTTTTTCATGATGATTTTTGAATCCCAAAAATCACCCTTAAAAATTGGGGGTTGTTTTATACTACAATTCTAAAAAAAGACACCTAAAATTCTGTGTGATGTTTGTCAGTAGGCTATCTTTGGCCTCGATGTGATAACCAGTAATGTACATAAAAAGATTCACATTATCAAATCTTACCCTGTCCTTAGACCTCAAATGGAACCACTATATTGAATCCATAGCAAAATCTACTGCTAAGAAGGTTGGGTCACTATGTCGATCCAGGATGTTTTTTCCGCCTGAATCCATCCTGCATATATACAAGTCAACCATCCGTCCGTGCATGGAGTACTGCTGCCATTTATGGTCAGGTGCCCCTGCCGTTCTCCTCAGTGTTCTTGACAGGCTCCAAAGGAGAGTTTGCAATGTGATAGGTACTGATCTGGCAGCTTGACTGCAGCCACTTCCCCACCATCGAAATGTGGCCTCCCTTTGCCTGTTCTATAAATACTTTCATGGCTTCTGCTCGGACGAACTTAAGTTACTGGTGCCTCCTCAACAGGTGTTTACTCGTGCAACCAGACTGGCAACTGGGTCCCACCCATTCACAGTCAGGTTAGCCAAATGCAGACAACAATTCTACTCCTGCAGCTTCTTCTCTCGCACTTCCCGCCTGTGGAACTCGCTCCTATATTCTTGCTTTCCTGACGGCTACAACCTCCAGAAATTTAAATGCAAAGTCAATACTCATCTACTAACCACTGGACTCTAGCTCTCTCCCCACCAACGTATAACCTTCCCTTTCTCTCCACCTATGTATCTGTCATCGCACCTGCTTTCTCAGCTTTCTATTGCTCCTTTCTAACTAGTTTGTACTCCTCACTCTTTTCTAATTAATCTTTTTACAGTTATGTAGCCCCCTGCACATCAGTGGCATTTCTGCCTTGCTCGGGGTGAAATGATTAAAAAAAAACACTTAAAATAAGATAAATTTCTACCTTATATATCACTGGCATAACTTCATAAAAAATTGCCTATTCAAAAAATAATTCTATGCCAATGAAATTAACTTCTTTCCATGCAAGCTCAGTTGAGAAAATGTAAGCATCGAGTTATGATTGCGTTCACAGCAAACTTTATCTTTTGCTAAACCTAAGTAATCGTCACGCTAGTGTTAGTTACGGCGGTAATAACATTCGGAGTAATTTAAAAAAAATGCTGAAAGTGGAATTATCATACTGTTATTAGCAGTATTTTGTGATTGTCTATGAAGTATAAGTAAATGGCCATTAGTACACCAGGCTGTTCATAACTGTTTAAATATAGGAAAAGAAGTGGAAGAAGAATCAGTATTTGCAAAAGATCATGCAATGAAATATAAATAAAACAACGGTTTCTTCCTTTAGGGGATGTGAATATAAAAAACATGATATAGAATCAATTTTCTTATTTTGTTTATTTTGAATTTTTAAGAATACACTGAGTCATATTTCCAATAAAATCATCTTTATATAATCAATACACAGTAGTCTTATGCTACAGATATTGAATAAAGTCATGAAGAATTTTTTTTTAACCTCATCTTATCTAAAGGTCACTTTATACATAGAAATGTACAGTATATATTTAGATTTTAAAATTAAATTGTGTTGTCTTCTAAAAATAAAAAAGGGAGGGGAAAACTAAACTACCATTTGGGATTTTTAAAGTTTAATACTAAATTCAAAATATCTGATCTAATTGTTGGCAAGTACGGGGTCAATTCATGGGTAGCAAATTATTGATGTTCAAGAAAGTTTAGTGAAAAGTCTCCACTTGCAAGCAACACATTTTTATTTATTTCTCTGCATATTTCAAGTTATTTATGAATAAAGATGGTATTTTTTTTTTCAAGAAGAAACATTATACAGTATATACATTATTCAGACTACTGTCCTCATCTTTGTTGCCATTTGTATGATGTTTCAGCAGTTGTACGCTCCGGCCTTCTTCAGATGCTAGGAATTTCAACCCGAACCCTTTATCCTTAAGGACACAAGGCCCAGTGGATATAGATGTTGGTTAGTTCCTGAATTGTGAGTTGTGAGTTCAATACCAGGCTACAGCAGTGGTGAACAAGTAACTTGCAGGGTTAGAGGGAGATAGCTCATGACTTCCAATCGAGGCTTTACACAAGGAATGGAGTTCATATACTCCAGTGATTGTAATAAAGGGTTTGGTTCAAAATTTCTAACACCTGAATAAGGCCAGAACATACAATGGCCAAAACGTTGTACAAATGGCAACAAAGATGAGGACAATAGTCCAAATAATGTAAATATTGTAAATACTACCTCATCTCAGAAATATAGACAAATAGAATGATCTATTATTAAACGTCGTACAAATGGCAACAAAGATGAGGACAATAGTCCAAATAATGTAAATACTACCTCATCTCAGAAATATAGACAAATATAATGATCTATTATTAAACGTCGTACAAATGGCAACAAAGATGAGGACAATAGTCCGAATAATGTAAATACTACCTCATCTCAGAAATATAGACAAATATAATGATCTATTATTAAACGTCATACAAATGGCAACAAAGATGAGGACAATAGTCCAAATAATGTAAATACTACCTCATCTCAGAAATATAGACAAATAGAATGATCTATTATTAAATGTCGTACAAATGGCAATAAAGATGAGGACAATAGTTCAAATAATGTAAATACTACGTGACCTCAGAAATGTAGACAAATAATAAACATTATTTTCATGAGATGTTTTGAAATAATTCTATAAATGATTCAAGATTAAATTTGTATTTATTCAGTTTTCTTTACATTCTTTACATTGTTCAGACTGTTGTCCTCATTTTTATTCCAATATTCATGTTTTAGCCATTGTACACTCCGACCTTTTTTTCAATCATTTCACCCCAAGCAAGGCATTCCACTGCCACTGTTGCGCAGGGGGTTACATAGAAGAAAGTGATGAGAAAGAGTAGTTAGATATAGGAAATGTCGGGATGAGAATACCGAGGATGGAGGTAGGGTAGATGGGAAAAGAGTTTGAGAGAATGGATGCAAGTTAGTGTGATTAAGAGGTGTCTATTGACCTTACACTTAAATTCCTGGAGATTGTAGCTGTCGGGGAAGCAAGTATATGGAAAGAAATTCCACAAGCAGGAAGTGCAATAAAAGAAACTATTAGAGTAGAAATTGTGGTTACATTTTATCTGTTTCACTGTAAAATGGTGGGACCTAGTTGCTAATCTAGTATCTCGTGCAAATTCATACCTAGGGGAGCACCAGTGAGTTAAGTTCTTCTTTTGGAATTTCAAACTGAACCCTTTATTTCAATCACTGGTGATAGATTGTTCTCGTTTTATGAGTCATGCCATTTCTAGATCACGGGGTTATCTCCCTTTAACTTAACTTCCTAAATTTTTGTTCACCACTGCCGTAGCTAAGTCATAAACTCAGGGACATAGGGCCTAGTGGATAAAATTGTTGGTTAGATCCAGTGACTTGACCCAAAAGAGTTATGAGTTCAATACCTGGCTACAACAGTGATAAAAGGGTTTAATTCAAGATTCTAATGACCTGAAGGTTGGAGTGTACAATATAGTAAAAATAGGTAGGTTTGTTGTTGTATCCCTCAACCTAATAATGAAATTTCTGGCCTCTACACCCTTGGCCATTACTCAGTTGGTCTTTTCTGTTTACAATGGACAAAGGAGCCATGATTTTTCTGTAATAAAAAAAAAAAAAAATGTTCACTTTCAAAATCTCTCACAAAATAGCGTACAGTATTTTGATTATGTTCTATGCATACGCCGCTTAATATTAATATAAGATTACAGTAAAGTAGCTTCTATGGACATTACTTTTATAGATATTTTAATAAAATTACACTCTTTGTTATCGTTATTTTATTTTTCAATATCTTTATGTTTGAAGACGTTACTATCATTTGTAGTATGACAAAGTAAAATTTTTCCAGGAAGTCATTATTATCCTTTCATGGAAATTCCACGGGTTCTGCGAGTGTAAATAATTAGAATACCTTATCTCAGAAATATAGATAAATTAGTTTGTTTTTTTTGTTTTTTTTTTAATCATTTCACCCCAAGCAAGGCAATGCCACTAAGATGCAAGCGCGACTGGGAGTGAAAGAGAATGAGAATAATTTAGAACCAGAAACACAATCCTAAACAGGAAACAAGGAATAAACATCTACTCATGCTCAAAAGACTGGGGAAGAGTGTGAACTGGACAATAGGCGAACCTATCGACTCCTATTGGTAGAGTAGAGATAAAAAAAATAAAATGAAATAAACAATGAATAAAATTTCAGAGTTCAGGTGCAGATATTAAGAGTACAGAAATGAAGGAACTGCAAACAAGGGAGAAACCTCTACTCTAATTCAAGTGACGGTTAAGGAGCATGAACCAGGCGATAAGTGAACTTACCTACTCCTCAGTATTTACATAATTCAGACTATTATCCTTATCTTTGTTGGCAGTTGTACGCTCCAGCCTTCTTCAGGTGCTAGAAATTTCAAACCAAACACTTTATTACATTCAGTAGGGTATATCATCCTCATTCTTGCAATCACTGGGATATATGATGACAAAGATGAAGACAATAGTTCAAATAATACAAATACTGTAAATACTACCTCATTTCAGAAATATAGACAAATTACCTACTCCTATCGAAAAAATTAAAATAAAAAATTGTTTAAATTAGTAAATAAAGTTTCAAAGTTTAGGTGGAGATATTAGTAGCGTAGAGTTAAATTAAGAATACTCAAGCATCTTCCTTTCTTGCACTTCTCACCTGTGGAACTCTCTTTTCCGTATACTTGCTTCTCTGATGGCTACAATCTCCAAGAATTCAAATGCAATGTCAATTCCCATCTCGTGTCCACCTGACTCCAGTCCTTCTCTTGTCCTTTTCCCATCACCTCGTGTATCTTGTTCTTTTCCTTTCCCACTCTACGCTCTAGCAACTGTCTTCACACTGGTATTCCCATCCTTCTCTTGACCTTTCTCTGACACCCCCTTTAACTGGTTTGTCTTTCTCTTTACTCTCCTCCCTTCTCTTGCTCCCTTCTCTGACACCCCCTGTAACTGGTTTGTCTTTCTCTTTGCTTTCCTCCTACCTTAAACTTTCACTCTTCTCTTATGTGCCCCCCCCCCCATGCACACCAGTGGTGGTTCTGTCTTGCTTAGGATTAAATGATTAAAAAAAAATAACAAAAAAAAAAACATGGTAGGTCAACAAATATGTCTGCTAATATTTTGGCAGTATTTATATTTGTAATGATTGTTTAGCAAACAAACGTTTTGATGGGATTTTATTGGTTGAAAAATATATATAGGATTTAATTCCTATATGGCTTTTGCTTAAAGTAGTATGAATTAAATATGTATATTAAACACAAATTCAATGATTTCAGCTTCTGTTTTCACACTGGTATTCCCATCCTTTTCTTGCCCACTCCCTGTAACTGGTTCATCTTTCTCTTCACTCTCCTCCTGCTTAAATTTTCACTCTTCTCTCATGTAGCTCCCTACTCACCAGTGACTGCCTTGCTTGGAGTGAAACAATACAAACAAAAAAAAATCTTGTCTGCAGTTATAGATTACATCAATGATGAACAATTTACTTTTTTCTTATATCATTTTATAATATAAAGGATGGTAGTTGTAGTATTGTTCTAAGGAGTATTAGAAGAGAGATGATCAAGTGAACACGTGCTAAACTTAGGTCAGGACTGTCTTGTCTCACTGAGGAATGTATGTAGGAAGCACGTAAACTTGAAATTCTTGTGGTCATTTTCAGTCTTATATATAAAAAAAAAACTTAAAGCAAAGCCAGCACTGTCAGAATTCCATGCTATTGAGATTAAATATTAATGAAATAGGGATTTTTATTTTCGAGTTTTGGTATCTGATTAAATTTTCATATTAAATTCACAGTAACAGATTTGATTGTCTGCACAAAACTTTGAGATGATCTGTGTGAACAAAACCACAACTATTCAAAACAGATTAACTTTGTTAAAAGGTTTCCAATTATTTATAACTTACATTTTTCAATTTTTTCAGTTTAACTTTTCAATATTTTTAATCTAATTTTCTGAATTTAAGTCTTAAATTTAATTTTCTTAAATTTAAAAAATTAAATTTAATCTTTTAAAATTTTAAATGATTTTTACAAAATTTAAATTTCCTTTTTTGAGAATTTAACATTTTAAGTTTTAACAAGTTTAGTAAATATATTTTTTTAAAATTAAACAAAAATATTTACTGCAAATATATTCCCTTTTTAATAATTTTGCTTTATGGCCATTAAATGGCATTTACTCCCATCCATCCCAAAATAAATACCTGTGGATCAGTGGGTAGCAAGATAATGTTATTGATAAATGTAAAAAGTATGAATTAAATATTTTAACTATTTCTGTGAGTTTCTACATGTTTCAATATTGACTACATGTTTCAATATTGACTACATGCTTCAATATTGACTACATGCTTCAATATTGACTACATGCTTCAATATTGACTACATGCTTCAATATTGACTACATGTTTCAATATTGACTACATGTTTCAATATTGACTCACAGCTGAAAGCAAATATTTGGAACAAGTGAATTATCATAATCTTAATTGTGTTAATATTGTTATCTTCGAAAATCTAATATCTAAATTTCGACCAATGCATTCTTCATACTTATAACCTCCTTGCTAGGAAGGTAGTTCCTGCTTCGGCTAATTCCACAACTTCAATTCCTACAGATAAGTTCAAAGTCAAACTAAGACAATAAGCTATACTGTAAATAATAGATCAGTTAGTACCTGTAAGTCAATTTTTTTTTTTTGAAAAACACTTAATGAAATCTTATTTATCCGCATCTTATTTATTACGCATCATTTTACCAGATTTCCGATTGATTAGTATGGTATGCAAGCCGCATTCACTCTAGGTGGGTTGAGCCAGCTTCCTTCCCCCATGGAGAAAGTTTTATTGGGATTTGTTTAATGGCAGGATCCCAAGTCCTACCCTGTTATTTAACCAATAACTAGAGGGAAGGGATGAATTAATACCTTTCCCAAGGGTAGCAGCGTGTAAGTGAATGCAGAGCATTCAACTGGAATTCGAACTCAGGTCACCGATTTCTCTTTCCAAGCCGATATCCCCTGCATCACAATGCACATCCATCAATAAACACTTACAGCACCTGGTATTCCCA
Organism: Ascarosepion bandense; assembly: GCA_037127315.1. Classification (NCBI taxonomy): domain Eukaryota; kingdom Metazoa; phylum Mollusca; class Cephalopoda; order Sepiida; family Sepiidae; genus Ascarosepion; species Ascarosepion bandense. The sequence continues at coordinate 6,025,200 of JBBBDQ010000276.1, forward strand.
AGTGGTCACCCATCTAAGTACTGACCAAGCTCAATGTTGCTTAACTCCGGTGATCAAACGAGAACTGGTGTATTCAACGTGATATGACCGTAAGCACGCACATCCATCACTAAACGCTTACAGCACATGGTATTCCCAAGTGGTCACCCATCTAAGTACTGACCAGGCTCAATGTTGCTTAACTTTGGTGATATGACCAAAATCGATTAGTATACAATTTATTGTTTTATAAACAGCTAAAGATCATGACTGGGCTCAACATTGTTTAACTTCGTGGTCATACGAGAACCTGTAACTAAACTACCCATACATCTAAGCTTACAGCACCTGGTATTCCCAAGCAGTCACCCATCTAGGTACTGACCAGGCTTAACATTACTTAACTCCAATTTCCAATTCCAAGCCATTATCCATTACATCACCTACACATCCAAGCTTACAGCACCTGGTATTCCCAAGCAGTCACCCATCTAGGTACTGACCAGGCTTAACATTACTTAACTCCAATTTCCAATTCCAAGCCATTATCCATTACATCACCTACACATCTAAGCTTACAGCACCTGGTATTCCCAAGCAGTCACCCATCTAGGTACTGACCAGGCTTAACATTACTTAACTCCAATTTCCAATTCCAAGCCATTATCCATTACATCACCTACACATCTAAGCTTACAGCACCTGGTATTCCCAAACAGTCACCCATCTAGGTACCGACCAGGCTTAACATTAGTGATCATACAAGTAACCGTAACTAAACTAGTAGAATTCTTGAACAGTATAATATTTAGAAACACTGTTTATTTCAACCTTTTAACATTCAAGGAAACCCACCCCCATAAATATTGACTTTCAAAATTTCATTGTTTGTATAACTTCCTGCGTTATTTGCGATGATGTTATGGCAGCGTATACATGGCGTGGGTTGAACATTGAGAGCTGATATTTAAAAGGTGGGTTGAATGCTGAAAGATTAACCCAAACTGATGTCAATAGCAGAATGGCTTAAGATTCAGCCAAATTTAAGTACAGTTGTTAAAAAAAACAAAAAAACTCATACTTTTTTTTTAATAACAGCCTTTCATTAAGAATGAGCATTCTATTAAACAGCTGCTGATACAGACTTACTGGTCCCATATTTTAGAGTTAGCCTCTCATATTTATCTCTAAATTTACTAATTAAAAGTTAATAAATAAAAATGCCATTTATGTCGTTATCTATTAAACTACTGATGTTTTTTAAAAGACTGAGTGTTGAAAAGAAAAAAGAACTTAATATTTTTTTAAGTACAACTCTGTTACAATGAAAATTAAGAAAATATTTACATAATAAATGTAATTCAGAACAGTATTCCTGTTTGTAACGACTGAATTCTAAAACCATTTTTGTGCTTTCTTCCTTCTTTAAACATTCAACAATGGAAACTTTTTTTTGTTGACTGATGTACTTTCTTTCGACTGGTTCGGTTACGAAGTGGCATGTTTTTTTCTTTTTCTATGCACCTTTCATGGTACACTGGACGGACTTTTTTCTCCAAAACACTGCTTTTTACACTGATAAGTTGTTTCCCTGAATTTGGGAAAATATATCTACTTTTCTTTAGCAAGTTTCTTGGAGCCAGAGTGATCTCTCTTCCCAGTTATACAAATGCATATTGCACTTTGTTTTATTTGATTTTCAATATTACAACCAACGTGACAAAAACATCAAAAAGTCTAAAGTTGATATAAAATAAATTTTCGATAATATTATATAAAATTCTGATTTTGTTGTGGAGTGGTTTTCACACTGAAGGTTATAATCGTGCTATGTCAGTTGCTAATTAACTTAATGAACCAAAATGTTAGGAACTTGGTAATCTTCCACTGAAAGCTAACTCCTTAGTATTCGGCTAACTGCCAACTAATATCAACTGCCTAGTCGTTCTACTGAACTCCAATAGAAGTCTAAAGAACTCCTATGAACTCTTCATTAACTCTTATTAATATAGAAGGGAGAGTCCATTATCTGAGGAATAGGTGTGTTTCCCCATAACATTTACAAATGATATATATATATATATGTGTGTGTGTGTGTCTGTGTATATATATATATATATATATATATATATATATATCCTTTCTATTATCCAAAGACCGTTGTGTATTTAGATATATTATTTCGTCATTGTTGGCTGCAGTGGTACACTCGTCCTTAAATAAAGCCAATGAATCTGGCTTCCCAGAAAAAAGACTTTATCGACTAAAAATTTTCCATAAAAACCGATTCATTTCGTGTTTTCTTTTTTTTTTTTCTGGTTGGTTGGTTTTGAGAACGCTAGCCAGTTCTTTTCTTCATTGTCTTCGGAGTTAAAAAGTGTTCAATGCATTTATATTGTAGAAATTTTGAATATTCTTCTTTTATAGACAAGTTATTACGCATAATAATTCGTTTACTTTTGTGAAGTGGTTTTCACACTGAAGGTTATAATCGTGCTATGTCGGTTGCTAATCGACTTAATGCACCCTAAATGTGAGGAACTTGGTAATCTTCCACTGAAAGCTAACTCCTTAGTATTCGGCTAACTGCTGACTAATATCAACTGCCTAGTAGTTCTACTGAACTCCAATAGAAGTCTAAAGAACTATATTTAGCTGTCCCTCCCAGTAAGGGCAACATGTGACACGTGGTCAGTTTTTATAACTGGGATTTCCGGGCTGTATGGCCCGGCCAAAAAATGCTTGTCTATTTTTGCCCAGTCGTGCTTCTACCCTTCGGCGGAACCACGACTGGGTTAGTGCTCTCTGCTCAGAAGCAGAGAGCGCCCTCTGCCCGAAGGCAGAGAGCTGACAATGAGAAATGCCGTCGCAACGAGAAAAATCTCAGTGACGAGCACTAGAAGTCTAAAGAACTCCTATGAACTTTTCATTAAATCTTATTAATATAGAAGGGAGAGTCCATTATCTGAGGAATAGGTGTGTTTCCCCAGAACAGATTTACAACCAGGTTGTATATTTGTTTACATTGGAATGCAGAACTAAACAGAAATGTATATTTCAATAGACTAGGAAAGATTTGTGTTTAAAGGCACTATTCAACTTTGCTTGATTTTCAATGCACTTTGTTACTGAGAGGTCTAAAGCATATTGAATCCAATGACAGTTTTCCCTACCCCAGAGGATGCTAGTTCAAATCCTTCCAGAGAGCAGATATTTTTCTTTAATAAGGTTTCTTGAATATTTAGACCAGTAAATGAAAATAAATATACTGTTTAATGAATAAATGAAGCTTCTACTCACGTATGTCCACTTCTATATACTGTGTCCCTTCAGGACATCATGGCTCTCCACATCTTTCTATCTCTTAACACCCTTTCTCTTGTTACCCATCTCAAACCATGTTCTGCCATCCATTTGCTCAAGCCCATAAGTCTAGAATATAAATGTATAGAAACTAGCCTGGCCACAAAGTGAGGGATCAGTTTATATATTGATTATAATATAGAATTGATCCCTCACTTTAAATTTTACTGGAACATTAACAAATATTTTCTATGTCTAAGCTTCATTCCGGGGAAGATCAATTGACCACCAACTGCTAAGCTTCCATCGGGGGAGCAGGGATCAGTCTACCACCAACCACTAAACTTCCTTCCGGGGGGGGGGGGGGTCAGTCTACCACTAAGCTTCCTTCTCGAGGGGGTCAGTCTACCACCAACCGCTAAACTTCCTTCCCAGGGAGATCAGTCTACCACCAACTGCTAAGCTTCTTTCCGGGGTAGATCAGTCTACCACCAACTGCTAAGCTTCTTTCCGGGGTAGGTCAGTCTACCACCAACTGCTAAGCTTCTTTCCGGGGTAGGTCAGTCTACCACCAACTGCTAAGCTTCTTTCCGGGGTAGGTCAGTCTACCACCAACTGCTAAGCTTCTTTCCGGGGTAGGTCAGTCTACCACCAACTGCTAAGCTTCTTTCCGGGGTAGGTCAGTCTACCACCAACTGCTAAGCTTCTTTCCGGGGTAGGTCAGTCTACCACCAACTGCTAAGCTTCTTTCCGGGGTAGGTCAGTCTACCACCAACTGCTAAGCTTCTTTCCGGGGTAGGTCAGTCTACCACCAACTGCTAAGCTTCTTTCCGGGGTAGGTCAGTCTACCACCAACTGCTAAGCTTCTTTCCGGGGTAGGTCAGTCTACCACCAACTGCTAAGCTTCTTTCCGGGGTAGGTCAGTCTACCACCAACTGCTAAACTTCTTTCCGGGGTAGATCAGTCTACCACCAACTGCTAAACTTCTTTCCGGGGTAGATCAGTCTACCACCAACTGCTAAACTTCTTTCCGGGGTAGATCAGTCTACCACCAACTGCTAAACTTCTTTCCGGGGTAGATCAGTCTACCACCAACTGCTAAACTTCTTTCCGGGGTAGATCAGTCTACCACCAACTGCTAAACTTCTTTCCGGGGTAGATCAGTCTACCACCAACTGCTAAGCTTCCTTCCAAGGAAACACAGTGTAGTATATGTCTGATCCCAAGTCTTTAGATAAAAGAGTCAATTTATTGTGTAATGCTAAACAGTTTTTCCTGATACAAATCTATCTTGCATTTTTATAAATCTACCATTCATTATGCATTGACTCTTATTGCCACATCTGATTTGGTGTTTCTGCTATGTATCTAGAGATTCTTGATGAAACCCAAACAAAAATCTGCAATGTTACTGGTTCTGACCTGGCATTTCTGTTTCAATCAATTCCCCACCACCATGACGTAGCTTCTCCGTACCTTTTCTATAAATATTTTCATAGTAATTGTTCTGATAAGCTTTCCTCTTTGGTAAATTGACTTCAAGAGTTTAAAAGCAGTACTAGATTGGCAGCTAGGTCACATTTTATTGTTCTCACTCTTCTGGCTTCTTACTTTCCTGTCAGTTATGATTTTCAAACATTTAAATGCAATATCAATCATCATCTGTAACTATGAATATGGTATTCTTGGTCCCCTATAGTCTTAGTAAAACCTTGTGTTGTAACCTACAAAGGTTACTGAATGATAAATAACCAAAATGAAGGTTGGAATATGAAATAGTAATCTTTATAACATTAACAAAATATAATACTCGTCAGCTGTGTGAAGTAGATAACCACTGCTAGTAGTGAACTGCTAGACAGCAATATAACCCTCCTCACAATAATGTCTAATGTATTTATGAGGATTGGGACAAACACATTAATGTTTATATATATATATATATATATATATATATATATATATATATAACATCTTGAATCTTAGTGAGATGATTTAAAAAAAAAAAAAGGAAAACAAAGGACCTGAAAATTATATTAAGTGGGAAGCAATTTGGTGAAGGCAGAAGTTAAGAAAGGCAGAGAAAAACACAAAAGGAAACCAAACGAAAGGAAAAAGTAAATAGAAGAGAAAGGATAGAGATGTAGAAGGAAAGACGCGCTTTTTGTTTTTTTTAATCATATCACCCCAAGCAAGGCGGTAATGCCACTGATGTGCAGGGGCTACATAAGAGTGACAAGATTGGAAAAGAGAAAGCCGGAAACAAGGGAACAAGGGATGAGCCTCTTCACCTGTTCAATAGACATGGGTGGAGTGTGAACCGGGCGATCTCACAAAAGGCTTATTAACTGAACAGGATTGCGGTTCTCCACAAAATCAATCCTGACTTGGTAGCCTATCTTCAGTCACTTTTTCACCAACATAATGTAGCTTCCCTCTGTCTTTTTCTACAAGTATTTTCATGGAATCTGTTCTAACAAGTTCCCCCCCCCCCCTGGTACCCCAATCACGTGTATTAACTCATGCTACTAGATTGGAATCAACATCTCACCCTTTTACAATAGAAATACAGGTGAAGAGGCTCATCCCTTGTTTCCTGTTTAGGATGCGGTTTCCGGTTTTCTCTTTTCCAATCTTTTCACTCTTTTCCTTTATTTTTTTTTTTTTTCAATTGGAGTAGATAGACTAAACTATCGCCCGGTTCACACTCCACCCACATCTATTGAACAGGTGAAGAGGCTCATCCCTTGTTTCCTGCTTAGGATGCGGTTTCCAGTTTTCTCTTTTCCATTCTATTTACCCTTACGTAGTCCCCTGCGCATCAGTGGCGTTATTGCCTTGCTTGGGGTGATATGATTAAAAAAAAAAAATGCAAAGCCACTTCTACTCTAACAGTTTCTTTTCTCACCCTTCCCATTGATGGAACTTGTAGAAGTCAATGTAACTTACTGGGAACATCATGGCTGCCTTGTAAACTATCATAGCCTCCTTGCAATGGTGGGTGTCATGGCCTTCTCATGTTGGTAGAAGAGTTAGACATGGATAACTTCTTTTATCAAACATCTAGCCAATGGCAGGCCAGTAAATGGATTGCCCCACTCTGGGCTTATTCTGTAATAGTCTCAAGTGTCTTTCTGGTGGTTTTTTGGACATTTGTTGCTGACACTGTCGAACCATGTATTCGTCATGGTGCTGTGAACAGGAATCAAACCTATGAGGGAATAACACATTGGATTTCGAATTGCTTGTTTCCCTGATAGTTACAATCTCCAAAAGTTTAAATGCAACATCGATTACCATCTGTTATCTACTTGATTCCCATCTATCTCTCATCTTTTCCTTGACGTCACTTTATTTTTTTTTTCTCACTGTTGCCATACATGATACACGCTTGGGTGATCATGTCTCGAAAGAGACATGACTGACTGGGCAGAAGATTATCCTGCAGTAGGTTGCCATTACTTTCTGCGGTAGACTGGTTGCCACCCAAGGCTATAGAACCCAATCTGAGATCCTATGTCGAAATGTACATCCGACACCTTTGAATTTTGAAAATTTTCTCTCATTTTTCTATTGGCTCTGTATTCTTAATACATTGAGCTCTCTGCCTGCATCACTTTTTAATGTTAAAAATTTTTTAATATTAATTAGGATCAGGTTCTTGGAATTTACCTTCCTACTCTTCCACTTCGGATTAAAGAAAAACAAAAAAAAAAAAATATATATATATATATATATATATATATATATATATATAGAGAGAGAGAGAGAGAGAGAGAGAGAGAAAGATATTTCAACACCAGAGATACAAACACCCTTGAAAATGGCTATAAAAGTGGACAAAGTATTTAGGATGATAAAAATTACAGACAATTTTTATATTCCTTAACTCATACAAAATGGAGAAATGTTAGGATGCTGGACAAACTTAATTTTTTTTATTAAGTAAATTTTCCTTGTTGGCTATATTTTATTTAATGAAAGAGGTTTGAAAGAAATATTGCTTCCCAAGTATCCATCAATATACAGGTAAACCTCAGGTAACGTCGTTTCAAGTTAAGTCATTCTCAATTATGGGTCGTTTGTCAAAAAAAATATACGGAAAAATAAAAATCAAGTTGAAGTCCTTTTATTCGACTTTACGTTTGTCCGCCACAAATACTGATGTCATAATATCAGTAGAAAAGCATTAAAAGCACATAAAATTGTTACTGTATAATCTAAATGTAATCTATATAAATCTAAACTTATTTATAAATGGAAGTGTGTCTGTGTGTCTGTGTCTGTGTGTCCGTTACCTATAGACTCCAAAATGGCTGAACCGATTTTCTTTAAAATTTACCCAGTTGTATCATAAGCATCTGCGAGTGTTCTTAGCTAGGTTTTGTGCCGAGGTACTGCTGATAAATAACGAAAATTGATAATCGAAACAAATTGGGTTATAGAAGGAGTGGTCCGATTTTAATCAAATTTGATACACTCATAGACAAAGACATAAGAAACGATATTCCGAAGTTTCAAGGTTGCAGTTCTTACAATAGTGCAGAAAATCGGTAATATATATATATATATATATATATATATATATATATAAGGCAAGATGTTTGTGTTTGTGTCTGTTTATCTGCTTGTATGTCCTTTATACAAATCCACAATTTTTATCCGATTCTCACCAAACTTCAAAATTTGACTTACATCCATTCATTTTTCTTTCAGTCTACGGTTTCGCTTTAACTGAAAACAACTATTGCTTTTTAGTTTTTCATGTCAACGTCCAAAGAGTCTGAGCTCCAGGACCATGGATTAGTTTTAAAGCTTTCATTACACCCGAGCAACGCCGGGCTATACTGCTAGTAAAGAATAATAGTATATAAAATCATATTAAAATACGTACTATCACAAAATAATTTTAATAACCGTTTTTGTTATTTAACCTTACTAAATCATTTTATTTTATAATGTCTTAGAGCAAAACACATTCACAAATAAAGAGTCCATAATGTACTGTAAAGATCACCAAATTGTAAACATCTACAAATATGTATGTATATATATTCAGAAATTTAGATTACTTTGTTCTGTACTATATTAAAAACTAAAATTTATTTGTTTGTAAGCTTAAAATAGATTCTTATTGACCATATATTATTAAAAATGCATTTATAAATAAAATACAGAACTGGGAATGGTTATTTGTGGTTTAGCCTAGAGACAAATAAATTCGGGTTGAGTTGTTTTTCGACTTAAATCACCTCTCCTGGAACAAATTACCAACAAAAAGGTGAGGTGTACCTGTAGATAGAGGAAGATTGAGAAAGATTTCTAGACTTAAGAAATTCTGCTGCTTTTATCTCAGTAAACATATAAAGTGATCATATCTGGATTTCTTATCAGACCCCAAAATTCAGGTGATTAATTTTGCAACTATAATTGTAGCCTATTAATGAACTATTTGAAAAATCTGTGTGATCAAGTAATTTCGGGTAGATTAAAAATGAGAAACTATAACTTTTATTTTAGGATTTGACAATTTCAGTTAAGGCTGGCAAAAAGCTCTTTCAGTAAGCAAACGGAAAAATAGATTATATCTCAGAACAACCTATCAAAATAAATATCTTATCTAATGACGTATTGGATGTACTTAAAAAAAAGAAATTCAAATCTGTGTATTTTTTGATTCTTCTTGAATTTATCTACCTTCTGAATGCAAAAATGAGGCCTCCTCACCTTTAGTCAATATTTAGCTTTTACGATTCTTTTTTTAGTGGTTCTTAAGTTTTCCCTATTGAAATTAGGGCTTTTTTTTTTTAAATTACATCTGTCACCTACCATGATTTGTTAACATGAAGTATACCATGAAAGATGAAAGAAAAAGAAATCTAAGACCTCTTTCAAATTATTATTTTTTTATTATTTATCACCTGTTGATTAAAATCCCTGATGATAAAAAAAAACTACTTTAGGTGTTTCTACAGAAACTTACCTGTCCAAGAATTACTCATTTCATTTAAAAATTCTTTTAATATTATTATCAATTAAGCACTCTTTCTACAGAAACTTACCTGTCCAAGAATTAATCATTTCATTTAAAAATTCTTTTAATATTATTATCAATTAAGCACTCTTTCTACAGAAACCTACCTGTCCAAGAATTAATCATTTCATTTAAAAATTCTTTTAATATTATTATCAATTAAGCACTCTTTCTACAGAAACCTACCTGTCCAAGAATTACTCATTTCATTTAAAAATTCTTTTAATGTTATTATCAATTAAGCACTCCAGATGATTTTTCATTAATTTTCTAAATTTTAAGGCGCTAGTTTGCTATATAAGTTGACCCCCTCTTTACAATCCAAAAGGAATTTGTCCATGACATGTGATAAAGCCTATTTTTAACTTACCTTTTCCCTATGCATTAAAACAATGTTGTGATAAAAACAACAAAGATGAAGACAAGTATCAAATAAAAGTGTTTAATTGATAACAGACAGAATTTCTTAATTACCTTTTCCTATTATTATTAATTTCGTTGTGTAGTAAAAGTTCCCCCACCTGGCCAGTACAAGGGTCTTGTGCTCTCTGCAAAATCTATGATATACATTCCCTTCCCTACATCTCAATTTTCATAAAGGTAGTATTCATAAAAAATACAAATTTTATTGTAATCTAATTATCCACAATAATGGATCATATACAATATCGATGAACAATTCAATTAGAAAAATTGAAAATAAATACAATGTATCTAAATACAAATTAGAGACCTGTCATAATAGATCATCCCAGCCTATGTACAATAATGGATCATATGCAATATAGGTGATCAATTCAACTAGAAAAATTGAAAATAAATACAATATATCTAAATACAAATTAGAGACCTGTCATAATAGATCATCCCAGCCTATGTACAATAATGGATCATATACAATATAGGTGAACAATTCAACTAGAAAAATCGGAAATAAATACAATGTATCTAAATACAAATTAGAGACCCGTCATAATAGATCATTCCAGCCTATGTACAATAATGGATCATATTCAATATAGGTGAACAATTCAACTAGAAAAATCGGAAATAAATACAATGTATCTAAATACAAATTAGAGACCTGTCATAATAGATTATTCCAGCCTATGTACAATAATGGATCATATGCAATATAGGTGAACAATTCAACTAGAAAAATTGAAAATAAATACAATGTATCTAAATATAAATTAGAGACCTGTCATAATGGATCATCCCAGCCTATGTACAATAATGGATCATATACAATATAGGTGAACAATTCAACTAGAAAAATTGAAAATAAATACAATGTATCTAAATACAAATTAGAGACCCGTCATAATAGATCATTCCAGCCTATGTACAATAATGGATCATATGCAATATAGGTTAACAATTCAATTAGAAAAATTGAAAATAAATACGATGTATCTAAATACAAATTAGAGACCTGTCATAATGGATTATTCCAGCCTATGTACAATAATGGATCATATACAATATAGGTGAACAATTCAACTAGAAAAATCGAAAATAAATACAATGTATCTAAATACAAATTAGAGACCCGTCATCATAGATCATTCTAGTCTATGTATAATAGTGGATCATATGCAATATAGGTGAGCAATTCAACAAGAACAATTGAAAATAAATACGATGTATCTAAATACAAATTAGAGTCAGTCAGTTAAGTGCCATACATGATACACGCTTTGGGCGATCATGTCTCAAAAGAGACATGACTGACTGGGCAGAAGATTATCCCGCAGTAGGTTGCCATTGCTTTCTGCAGTAGACTGGTTACCGACTAAGGCTATAGAACCCAATCTGTCCTGCTATTTAACCCATAACTGAAAGGAATAAACAGATTAATACCTTTCCCAAGGGTATTTGCGTGTAAGTGAATACAATGGATTCAACTGGAATTCGAACTCGGCTCCCTGGCTTCTCGTTCCGAGCCAATATTCACTGTACCACAATGCACATCCGCACATTAGAGACATGTCCTAATAGATCAGTCCAGCCTATGTACAATAATGAATCAGATGCAATATAGATGAAAAATTCAACAAGAAAAATTAAAAATAAATACAATGTATCTAAATACAAATTAGAGATACATCTTAATGGATCATTCCATCTTAAATAAAGCAACTGTTTTGCGGAAATTTTTTAACAAATTTGAGTTGTTTTTTTTTTGAGATTTAAAAAGTTGGACAATTTTAACACATGCAACATTATGAATTAAACAAAATAGTGAATTTTATATAGTGTTTTTTTTTAAATTTAGCATGAACAAAACAAGTTTACAGATTGAGACAAAAAAAGAGGGGGAACAGACACCTGAAAATGATGTCAAAGTCGCAAAATATTTTTCACCCTTTAATAGCCAGTCATGCTTAGTTTAATTTGCAGTTTATAAAATTTGAGTTAAAAAAAAAAGTAAGTGTTGATAAGATAGTTAGGGCCACAAATCACAGCCTGGGACTCCCAATAGGCCTGCCCCTTCTCTCAGTTGGGAGGTGACCTCGTTATAATAACTTGTTGTTTGACGGTCGAGGTAATACACTCTGCCTCAAGTCTCAGCTAGGGGCCTCAAGAGGCAAGTGTTTTGTACCAGAAGATTCAAATAGACCAGATGCTACACAATTAGAGAGAGAAAAAAAAATGTAATTGTCATCATGACAAAATGAAAAATCTTGACAAGATGAGAGAAATTTGCATGAGTATGGTCTTTTTTGAAATTCATATATTTTAGGGCTTTCTGGAATTTGGTCCATCCAAGTTTGAATTCCAGCTGAATTCATTGCATTCACTTACGCGCAAATACCCTTGGGAAAGGTATTAACCCGTCTATTCCTTCCAGTTATGGGTTAAATAACAGGACAGATTGGGTTCTATAGCCTTGGCTGGCAACCAGTCTACCGCAGAAAGCAATGGCAACCTACTGCAGGATAATAATCTTCTGCCCAGTCATTCATGTCTCTCTCGAGACATGATCGCCCAAAGCGTGTATCACGTATGGCACTTAACTGACTGATTTGTTCCTTCCTTTTGATATCATTCCCAGAACCCTAATAACAACAGGTAATGTTGTCTTATACAGATGCCACATTTGACAGATTTCTCTCGCTAGATATTTTATGTATGGAGAGAAGCAAGACGGTTTTTTTTTAATTCACATATTTTAGGACTGCTACAACTGCTGTTATTATTTTTACCTTTATTTTTTGGGCTTATATAAGGGAAGTAATTTACAATAAATTTACATTGCCAATTGACCCCCATTTTTTCATAAAAAACTGAAATAAATTAACCAATAATATTAAAAAAAGAAAAAAAAAAAAGAAGCCTTTTATAAGCTTTTCTATTGAGAACATCAAAAGACTTCTAAAGGCTTAACCAGTGAAAAGGTTTGTAAATTGTACCCCACCAATCTTTTAAAATTTAGAAAACAAAAAAAAAATTATTTTTTTGTTATTTATAATTCCAAGTGCTTCATTCATAGTAATATGATGAAAAAAAAAAAAATTATTTATGTGAAAAGTGCATTCTGGGGGACTGTTTTTCATACAAAAAAAAAAAAAAGCACTCAAAAAAATTCCCCAACCAATAATAATTATAAAAAAAATATTTAAGCCTTTTAAGCTTTTCCATTGAAAAGATCCAAAGATTTCTAAAGGCTTACTTAGGGGAATAATTCGGGTCTCTGTGACAACAAATATGTCAGAACTAGAAGCCATTGGCAGAAACAATGTCATTGCACAAAATTACAAAAATATTTTTTTTTTTGATGAAGGTTTCTGTTTAAAAATTTCACTTTCTTAGTATAATTCTATTCTAGCTTTGTATTAAACTTCTAACTCTTCAGTAAAATCTATTTTAATAATAACTGATAAAAAAAAAAAAAAATTAAACTGTCCAGTCGAAGAAAATGTTTTGGTCTCAAAATCAAAAGAGGGACAATGTGAAAGTTAACACGTATATATTTCATTTCTATCCCTGACAAACAATCTTTTTTTTTTGTCTGTTTATTGCTTGGAACAAGGCAAAAAAAATATTACTCTAAAAGTAAGATGGCTGTGAAGTTAATGATTTTTCCCTGAATGTATATTTGAGCTTTTTTTTTTGTTGTTGTTATTATTATTTACAGACAGGCAGGCAGGCAGGCAGGCAGACAGACAGACAGACAACTCGTACTCTTTATAAGAAGAGGACTACAATTTATCTACTATGAAGAGAGGATTATATGAAAAAAAAATAAAAAATCATTTTATGAGACTAAAGAGCAATTGTTATCTGACTTGGTTGACAACAACTAATGGCTGAACGAATTCTGAAATTTTTCCTAATTGTTGTATTTTTGAAGAAAAAAAAGAAAAAAAAGAAAAAGGAAAAAAAATATATTTGTCATTCTGTTTACCCAAGAAATGGGATTAGTTTTATGATGATGATTTCCAGCCAATTTATGACCCCTACCCCTGACCCAAACTTTATACCTTCTCCAAACAAAAAATTCCTGATAGGCCATTATTTGACATTTGTGAGATGCAACATTTGTTTTTAAGCCATCTCTTCATATCGAAACAATTTTGTTTAGTTTTCATTGTCATTCAAGTATTAAACTAATCTTTTTTTCTTTATCTTTTCAAAAGTGTAATATTCAAATTTATTGAGACAAATATCCTTATTCTTGGATAAAACAGTGATCAAAATAACAAAGACCAGGATACACAGTAATGACAAGTATCAGAACTTTAGACAAAACTTGCAAATGTCAACGTGCATATGAGCTAAAACTTTTTTTTTTTAATCATATCACCCCGAGCAAGGTGTTAACGCCACTGATGCGCAGGGGGCTATGTAAGAGTGAAAAGATTGGAAAAAAGAAAGCCGGAAACCACATCCTAGACAGGGAACAAGGGATGAGCCTTTTCACTTGTTCAGTAGACGTGGGTGGAGTGTGAACCGGGCAATAGTTTAGTCTATCTACTCCAATTGAAAAAAGAAAAAAAAAAAAAAAAAAGAAAAGAGTGAAAAGATTGGAAAAGAGAAAACCGGAAACCACATCCTAAGCAGGGAACAAGGGATGAGCCTCTTCACCTGTTTAATAGACGTGGGTGGAGTGTGAACCAGGCAATAGTTTAGTCTATCTACTCCAAATTATAATTATAAAAATGTGCACCAACTTTCCTTCATGTTTAAAATTCCAGGAATTGTCTGTATTATTCATGCTAGTATCCTCATCTTTGTTATTTTGATCACTACAATTTGAAGAGTAAGTTCTTCACTAAATTCTTATTCTACAAATTAAACTGGAGGCTGGGTACAAGATTTTATTATGACTTCCAAAACATACATTCAAAAAGTATATATTTTATATATACTGGTATGCAAAACATTTGGGTTACCTTGTTAAATTATTTAACAAAAAAGCTAATGACTTGCCAAGACACCTTTTGCTTGTGTTAATAAGATTAAACAATTCCTACTTGAAAATGTACATATTGCCATTTCAGATCTTTCATTGGCCCAAAAGTTTTGCATGGCCCTTCTTCAGCTTCCAGCTGCTTGAAACAGTATATCTTCTTTTCCATGACATCTATAGAAAACACAAAATTTTTCAATTTTGAAGGTCCACAGGCATGACTGATAAAAGCATACTACTAAATACTCTTCATAAAATAAAGGTATTTGATCAGAAATTAATTAAAATCAACCTTTTTCTTCACTTTTACAAAAATTCACAATGTGTGAAATCCTGGTTTTCCCACATAGAAAAAGGATTGACCATATAGTCATGAAACCAGATTTCACAAGTAGGTGTTAAAATGATTTTTGACCAATGGGAGCGACTTGTAAGACACCTACTTGCAAAGCTGGTTTTTGATTTTTAAGCAGACTGTCAATCCTTTTTCTATTTGGGAAAACCAGGATTTCATTGTGAATTTTTGTAAAAGTGAAGAAGAAGGTTGATTTTAATTAATTTCTGATCCACAGTATAATATATAATAATTTTATGTAGTTGACTCAAGACATTTGCATGCCAGGGAACAAACACACACAGGTTAGCAACTAAGTTCCTGCTGTTTTTTAAATTTTTAAATCTATTTTTTCCTTGAGAAATCTATTTTTGAATTATTTTTGAATCTTTTTTTTTTTCCAGTTAATTTCAGTTAAATTTTGTTTATTTTTAATTCATTAAAATGAAGTGTCAAGTTCAGAAAAATGAGCATTTTCAACACCTCCCCCTTTTTGCTTTTAATCAACGTTTTGAAGCCACGCTGTGTATAGAGAGGATGCTATAACTGAAAGAACTAATTGTGATTGGTAGTCTCCTAATTTGGCACCAACGGATTTCCACCTCTTTTGATCTCTTTCGATGTGTGGACTTTTGTTCAGTACTGATGCAGGATTGAGAGCTTGGTTGGATCAATTTTTCGAGTCGAAATTGGGCGATTTCTACCAACATGGTATTGAAAATTTTGTTTAATATTGGAAAGAAGTCATAAACAACAAGGGTGAATACATTATTAAATAATTAGTTTTCATTAAACCTTTTTAAAAAATTGAATTTTAAAAAACAGCAGGTAATTAATTGCCAACCCAATATCTATATTAGTTGGCAATTCAGACAATTTTATATAATTCATGTACTGAAAAGAAAAATAAGATCATATGAAAAATTACATAAAAAATTTACCACAGCACCTTGTCTATCAATTTTAACAAAACTTGTAAAAAAGAGGGTTTGCTGCCAAAATACACACACACAAATATACACACACACACACACACACATATATATAATATAAGAAAAATGAAGGCAGACATGTTAATTCATGGTAAATCGGAAGTATAGGCCTATTTCAGGCAAACCATCATCAACTCCTGTCTTTATTTTACAAAGGATTTTACATGAATCCTTTGTATCCTTTGTAAAATAAAGATGGAAGCTGAATACATTATTGAATAAGTAGCTATTTCCATTAAACTTTTTAAAAGATTGAATTTTAAAGAACAGCAGGCAATTAATTGCCAACCCAATATATATATTAGTTGGAAACAAAGACCCCACACAACTACATATATCATTGTTAATAAAAGTTTGTCTCTGACTTTATATGTGTGTGTGTGTTATTGTTGACCATGAGGTTAGCAGTTTTAAATTTTTTAAAGTAGATAATTTCATTTTCTTGTTTGTGTTGACTAGAACTGTATATTTCTTTATAATGTTTCTAAAGGAAAATTAAATTAATTATCTACTATAAAAATTTGGAAACTGCTATCTACCTCATTATAAACTTATCTACATGATCCAACTTATAAAGAGTTAATACATGCACACACGTTTCATTACAAATGGCAGACCAGGTGCTGCGGTAAAGTTTTTTTATATCATTTTTCACAATTTTTTTCTTTTTAGTAGACAAATTATATAAAAATTTTCTGAATGTTTTTATTTATCCAAGCACATTTGGCTATACTTTTAGCCATTATCAAGGATGAATTTTATTTTATTCAGACAATTTTATATAATTCATGTACTGAAAAGAAAAATTATAAGATCATATGAAAAATTACATAAAAAAAAATTAACCACAGCATCAATTTTTAAAAAACTTGTAAAAAAGAGGGTTTACTGCTAAAATACACCCTTGGCCAGATGTGACACATGGTCATTTTATAGTTGGTATTCCCGGCCATATAGCCGGGCCAAAAAATGTCTGTCTATTTTTCCCCATGACTGGGTCTGTGCTCTCTGCTCGAAAGCAGAGAGCTGACAGTGTCAGAGAGCAGTCAGGCGAATGCCTAAGACCATTCCCAATACACACTGCTAAAATACACACACACGCACACATATATATATATATATATATATATATATATATATATATATTTATATATTTAGTGTATCAAAGCAGCAGATAATTTTCAAAACATATACTGTTAAATATAAGAAACCATGAATGTCTTATGTTTAATCATGAGCCATTCTAAGCATCGTATTTTGGATTTAATTTCAGGTGAAAATAAAGACAAAAATTCTCCAACATTTGGATAATTTTTTATTAAGTTGGTTCTAAGCTTCCGGCTCACATGAGACATCTTCAGAGAGGTTACAAGGACGTTAGCATTACAAATTTATGAATTTATTTTTGGTAACTGTTATCATTGCTTAGCAAAGTTTTATGTCAACACAAGACAAAATCATCGCTGATGGTGGATGTTTTTATGTTAACATCCTTGTAACCTCTCTGAAAATGGCTCATGTGAGCTGAAAGCTAACAACCAGCTTAATAAAAAAATTATCCAAATGTTGGAGAATTTTTCTCTTTATTTTCACCTGAAATTAAAGCCAAAATATGATGTTTAGAACGGCTCATGATTAAACATAATAGACATTTATTGTCTCTTATATTTAACAGTATATGTTTAGAAAATATTTGTGTATTTGGCAGAAAATTGCAAACATTGTCTGCTTATTTTTAATAAAATCCGTTCATACTCATGGATAATCTTTCACGTATTATAATCAAAAGATGTCAAAAATGAGCTGTAATGTTGACAGATGCTATTATCATTCATTTTTCAAAGTACCCAAGTACTTTCAGTCTTTTTCAGAGATCATCTTCAGGGGTGTGAGTTATGGTAACAAAAAATAACCATGAAACTGTTGCTAAAAATAACTGTAAATTTTTTTTTCTGTTTCACATTTCTGACATCTTTCATTTATAATACACAAAAGATTATCCATGAGTATGAATGGATTTTATTAAAAATAAGCAGACACAATGTCTGCAATTTACTTAATCTGACACACACACACACACATATATATATATATATATATATAAAAACAAACACTATTCTTCATATTTTCTGTTAACCAGCTACTACAGAAACAACTTAATTTTCCACTGCTCAAGTCCACAAACTTTACTGGTAAACTACTTTAACTTTTTAAACATGTCTAATCATTCTAGGAAGTTGGTCCAAAACTTTTGCCTGCCATAAGAAAAACATTTGTCATTGCAAAATAATGATTTAATGTAACAAAAATGAAGAAAAAGTAACGAGTGTCAATTTTTTTTCCCCTCCATTTTTGTTATATTTTCCAGTTCCCAATTTATAATAAATAATATTTTATTATTAATATCTAAGTACCTCCACTAATTCGGTATACATAAGGGTTTAAAATTAATTTTCAGAACATTAAAAAGCTTTTATTTTAGCTTTAATTGAATACTAAAGAATTTAAAATTTACTATTTCCAGTAAGTAAATGGGACAGGCTAGCCTCCCAGAGAGTAAAATACTACGCCTCCTTGGCCTTACACTCTCGGCGGACCTCAAATGGAATGACTATATTGAATCCATTGCCAAATCTGCTGCTATGAAAGTGGGCTCCCTGTGCAGGGCCCGGAAATTTTTCCCACCTGAATCTATTCTGCACATATACAAATCTACCATCCGCCCGTGTATTGAATATTGCTGCCATATCTGGTCGGGTGCCCCTGCTGCTCTCCTTGGGCTTCTTGACAAAATACAAAGGAGGATCTGTAACGTGGTTGATACTGACTTGGCAGACCGGCTGCAGCCGCTCTCACACCGGCGTGATGTGGCTTCCCTGTGCCTCTTCTACAAGTACTTTCATGGCTTCTGCTCCGATGAGCTTAGATCACTGGTGCCGCCTAAGCACGAATTTACACGAGATACTAGATTAGCAACTAGGTCCCACCCTTTTACAGTTAAACAAATAAGATGTAACCGTAAATTCTACTCCAACAGCTTCTTTTCTCGCGCTTCCCGCCTGTGGAACTCCCTTCCACAAGTCTGCTTTCCCGACAGTTACAATCTCCAGGTGTTTAAATGTAGGGTCAATAGACACCTCCTATCACACTAACTCCCAACTATTCTCACAACACTCTCATCTACCCAACCCTCATTCTCGGTATCCTTACCCGCCTATCACCCACCCTCTGTCATTTCCTATATTTAATCAGCCTTTCTCTACTCTACGTAGCCCCCTGCACAGTAGTGGCAGTGATATGCCTTGCTCGGGGTGAAACGCTTATAAAAAAAAAAAAAAGTAAAATACTCTATGGTGTCTTTCAAACAGAAATTATGTTAATCAGAATCAAATATTTTTTTAAAATTTCAAATGTTCTAAAACGAAAGTAAAAAAGTCATTAAATATTAAACAAATATTTTGATCCTTCCTCTTAACCCTCTAGGGCCATTCGTATCATATTTGATACAGTATTTCCCTATAAGGAAACATTTGGTATTTCCCTATAAGGAAACATTTGGTATTCATTGACTGAGCAGTCAGTACTGCTTTCATTTGAAATTTATAAAATATTTCTCTTCAAAAATTTTTCAGGAAAATATTTCTTTCAAGGCTTGTTTTCATACTGTATCAAATATGATGCGAATGGCCCTAGAGGGTTAAGTAGTAATTAGTGGGGGATCTGTTTATGACTTCATAACAATATAGAACTGATCCCCCACTTTATGACAAGTAGAAGCCTTAATCATATTATATTATTAAGTATTTATTAGTGGGGGATCTGTTTATTACTTCATAACAATATAGAACTGATCCCCCACTTTATGACAAGTAGAAGCCTTAATCATATTATATTATTAACCCTCTAGGGCCATTCGTATCATATTTGATACAGTATGAAAACAAGCCTTGAAAGAAATATTTTCCTGAAAAATTTTTTAAGAGAAATATTTTATAAATTTCAAATGAAAGCAGTACTGACTGCTCAGTCAATGAATACCAAATGTTTCCTTATAGGGAAATACCAAATGTTTCCTTATAGGGAAATACTGTATCAAATATGATACGAATGGCCCTAGAGGGTTAATAATAACACAGATTTTGATGATAAAATATATTTTCATTAAATTTGGAACATGTTTTCAGTATACTGAGTTTCAGCGATTTCGTGGAGGTACCGATTATTATCTTACAATAAATAATATTTTATTATTATTTTATAAGTAATATTTCCTTTTTATATTTACACGTCTTCTGGCTTTGTTTTAATATATTTGAATATATTATTAGGGTACATACTTTTAAAAATGTCACTTTTTTAGAATCATCATTCCACAAATTAGTCAGACAAATATTCTCATCTTTGTTACTTTTATAAACCAGATTTGTTTTTTATAAACCAGATTTGTTTTTTAAGTTTTGAAGACAACAAAAAAGATCAGTCAGTTAAGTGCCATATGTGAAACGCGCTTGGGCGATCATGTCTCTAAAGAGACATGACTGACTGGGCAGAAGATTTTCTATCATGTTCTTTAAACTATAGCTGAAGGTAGAAGAGACAGATTGTATTAATAAGTAGTAATTAGTGGGGGATCAGTTTATTACTTAATATCAATAGCAAACTGATCCCCCACTTTATGCCCAGTAGAAGTCTTTATCATGTTTCCAACTATTTCAGTCAGTCAGTTAAGTGCCATACGTGAAACACGCTTGGGCGATCATGTCTCAAAAGAGACATGACTGACTGAGCAAAAGATTATCCCGCAGTAGGTTGCCATTGCTTTTTGAGGTAGACTGGTTGCCAGCCAAGGCTATAGAACCCAATCTGTCCTGTTATTTAACCCATAACTGGAAGGAAGAAACAGATTAATACCTTTCCCAAGGCTATTTGCGCGTAAGTGCATGCAATGAATTCAACTGGAATTCGAACTCGGCTCCCCGATTTCTCATTCCGAGCTGATATCCACTGCACCACAACACACGAAAAAAAAAAGATAATATGCTCAAAAACTACTAAATAAAACATTCACCTAAAGAAACTAGATGAGGATATAACTTCAGATAATTTATGGAGTAATGACAATACTCAAAGTTCAACCAAAACAGGGAAAGATATAGACGGTTCAAAACAAAAAAAGATACTTGTTGAAATGATTTGTGAGCTAACTGTTTTCTAACTTCTTTGATTAGCAAAACAATAATTGATGGTTGCAGTTTAATATTTGATCTCTACAAGAAGACTGAGGTAATGTAAATACCAAATCTTTCCTTTTATAAGTTGGTGAAACATTCGCTCTTCTGATAACTTGTATGCATAAACATCCTTCTTACATATAATTGGTATAACAAAGACAAACAAACACATCATTGTTTTTATTTTATTAAATACTAAAGTTTTTCAAAAAATAAAGTAAAGAAGTCTTATAAAAGACTTATAAAAGTCTTATAAAAGACTTATAAAAGTCTTATAAAAGTAATAGTCGGGAGTTAGGGAGTGAAGTATCAAACTTTTACCTGACGTTATGTTTCTTAGACCACATTTGGTTTGGAGCTCTCTTTCACCATTCATTATCTGACCGATTCACCCCTTTTGTGTCCATTAGACTACATCTGATTTGGAAAGCTCTCTGTTGTTATCCAGAAGACTGTGTTTCCTATAGTCTCCAAACAATATTTTATCGACAAATCTTGTTCATTATAAAACAAGAGGATTATAATGATTATCAGAGTAAAAAAAAAATTTTTTTAAATAAAAATTTCTTAATAATTTCAACCCAAACAAGGCAATAAAGCCACTAAAATGCAAAGGGTTACTTGGAAAAAATATAAGGAAACGAAAAATCATTAATGAGAGAAAACAATAAAAGAACAGTAATTGAAAAGACAGAAGATAATAATTGACATTGTATTTAAATTTTTGAAGATTAAAAAAAGCAAGAAGCCAGAAGAGAGTTCCACAAGCGAAAGAAGAAACTGTTAGCATAGGACTTATAAGAATATGAGAAGAAAACATAATTAAGGCGAGAGAACAATAAAAGAAGAGGAGTGAAGAACGATTGACATTGCATTTAAATTTCTGAAGATCAAAGTTGACTGGAAAGCAAGACACTGGAAGAGACTTCTGCATGCAAGAGAAGAAACTGTTAGCATAGGACTTATAATAATATGAGAAGAAGAAAACATAATTAAGGAGAGAGAACAATAAAGGAAGAGGAATCAAGAAGACATTAAATAACAATTGACATTGCCTTGAAATTTTTGAAGATCAAAGTTGAGTGGAAATCAAGAAGCCGAATGAGAGTTCCACAAGCGAGAGAAGAAACTGTCATCATAGAACTTATAATAATATGAGAAGAAGAAAACATAATTAAGGAGAGAGAACAATAAAAAAGAGGAATGAAGAACAATTGACATTGCATTTAAATTTCTGAAGATCAAAGTTGACTGGAAAGCAAGACACTGGAAGAGACTTCTGCATGCAAGAGAAGAAACTGTTAGCATAGGACTTATAATAATATGAGAAGAAGAAAACATAATTAAGGAGAGAGAACAATAAAAGAAGAGGAATCAAGAAGACAGTAAATAACGATTGACATTGCATTGAAATTTTTGAAGATCAAAGTTGAGTGGAAAGCAAGAAGCCGGAAGAGAGTTCCATAAGCGAGAGAAGAAACTGTTAGCATAGGACTTATAATATGAGGAGAAGAAAATATAATTAAGGAGAGAGAACAATAAAAGAAGAGGAATCAAGAACAATTGACATTGCATTTAAATTTCTGAAGATCAAAGTTGACTGGAAAGCAAGACACTGGAAGAGACTTCTGCATGCAAGTGAAGAAACTGTTAGCATAAAACTTCAGGTTATATCTAGCAATTTGATTGATTGATTGAGTGAGTCAATTTTTATGGTTTATCAACCCTTTGCAGATTATTTAAAGTCAGGATATATTTTTAGATTGTAAGAATTTTTTTGTCTATATTTCTGAGATGAGGCAGCACTTACACTATTTACATTATTCGGACTATTGTTCTCATCTTTGTTACCATTTGTACGACATTTCGGCCGTTGTATGCTCCGGCCTATTTCAGGTGCTAGGAATTTCAAACCGAACCCTTTATTACAATCACTGGGGTATAGGATCTTCATTCCTTGCATAGAGCCATTTTGGTAGTCATGAGTTATCTCCCACTAACTCTGTAAGTTACTTGTTCACCACTGCTGCATTGAACTCACAACTCTTTGGGTCAAGTCACAAGAACTAACCAATGTCTATATCCACTGGGCCATGTGTCCTTAAGGTCCAAATGATGTAAACAGTGTAAGATTTATTTTTTTTAACTAATGGTTTTAGTGATACAAGTATTACTAATTAACTCATAGCTGGGCGGAGAAGTGGGAGATTCACACCTTTTCCCCCAAGAGTATTTGCACATTAGCGAATATAACAAAACCAATGGAAATTCGAATTCAACTCTCTGATCAATAATCCTGAGCTATTATCCATTACACCACCTGAACTTCCAAGCAGTCACCCATCTAGATACTGACCAGGTTTAACATTACTTAACTCTAATTTCCAATCCCAAACCATTATATCACCCACACATCGAAGCTTACAGCACCTGGTATTCCTAAGTAGTTACCCATCTAGGTACTGACCAGGCTTAACATTACTTAACTCTAATTTCCAATCCCAAGCCATTATCCATTACATCACCTCCACATCCAAGCTTACAGCACCTGGTATTCCCAAACAGTCACCCATCTAGATACTGACCAGGTTTAACATTACTTAACTCTAATTTCCAATCCCAAACCATTATATCACCCACACATCGAAGCTTACAGCACCTGGTATTCCTAAGTAGTTACCCATCTAGGTACTGACCAGGCTTAACATTACTTAACTCTAATTTCCAATCCCAAGCCATAATCCATTACATCACCTACACATCCAAGCTTACAGCACCTGGTATTCCCATGCAGTCATCCATTTAGGTACTGTAGGCTTAACGATACTTACAACTCAATTTCCAATTGCAGCCATTATTCATTACATCACCTACACATCCGCACAGCACCTGGTATTCCCTAAGCAGTCACCCATCTAGGTACTGACCAGAGAACCAACATTCACTTAACTCAATTTCCAATTCCAAGCCATTATCCATTACATCACTACATACAATACAGCACCTGGTGACTACTAGCGGTCACCCATCCTAGGTACTGACCAAGGCAACATTACTTAACTCAATTTCCAAACAATCCCAAGCCATTATCCATTACATCACCTACATCCAAGCACAGCACCTGGTATTATTCCCAAACAGTCACCCATCTAGGTACTGACCAGGCTTAACATTACTTAACTCTAATTTCCAATCCCAAGCCATTATCCATTACATCACCTACACATCAAGCTTACAGCACCTGGTATTCCCAAGCAGTCACCCATCCTAGGTACTGACCAGGCTTAACATTACTTGCTCAATTTCCAATTCCATGCATTATCCATTACATCACCTACCCATCTAAGCTTACAGCACCTGGTATTCTAATGGTCACCCATCTAGGTACTGACCAGGCTTAACAGTGCTGCTCCAATTTCCAATTCCAAGCCATTATTCATTACATCACCTACACATCATGCTTACAGCACCTGGTATTCTAAGCAGTCACCCATCTAGGTACTGACCAGGCTTAACGTTACTTAACTCCAATTTCCAATTCCAAGCCATTATCCATTACATCACCTACACATCTAAGCTTACAGCACCCTACATTCTAAGCGGTCACCCATCTAGGTACTGACCAGGCTTAACATTACTTAACTCCAATTTCCAATCCCAAGCCATTATCCATTACATCACCTACATCAGCTTTGGCACCTGGTATTCCCAAGCAGTCACACTCTAGGTACTGACCAGGCTTAACATTACTTAACTCTGTTCAATCCCAAGCCATTATCCATTACATCACTACACATCCAGCTTACAGCACCTGGTATTTTTGTGATCACCCATCTAGGTACTGACCAGGCTTAACATTACTTAACTCCAATTTCCAATTCCAAGCCATTATCCATTACATCACCTACACATCCAAGCTTACCTTTTACAAGCATTCCCAAGCAGTCACCCATCTAGGTACGCACTGACCAGGCTTAACATTACTTAACTCCAATTTCCAATTCCAAGCCATTATCCATTACATCACCTACACATCAAGCTTACAGCACCTGGTATTCCCAAGCAGTCACCCATCTAGGTACTGACCAGAAGCAACAGTACTTAACTCCAATTTCCAATTCCAAGCCATGCTCCAGGCCCATCACCTACATCCAAGCTTACAGCACCTGGTATTCCAACAGTCACCCATCCTAGGTACTGACCAGGCTTAACATTACTTAACTCCAATTTCCAATTCCAAGCCATTATCCATTACATCCTACATCCAAACTTACAACTGCCTGGTATTCCCAAACAGTCACCCATCTAGGTACTGACCAGGCTCAAAGTTGCTTAAGAAGGAAATTACTGAAAAGTAATTGACACTCACCTAAAGCGAGCTGAATATAAAATGCTCCTCTTACCAAAAACAATTCCACCGAACTTCTCTACGGCATCTGACTTCATTGAACTTTTATCCTTTTGAATTTATATTTTAATTGGTGTCATCAGGAGAGAATGTGCACCGTTTCAGGGAATGTTCATAAGAAAACCGGTGTTTCAATATGATGTGGCCATAAGCTATCTAGCAATTCTGTAAAATGATGAGACCTAGCATCCAACTGAGTACTGCACTTAAATTCCTGTTTTATTTGTTTAGCAATAAGTAAACAGTCGAATAGACTAATAAAGAAATTAGGCTAAGAGAACAACAATTCTAAATTCAAAACCATAAAGGCGGCAATGGGAAATTATTCCACTATCTCTCCTAAGAAGTCATAGCATTTCACAACCCATTTACACATAACATTGAATTTGTTGCACATATAGTCTCAAATAGGTTTTAAAGAAAATCAATCTGCCGAGTTCGAATTCCAGTTGAATTCATTGCATTCACTTACGCACAGATACCCTTGGGAAAGGTATTAGTCCATCTCTTCCTTCCAGTTATGGGTTAAATAACAGGACAGATTGAGTCCTATAGCCTTGGCTGGTAACCAGTCTACCACAGAAAGCAATGGCAACCTACTGCGAGATAATCTTCTGCCCAGTCAGTCAAGTCTTTTTCGGGACATGATCGCTCAAGCGTGTATCATGTATGGCACGTAACTGACTGACTGAATATAATAGTTGAAAACAAAGGTTTCTAATGGTCATAAAGTGGGGGGTTAGTTTTATATTGTTATGAAGTAATAAAATGATCCCCCACTTATTACTACTAATATAATACATTTCTTTACCTCTAGCTATGAGTCAAATAACAGGACAGATTGGGTTCTATAGTCTTGTAGTCTTGGCTGGCAACCAGTCTACCATAGAAAGCAATGGCAACCTACTGTGAGATAATCTTCTGCCCAGTCAGTCATGTCTCTTCCGAGACATGATCACCCAACCGTATTTCATGTATGGCACTTAACTGACTGAATCTACAATGAGCCATGAACACTTAAATCCTGAAGAGACAAGGCATTTAAAAAAATGAGATAGTGAAATGCAGCCATCACTTCTTCTCCAAGAATTTCTTTTCTTGCACTTCCCTTCGGTAGAACTCCCTTCAATTTCACTGCTTCATCAATAACTACCATCTTCAAAAATTTAAATGCAATGTCAACAGCCATTTTATCTTCTTGAACCCTAGTCCTTTCCTCATTCTTTCCTATTCCAAGTCTTCTTTCTTTACTTTCATTCCCTGTTAACCTCCTGCTTGGGAGTGAAATGAAGTAAGAAATGAATAAACAAAAATTTCCCAATCAAGGGAGATAACTAGTCATAACACAAGCTCATCATTTTAAACACAGAAATCCTGTATGACAACTTTTAATTACTGCATACAACTTGGTACTTTACATTTAAAACAAAAATGTTTCCCAAACAAGAAACTAGTTTTCATGTCAAATACAAATAAAGTTATAAATTTTTTAAAGTGCACACAAACTTTATGGACACCCTGTATAAGTCAGTCAGTTAAGTGTCATACATGATACACGCTTGGGCGATCATGTCTCGAAAGAGACATGACTGACTGGGCAGAAGTTTATCCCGAAGTAGGTTGCCATTGCTTTCTGCGGTAGACTGGTTGCCGACCAAGGCTATAGAACCCAATCTGTCCTGTTATTTGACTCATAGCTAGAAAGGAAAGATATTATATTATAATGTAGTAATAAGTGGGGGATCAGTTTATTACTTTATAACAATATAAAACTGATCGCCCACTTTATGCCCAGTAGAAGCCTTAATCATATGTTCAACTATTATATTCAGTCAGTCGGTTAAGTGCCATACGTGATACATGCTTGGGCGATCATGTCTCGAAAGAAACATGACTGACTGGGCAGAAGATTATCCTGCAGTAGGTTGCCATTGCTTTCTGCAGTAGACTGGTTGCCGACCAAAACTATTGAACCCAATCTGTCCTGCTATTTAACCCATAAGTGGAAGGAATAGATGGATTAATACCTTTCCCAAGGGTAATTGTGCGTAAGTGAATTCAATGAATTCAGGTGGAATTCGAACTCGGCTCCCTGATTTCTCGTTCCGCGCCGATATCCAATGCACCACAACGCACATAAATGAGCAAAACCATACTTTTCAAATCTTCAGGCCAGTAGAGTTGAGAATAAATATGCTGTTTAATAATAAAAGCACAACATCTACTCAAATATGAGCATCCATTACAAATGGCATTTAAATAATTAAAAATATGTTGGATTTAATCCGTTTCATTATATATGACATACATACATACATACACACACACATGAGCAATTGAAAATTAACTCCCCATTTTAAAATAATTACAATTTATTTATTAACTATAATTTTTATAAGCAATGAATATGAAAGAAAAGCATTTAACATAAGGTTTTATTTAAAATTCGATATGGAAACCAGATTTTGCTAACAGCTTCTCGAGGCACCCAGGAAATGTGTCAACTGATTTCACCACGAACTCTTGTGGTATGGAAGACACAACTTCTTGTATTCACCTTTCAAGTTTTTCCCAAGCCTTGGTTTG
The DNA here is from genome assembly GCA_037127315.1 of Ascarosepion bandense. Lineage (NCBI taxonomy): Eukaryota > Metazoa > Mollusca > Cephalopoda > Sepiida > Sepiidae > Ascarosepion > Ascarosepion bandense. The sequence goes on from JBBBDQ010000276.1 coordinate 6,053,483, forward strand.
GTATAATAGACTTGCTCCTTTAACTAACCCCCAAAGAAAAAAGCCACATGGTGTTAAGTCAGGACCCCTGGCTGGCCACTCATATATAAAATAGGGAGTTACTTTTCAATCACCATATATATATATATATATATATATATATATATATATATATAAAAAGTAAAGAACAGGTAGGGTGAAAAAGTGTCTTTAAGTGTTTTACAGTTGTAACCAATATGCAACAAAAGGTTAAAATCACTTCACAAGGCAATCATATTGATTATTTATTGATATAAGAGGGGGGGGGGTCCTCATTTATAATAGCAATACAGTGTCAAATGGATCCCCAACTTTTACAGAGTTATCAGAAATGAGAGGTTTTGTTTACAAATGTCACTTTTAAAACTGTGTAATTGATATTCATGTACTAACTTTTTTTTTTTTTTTTTTTTTACTCTTTTCACCCCAATCAAGGCAATAATGCCACTATGACACACGGGATTACTGGGAATGAAAGAGATTGAACAAACCTTAGAAGGAACCATAAACACAATCCTAAACAAGAAACAAAGAATAAAATTCTACACCTGTTCAAAAAGTGAAGAGGAGTGTGAACCGGATACTAAGTGAACCTATCTATTCTTAATGAGGAAAAAAAAAACAAAAAAAATAGTAAATAAGTTGAAGTAGACTTTAGAAAGAACTGGAAATCTAACCGTGAACAAGAAATAAGGGATAAACCTCTACTCCTCTTCAAAAGACCAAGGAAGAATTTGAACTGAATGACAGGCAAACCTATCTCAGTCACTTAAGTGCCATACATGATACACACGTTGGCGATCATGTCTCGAAAGAGACATGACTGACTGAGCAGAAGATTATCCCGCAGTAGGTTGCCATTGCTTTCTGTTGTAGACTGGTTGCCGACCAAGGCTATAGAACCCAACCTGTCCCATTACTTGACTCATAGCTAGAAGTATAAGAGATGTATTATCTTATTAGGTAATAATTAGTGGGGGATCAGTTTATTACTTCATAACAATAGAAAACCGATCCCCCATTTAATGACCGGTAGAAACCTTAATCATGATTCCAACTATGAAATTCAGTCAGTCAGTTAAGTGCCATACGTGATACATGCTTGGGCGATCATGTCTCGAAAAAGACATGACTGACTGGGCAGAAGATTATCCCGCAGTAGGTTGCCATTGCTTTCTGCGGTAGACTGGCTGCCGACCAAGGCTATAGAACCCAATCTGTCCTGTTATTTAACCCATAACTGGAAGGAAGAGACGGATTAATACCTTTCTCAAGGGTATTTGCGCGTAAGTGAATACAATGGATTCAACTGGAATTCGAACTCGGTTCCCCGGTTTCTTGTTCCGTGCCGATATCCACTGGACATATCCACAACGCACATCCTATCTACTCCTACTTAAATTACAAACCTAATTTTTAAAAATGAATTTGAGTTTCAGAAATAGGTTTTATTTTATTTTCAGCATGATCTCTTGATTTTTGATAAATCCTCTTCAACTGATTATGCAATTATTTTCAATATTTAGTAATTTGTGGGGGTCAGTTTATTAATAGCAAGAGAAAAATCCATGACCAATTTTAATTCCAGTAGAATCACATTAATACTACTTTACAGTGATCCCAGCTCTCCACAACTTCCTGTCCTTTGTATATCTTAATAAAGATTTTTTTGCTATCGCTTCTAATCTCTGTTCTGCCAAACATTTACAAAGGCTCATTACGTAGGTTATACACTGCTTTCCTCTGTTCTTACTTTCAATGCCCTGTGAGTATCAAATTTTCCAGCCCTCTTTCCTCATGATGTGACCTATAAATTTTAACTATCTTCCTGATGCTACCTATAAGTTTCATTTTCATTTTCTCTAAAACTGTTGCTCATGTATTCAGGCTATGGTATTCTCAGCATCCTTCTGTAGAGCCATATCGCTGTTGGATCAAGTCTCTTTTCCATCTTCGATGAGATGGTCCAAGAGTAAAGGAGTACCAATTAACAGACGAAAAATTAAATAGAATTTAACGAAATCTTTTGTATTAATTTTTTAAAAAAACAACTTTAGCAAATATTGTAAATCAAGAACGATCTGTAATTACTTAAATTTTCTTCACTGACCAGACATTCTAATAAAAAAAAAAAAAAACACGAATAGAAAAATTACTTCCAACCATCCAGAGAAAGGAGAAAAGGATTTTTCTCTAAAATGCTCATAGTCTTTTAAAAAGCTTACTTATATATATATATATATATATATGTATGTGAATGTTATTTGGTGTTGTTTTTATCCTTTATATAGAAAAATTGTATTTGACAATGTTTTGTACATTGAAATATATATCCAAATATTTTGATTAAAAAAAAAAAAAAAAGATTTCTAATATGTATTTAAAATGGTTCTTTAAGATACCAAGAAGTGGCACCACTCCCCAATACAATCTGCAACTCTTTTAACAAGAGACTTTTTTTTTTTTTTGATGTTGTGCTTTTGTTTTAAATCTTGTCCACTTATCTGATGGCCAAGAACAAAGTCATTATTCTGATAGTTGTATGTTCAAGTTCTACTATTGGTTATTTTATTGTTGTATTATGAATGTTTTCGATGTGCATCCAGAAACATGAAAGTAACTTTCTTCTTCACCAAACAGGATTATTAGAAATTATTTTGTCTAAATTTTTATGCAACCAGAAAATTTAAGAAAAATTTCACCTCTTTTTATGATGGAAGGTAAGTTTCAATCATGCAATGACTTTCTGATTTTGAAACCAAGAACGAGGGTTGACAACTATAAGAAAGGTTACGTGTTATATCTTGTAACAAAAGAAAAGAATGATTGACCAAAACACAGAGCTAAATCACAGACAAATATTTAATTTACAAAAAACATAAAATATTTACAAATATACAATTTGCATTCAAATAGAAAACATAAAGAGTTTACTACTGGAAAGTGTTACAAAGGGGGAGATAAGGAATGGGTAAAGTATCTTTAACACTTTTAGCAAGTATTCTCAGTACTGTTTTTGGAAATCCTCAAATGTGTATATAAAGAATAATTCTTTTGTTTGGTCAATGAAAGAGTCAAAAAATTAGTAGAGATTCTTTCGGCTGGACATACGAATCCTGAATCGGGCTGGAGTTGATAATATCGGCAAATCCTTTTAACAACTAACTACTCTCTTCACAAAACCTATTTTTATAGAGGCTATTTTGCATATTTCTTAAGATCTCTTGAATTCTCTAGATTTTTCTTGAACATTCTAGAATCTTCCAAACATTCTATTTCTAATTTCCCTATTTTTACAACTACTTCATGAATTAGAACTTTTTTGTAATAAGTAGAACTCAATTGAATCCCTTACGATAAATTTACAATATTTATATTGTTCAAACTGTTGTCTTGATCTTTGTGGCCACATTCCTTACATTTCGGCCATTGTATACTGTTACGAGCATGCATTTATATATGAAAAATAATAATAATGTCTAAAAAGTTGTAGTAAGGGATTCTATTGAGTCCTACTTGTTATTACAGAAAAGTTTTAATTCATGAAGTAGTCGTAAAAATAGAGAAATAAGAAATAGAATGTTTGGAAGATTGTAGAAAATTCCAGTAGATTCGAGAGAATACAAAATGTTCTAGAAATATGCAAATTAGGTGTTAGCCCCTATAAAAATAGCTTTTGGGAAGAGAGTAGTTAGTTGTTAACAGGATTTGCAGATATTATCAACTCCTCGTGGATCTGTGCATCCAGCCAAAAGAATCTCTAAGAAAAGTTGCCGACCAACTAAAACCTGAAAGAGAACCACATGGAACTAAAAGGGTAAATAGATATGTTTGACTCTTTCATTGACCAAACTAATAATTATTCCTTATATACACATTTGAGGATTTCCTAAAAGTATAGGACTTAAACTTCTTCACTACCTTAACTGGGTAAAGATATTTGACACCTTCCTTCCTCTTCATAACATTTACCTGTCACTCTACTAGTAGTGAACTGTTTTCGATTTGAATGCAAAAAACTATATTTGTAAATTTTTTTATTTAATGTTTTTTGTAAATTAAATATTTGTCTGTGATTTAACTCTGAGTTTTAGTTAATCAATTTTTTTCCTTTTGTTACACTTAACATGTAACAATACATTGGCTTTTTTCATTTGATTGTAATTTCAAACTAAACCCTTTATTTCATCTACTGGTATATTGTTCTATTTCCAAGAGTCATGCCTCTCCCAGATGCCTCAGTATCAGTTATCTCCCTTTACCTTGACTCTCCAAGTTTTGTTTGGTCACCTTGACATGGTGTAATGGTTAGCAAGCTTGTCTCACTAGAACCTATTACAACTGAGTCATGAGTTTGATCCTCACTGGGTTCCCCAAACTTTCGGCCTTGTGCAAAATCTAAGCAGTGCTTAGAAATACAACTCTGCAAGTTTTGTTCACCACTGCAGTAACCAGGTACAGAAATCAAAACTCTCTGGGTCAAGTTACTGGATTCAACCAACACTTTTTATTCACTGGACCACGTATCCTTGAAGACAGGTAGGTAGTCCACTGTCTTCTATCTCTCCTGCTCTCTCTCTCTCTCTATATATATATATATGCCTTGTGAGGGTCAAGTTCTCTAAGCCTATCTTCCTCATTATGTGATCAAACAGACTTCAGCAGTTGCTTTTTAGCCTTTTTTTCCCTAAGACTTCTTTGCTGCTTACTCGCTCCTATCCATAATATTCTCGGCTTCCTTCAAGAATAATCTACCCTCCTGGATGAGTTCAGTTAGAAATTCCAATCACCTGATAATGGCTGGAGCGTACAATATCCAAAATATCTTGAATATGGTAACAAAGATGAAGACAACAGTCTGAACAATGTGTAAATAATTACAATAACTCATCACAGAAATATAGACATATATTCCCAATCTTTAATCACAAAGTTTCTGATTCTGAATGTGATTTTATGGCACATTGACTACTATATAATGGTCATATACTCAAGCCAAATATTTAAGTACATTCTCACTTTTAAACAAATTAAAATTAGGTTGAAGTTGGTTTTTATGAGACATCGACTATTATATAATGGTTATATTGTGCCTAATAAAAATTTTAATATAGATTCTGTCTTTCATCACATCTCCAAGGTTCTAATTCGGAGGAAGAATGTATAACACACTGACTTCTCTATAATGTTCACAGTGCCAAACAAAGATTTTTAAGTAGAATTTCAATTTTTAATTATCTCCAAGGTTCTAAACCAGCTAGTCGTAAATCGCCCAAACCTATCTGCGTTACCTTCACAAATATACGAGGTATTCGCAGTAACTTTAATAGTGTAGAGTCTTTCCTTCTAACTAACTCACCCGATATCTTAGCTATATGTGAGACTAACCTTGACCCTTCTATCCCCTCTTCAGAGCTGTTCGTTCCTGGTTACCTTCCTCTCTTCAGGAAGGACTCCAATGTCCATATGCATGGGCTTGGTGTATATGTCAGCGAACAACTCCCCCTAGCCAGGGTCACATCTCTTGAATCCCTTGATCATTCCTTCATGTGCTTCCGTCTCTCACTTCTAAGCTCGGTTAGCTATCTCTTCTTCCTCTACCGCTCCCCCTCCTCCTCTGACTGTACGTTACTTGATTGCATCTCTAATAACATCGACAGGGCCATTTCTTCTCACCCATCTGCCCAAATATTTGTGTTTGGCGATTTTAACGCCCACCACACCAAGTGGCTTGAAAACTCAGCCACCGACCTTGCTGGGATCCGCACCATGCACTTTTCAATAGCCCAAGCTCTAACGCAAGTGGTGGACTTCCCCACGCGTTTCTCTAAAAACCCTAATGGAAGGGACTCTTTACTCGACCTCTGTTTTACTTCCATCCCAGACTCCTGCACTACCAGGCAACTCTGCCCCCTTGGAAATTCTGACCACGCCGTAGTCTCCGTAAACATATCAATCCGCACTAACTCTTCCCAAGAAAACCAGACCAGCAGAATATCATACTGCTACCAAAGAGCCGACTGGGACTCGTTCAGGGACTTCCTCTGCGACGTCCCCTGGAACAACGTCTTTGATCTTCCTGTCGAAGACTGTGCCTCCGAAGTCTCCTCTTGGGTTAAGGCTGGCATCGATGCTTTTATCCCTGCCAGAAAATTCCAACTAAAACCTAATTCGTCTCCCTGGTTCTCACCCGCTTGCTCGGCCGCTATTGCCCACCGGAACCATTTCTTCCGGCTCTATCGAAGCTGCTCGTCGAACCAAAACAGGCGCCTTTTCACCTCAGCATGGAACAAGTGTAAAAAAGTACTGAACGAAGCCAAGAGGGCGTTTGCTACCAGAATTAGGCAACGCATAGCATCCTCTAAGTTTGGCTCCAAAGATTACTGGCGTCTCTGCAAAAGCGTGCTCAGCAGGAACAAGACTTCAATACCCCCACTAATCAATGAATTTGAAGTTCTCACCTCCCCAGCCGACAAGGCTGAGTGCTTTGCCCGTAAATTCTCAACCAATTCGACACTGGACTCGTTAGGAATACCTACACCAGACTTCCCACCCAGAACTAAGGCTCAACTAAATAACGTCCTCATCTCGCCCTCGCTGGTCGCCAAGATAATTGCGCAACTTGACCCACACAAAGCGAGCGGCGGTGACGGAATCCCAGTCATAGTACTGAAGAAATGTGCCCCAGAACTCTCCTCTGTCCTCTCTAAACTCTATAACCTCTGCCTATCTGCTTCCTGCTTTCCTGCCTGTTGGAAGTCCTCCTGCGTAGTACCTATATTTAAGAATTCTGGCGAACCCTCGGACCCCGCCAATTACCGTCCTATTAGTCTCCTTCCAATCTTTGGCAAAGTTTTCGAAGCCATTATCAACGCCGAGGTGATTCAGCACCTTATGACCAACGGGCTTCTCTCTGACAAACAGTATGGGTTTCGCTTCACCAGGTCTACTGCTGATATGCTAACGACCATTACTGAGTTCATATACCAGGCACTCGACAAGAATGGTGAAGCCCGAACCGTTGCCTTGGATATCTCCAAAGCATTCGACAGGGTCTGGCATGCTGGCCTCTTGCGCAAACTGCGGAGCTATGGGATAACTGGACATCTGTTTGACCTCATCCAGTCCTTCCTCTCTAACCGCACATTAAAGGTGGTATTAAATGGGCATGCCTCCCAAAACTACCAGACGAACGCGGGCGTCCCTCAAGGTTCTATCCTAGGTCCCACGCTATTTCTGATCTACATTAATGATCTCCCCGACACCATTAGATCCCAAGTTGGCATGTATGCCGACGACACAACAATCTACTCCCGCATCGATCAGAAACCAGGTCTGGACGACAAAGTGAACCTCGCTGCCGCACTGGAAAGGGACCTCCAATCCGTAGTGACCTGGGGTAGGAAATGGTTGGTAAATTTCAATGCCTCCAAAACAAAGCTGTTATCAACTAACCACCATAGACTATCGCATCTACCTCCCATTAGCATGGGACAGGCTAGCCTCCCAGAGAGTAAAATACTACGCCTCCTTGGCCTTACACTCTCGGCGGACCTCAAATGGAATGACTATATTGAATCCATTGCCAAATCTGCTGCTATGAAAGTCGGCTCTCTGTGCAGGGCCCGGAAATTTTTCCCACCTGAAACTATTCTGCACATATACAAATCTACCATCCGCCCGTGTATTGAATATTGCTGCCATATCTGGTCGGGTGCCCCTGCTGCTCTCCTTGGGCTTCTTGACAAAATACAAAGGAGGATCTGTAACGTGGTTGATACTAACTTGGCAGACCGGCTGCAGCCGCTCTCACACCGGCGTGATGTAGCTTCCCTGTGCCTCTTCTACAAGTACTTTCATGGCTTCTGCTCCGATGAGCTTAGATCACTGGTGCCGCCCAAGCACGAATTTACACGAGATACTAGATTAGCAACTAGGTCCCACCCTTTTACAGTTAAACAAATAAGATGTAACCGTAAATTCTACTCCAACAGCTTCTTTTCTCGCGCTTCCCGCCTGTGGAACTCCCTTCCACAAGTCTGCTTTCCCGACAGTTACAATCTCCAGGTGTTTAAATGTAGGGTCAATAGACACCTCCTATCACACTAACTCCCAACTATTCTCACAACACTCTCATCTACCCAACCCTCATTCTCGGTATCCTCACCCGCCTATCACCCACCCTCTGTTATGTCCTATATTTAACCAGCCTTTCTCCTCTCTACGTAGCCCCCTGCACAGTAGTGGCAGTGACATGCCTTGCTCGGGGTGAAACGCTTATAAAAAAAAAAAAAAAAAAAAAATGGCACATTCACTCCAATGATGTGTATTGTCGTGCAGTGGATATCAACTCAGAATGACAAATCGAAGAGCCAAGTTCAAATTCCAGCTGAATTCCTTGCATTCACTTACACACAAATACCCTTGGGAAAGGTATTAATCCATCTCTTCCCTTTGAGTTATGGGTTAAATAATAGAACAGATTGGGTTTTGTAGCCTCGGCTGGCAACCAGTCTACCACAGAAAGCAATGGCAACCTACTGCGGGATAAACTTCTGCCCAGTCAATCATGTCTCAAAAGCGACATGATCGCCAAAGTGTGTATCATGTATGGCACTTAACTGACTGACTGAAAGTAATAGTTGGAAACATGATTAAGGCTTCTAGTGGACATAAAGTGGGGGATGAGTTTTCTATTGTTATTAAGTAATAAACTGGTCCCCCACTAAGTACTACTTATTAATACAATGCGTCTCTTCTAGCTTCAGTTATAGTTTAAAGAGCAGGATAGAAAATCTTCTGCTCAGTCAGTCAGTCATGTTTCTTTCAAGACATGATTACCCAAAGTGTGTATCATGTATGGCACTTAACTGACTGACTGAATGTAATAGTTGGAAACATGATTAAGGCTTCTAGTGGGCATAAAGTAGGGGATGAGTTTTCTATTGTTATTAAGTAATAAACTGGTCCCCCACTAATTACTACTTATTAATACAATGCGTCTCTTCTACCTTCAGTTATAGTTTAAAGAGCAGGATAGAAAATCTTCTGCTCAGTCAGTCATGTTTCTTTCAAGACATGATTACCCAAAGTGTGTATCATGTATGGCACTTAACTGACTGACTGAATGTAATAGTTGGAAACATGATTAAGGCTTCTAGTGGGCATAAAGTGGGGGATGAGTTTTCTATTGTTATTAAGTAATAAACTGGTCCCCCACTAATTACTACTTATTAATACAATGCGTCTCTTCTACCTTCAGTTATAGTTTAAAGAGCAGGATAGAAAATCTTCTGCTCAGTCAGTCATGTCTCTTTCAAGACATGATCACCCAAAACATGTATCAGGTATGGCACTTAACTGACTGAATGCCAAACAATGATTTTTAAGTAGATTCTCAGTCTTTAATCATCACTTCTAATTTCAAATTTGGATTTGTGGAACACTGACTCTTCTATAATGGTCATGTAGAGCCAAACAAGGATTTTAAAAAGATTTTCATAGTCATTAATAAAATACAAAACGGTTTTCACTTAATACATATTTTAAATGGCTGTATTTCCCTGAGGCAGATATGTTGGATATGCTGGCGGTGTAAGGATCAACAACTGAATTCTGAGCAAGTTTGTTACATTCACTTTCACACAAATACCCAGGGTTGGCAACCAGTCTAGAAGAACAACTCTGAATTCAAAATTGTATATAGCCCTGGTGAAGGGCTTACTATGCAATAATTGAAGCAATACATGTATATCATGTTTTGTCTTAAATTTTTTCCCTTTCAAAACTTACGTAGGAAAAAGTACCAATACCAACACGTGTGGTCGAACACAGATATCCAGGCAACAAACGTAACTGTTGAATGAATTGTGTTATTGGGATCATGTGACCCCAAATAGCATATAAAGAACTCATACAGAAGTATGAGTGCGTTCTGTGTTGCGTGTCATTGAAGAAATTGTTTCTCGGTGAATTACTCAAGAAAATTATTCCAAGAGTGTTATTGTGTATTAGTTGAAGGATTCATTTAGTATGTTGACTTCATGCAAAGATACCGAAATATTGTAACTTACTTATAGCAAGTTACCAAAAGTTTCCTTCAGAATAACATTATGAAAACAAATATTATATATATATATATATATATATATATATATATATTATGTGTATTTTGGCAGCATTTTTTCATTAATGCAGGTTTCATTGAATAGTATAGACAAGTTTTGTCTTAATTTTGTGTAGGATCCGTTCATACCGTCTGAGATACTTGATGGTGATGTCGTTAAAAGACAACAAAAAATCACAGTATTTGTTGAATTTTTTATCGGGTCTAAGCTTTCGGCTCACATAAGCCATTATCAAAGAGTAAATAATAACACACAGTAAACATAGAACATTTAAGCTATTAACAATAAAGATAATTGAATTGAAAATATAAGTCCATCCCATGAATACAATCAATTTCGATATTTCCAACAACGTACTCAAATGTCTGTAATCAGACCAGGGACCACAACACCACTATTTTGTCACTGTCTTCGGCCATCCGCCACGGTAGGGATGGACTTATATTTTCAATTCAATTATCTTTATTGTTAATAGCTTAAATGTTCTATGTTTACTGTGTGTTATTATTTACTCTTTGATAATGGCTTATGTGAGCCGAAAGCTTAGACCTGATAAAAAATTCAACAAATACTGTGATTTTTTGTTGTCTTTTAACAACATCACCATCAAGTATATCAGACGGTATGAACGGATCCTACACAAAATTAATAGACAAAACTTGTCTATATTATTCAATGAAACCTGCATTAAATATATATATATATATATATATATATATATAAAAATCATGAGTTAATGAGGCTTTCAAAGTGAATGAACAATCTATTGTATTGAAAAGAGAGCAGAAAGTTGACAAAGTAGCAAAGATATTGTTCTAGAATTGTTTGTTTTGTGGCGTATCAACCCATCTTGGGTCATTTAATGCCAAATCGAATTATTAAAAATCGAACAAAAAGTTAAAAACAATTTCAAGAAGTTTGTATATTTAACAAATTAATATATATAACGGACTTATATAATTAGACAAATTAATACATTTAACAAATTTATATATTTAACACATTTTAAATTAATAAAACATTTTATAAAAATATATATATTTAATTTGGCTGTTTAGATTTTACGGCATACCAACCACCACGGATTATCTGAAGCCAAATCCAGCCTATATACATTATATGTATTACATATACAAGATTTGCAAACATATATTTGGTAGAACCAAGTTTTGGAATATATAGCAAGTTGGTAGAAATACATATTTTTATGTGTGTGTGAGATAGAATTCAACCAGTCATATTTTTGAGTACATTTCGATTTCTTTTAAGAATTCAAGTATCTTGCTTGGTCTCGTTTCCATAAATAGTTTTATCAAACTACTTGTTTCACACTATTTAAGTTTGTACACTTAAAAGTATATGTTTGATACTTA